>CM067219.1:113315921-113703942 GCA_034190945.1 Octodonta nipae | reverse complement strand
CAAGATTTTCTGCTCATTTGATGAATTTTTATAAAATTTGTATCCAAAATAGGCTGCGGTGTATTTGAAGTTGTGCATACTCATAACTGTTGAGGTAACTTCGTGCTTTTCTCTTGATTCTCACATGAAAAAAGACATGCCCACATACGCGAAAGAAATGTCGTTGGTTTCCGGAGATCTGCTTGTATCATCTTGGTGGCCTTCTCCGCGAGCACCCTTCGGGAAAAAATCTTTGTTCTTAGCCTGGACAAAAAAAACTTTCATGGTTTTAGACCGTACATTATTTTTAAGGGAATAGCTTACCAAATACAATATCTCCAAAATCAAAGCAATGGATTGCCTTTCTTGAATCCCCTTTGGCTTGTATCAATCTATTGTAGAATGTAAGAAACTTTTTCGACCAGGAGGGAGGCGGAGCAGCTCCCCCCTGCCTCCCCACGGTACGCTCATCTTCAGCGATTACTCAAAAAAAATTCTTGTAAAGGTATTGTATAAAAAAAATACGGAAAGGTACTATATAGTTTTCTATAACGTGAGATTTATCAATTCTGTTAAAGTGTATTTCGGCTAGACTTTGTATATATTTCTATAAACGTAAAACTTTTTAGAATATATGTGTGTAAAAAAAGAATATTGGTTGTAGAGGATGTTTGCAATAGTTTTCATTTTGATTCATTCAAGGTCAATTTATTTTAAAGTAAATTATAAATTGCAATATATTAAAGTGTATTCAGAGATAATTTCATTCATTTTTCTATAACTACTATAATATAATTTCAGCATATTGGAAAAATAAAGGTAAAAGTCCGTAAAAATCAAATATAATATCAGCAATATAAAATATATTTCCACAATTTAAATGTCAAGAAAATCATCAAACTATAATTTCATCTATATTTAATATATAAGTAAATTACATAAAAGTTAACTAACTTAAGCTATCACGAATCCTGCTTTCAAAGCATTTAGAAATGTAATACAAGAACTACTTGATTAAAAATAACACCGTGACCCAAGTAACAAGAAGTTCTTAACCATTTAAATTGTTGTACATAAACTCTGTAAATATTTAAACAACTATGTTAACAAATTGAAATATTAAATTTCAAGCTTTAGTGCCCACTCCTATTATGATCTTCAACGATAAATCAACTTTCCTCTCAGCAGAGTTGTAATCTACTAGTTTTCCATTCCTCACACCCTCAATGAAGTCTTTGATATACTCGGACCGTTCTTCTTCATCTACATGGGGCAGCGTGAATTTACAACTGAACCAATTCTAGAAAAAATTTAAATAAATTTTATATACTTTGGAGCAGTGGCTACAAAATGTATCGCAAATTGGCGCTGCCTTTATTGATATGTTAAAATACTATAGATAAATACCATTTATGTTATGGAAAGAGAAGTGAACAGTGTCAATCAAAAGTCTCCTTCCTCTGGAATGTTTTGAACGGTTATACTAACAATAATGAAAGTTGGAGGCGGAAAATAAAGGGTTGGAAAGTTTTTTACTAGTGGTAATAGATTACGTAACAGTAGTTGATGACGTCACAGGGTCAGGGCCGTACCCAACTTTTACTTTTGGAAAAAAAAATGTTCTAGAGGGGGGAAAATCGGAAAAAAAATGTCCTAGAGAGAGGGACAAATCAGAAATTTTTTGGTCGAGGGAGGGGGAGTCAGCAAATTTATGGGAAGCTTTAATGACTCATGGTTTTACGGATCCACCTCGGTATGTCCATGATTCTGGCCACTAATTTTTTAAATCTGAACTAGTCTAGCTTTTCGTTTTTTTAGAAAGAACTTAGCATTCATAGAGTGCTTTTGGGGAAATGGAGTCATTTGATTGAATCCTGTGTACATTTTTTTTTATTTTGACAAAACATATCTTCCCTTTCTTCTTTAGCCATAAATACAATCAAACTTACTAAAAAAAGAATCTTCGGGTACGACCAGCTTACATGGTTCCAGTGTTAGCTGAACATTCACAAAACCCAGATTTTTAATTATCTTCTCGTATTCACCCATAGGATCGGGATGCTTGTAGAATGCAGACAATGCTTTTGAGTTGTTATATTTTATCCATTTTCCCTGATCCAATTTTTCGTATGATTCGTCCATTGGACTTTGTTCGACGGTGATAAAAAAGAGTTGTCCTCCAGGTCTGAGCATTTTGTGAATATTTTCTAAAGCTTTCCTGTAATAAAATAGTAAATATTTAAAGAGTTTCTCAACAGAAATTAAACGCTATTTTAAATGGGATTACATTTATTATATGTAATGAATTATATCTATGGGTCACGCTCATTACAGTAATTTTTATTACTACATATTCGCGGTTTGAAAAACACTGACCATGTAAATATTTTTTTTGAATTTTGAAAATATATAAAAGTCGTCAGTGCCGTATAGAGGATGAAGCATTAGTACCACCTTTTGTGTGGTTAAATGATCAATTGTTTGTTTGGGTTATGTGGGAGCTTGAATTGTTTTGGAGCGAATATGCGATATGTTTCACTGATTTTTCTCATTTCTGTGAAAACGACTGTTAAAATAAATACAGTTGTGTACCACTTCTACAATAATCATTTTTCCGCAAAGTCTAAAGGTAATAACGACACAAACAAGGATTTATTTGCTTCGAAAAGCACCTTTAGAGTAACTTTTGTAGAATGCGCTTCATCTTGAACGACCCAAACAGTACATGTTTGTATTATCTCCGGTCATAGGAATGTACCCAAGCTTCGTCACCACTAAGTAATTTTATAGCAGTACAGAACTCGATCACTTTGCTATTGCATACCCTACAATAATGTTCTGATTGCTATGTAATTGCTGTATGCAAATTAAAACACTGGCCCTTATACCAACCCTGTGTCACAACAATATATACAAATACCTCACGTTTATATTATCCTATATTTATGAGGAATGGGTAATCTTATATTTTTAGTTTTAAATATATAACATAAAAAATGGCTTATTTTTTCGATTATCTGTGATTTAATTCAGAGAATGAACATTCTGATTAAGTATGGGATATGATTTCGTTTAGACGGTCCTCAATTATTGTTGAAGTGGTCAATTCTCTGTAGATCAACAACATATACCTTGGAGACGCGAGATGTAAGACCGACATCTAGGATTTTCTAGAGAATTAGCACACAGAGGTTCCGAATCTATAGCCGTTCCGCGTAATTGCTGTTATCCCTTAACTCCTAGGACAGAATGTCACGATAAAATTTCAGGTTACTTCACCTGGCAGAGATATTGAATACTCTCTTCGAGGTGTCATTCCTTTGTACGCAAGACAATATATATTACATATACAGGGTGTAAACGGTTTGAGTGCAAAGATTTTGAGGATCAATACTTCAGGTCAAAACAAATCAAAAAGCTTTATAACATTTTCAGAAATAAACTATAGTTTTGCCAAAAAAAAAAATGAAAAAGTTAGAAGTTCTGTAGCCTTTATTACAGTGAATAATAGATTATTTCCGGCTTCAAAATGATTGTAAAGCTAAATATGTAAATACTCAATAGCGTATACACCTTTAATAACTGTATTAACAAAGAAAATTATTATTTAAACTCTAAATATTCTGTTATAATTTGCCCTACGTTTCTCCGATCAGATGTGGCAACATAGCATATACTCAGTACTACAGCTGACCGCTGCCACGAATGCTTTTTTGCTGCCCGGTTCTTTTAAGAAAGTGAAAGTGATTTTTGCGTGACATTCGACATAGCGTAAGTTATTTGATTTTCATTTTAAAATATAAATTGGAAAAAATAAATAAATATGTTGTGAATTGTGATTCGAGTGTATTATTTTGTGACAAACAGTGACAATCATACAATTAGGTTAAGACCTGACATGCTATTAATTTGTGAGGAAGTAAATGTAATAACAAGAATTTTGAATTTTGAATATTTACTATAAATAATCCGTTTGCTCTCCTCAGAGCTCTATCATAATGACATCCTGCAGGTCAAAGGTTTTTATTTGTCTAAGATAAGTAATATTAATATCTTAGTAACAATTATTTCTCGAAGAATTTAACACATAAAAGAACTACATATAAGAAATGTTTTGTTTATATAGTTTGTATCGCATTATTTTGTATCATAATGTAAACAACTTTGTATCCTCCCTTCTTCAACTTGATGCATAAAATAAATCGCCAATATAAATATTCATTTCAATACATAGATATTAAAAGGTACATTTTTGAAAATAATATTTCATAAAATTTTATGTACCTAAATAAATCTACCGGCACTCGAAACTATGAAATTATTTAATACAAAAAAATAACAGGAGTTACATACCCACATCTTGCAGTCAAGACAAGAGATAAGAGAACACCTGCCGCCAAGTCAGCATCCCAGCGAATCGACGTCGAGCTAATTCATTTTAACGAGACTTCTGTTTAAACTTTCATGTAGTGTAGACGCATTTTGTAATTTTCAAAATAAAATTGTTTTTAAAAATTGTTTTTCTTGGAGAAAAGACATAAATGGCGCAGTCAGTAGGATGTACGTGGTTTTCGGAAACTTATTGACGGTTTATCAGTAAAATTTCGTAAAAACTTTGATATTTCAATATCTTAAACGTACATCGAACAGTCACGTTAACGTA
Source organism: Octodonta nipae (assembly GCA_034190945.1). Taxonomy (NCBI): domain Eukaryota; kingdom Metazoa; phylum Arthropoda; class Insecta; order Coleoptera; family Chrysomelidae; genus Octodonta; species Octodonta nipae. The sequence continues at coordinate 113,699,300 of CM067219.1, read as the reverse complement.
ACCAGTGCCGCGCCCAAGTGAACATTGGACCCCAGGCGAGAGTGTAAACCGTGATACGTGCAAAAACAGTTATTTTGGAAAAACGTGCACAACAAAAGGGCTCTACCACTACAGCATTTTGGTCACTGCTACTGCAAATAGCATCCAGAATCCACAGAAGTCAGAGGATTAGGACAGGAAAATCTTCCAAGTAAGTGCCCTTCCTTTTCTTGCCTCTTCCAATAGACACGGCATATGGAACGTGGAAGAAAGAAGGTAATATAACATTAGTTTTAAGAAGCAACAAATAAAATAAATGCTTATTCGCTCGTAGAAATCAAGCATAAACAAGAAAGAAAAACATTTTGAATTTGAATTTTGATTTGATTTTTGATTTTAATTTTAGTGTAGTTGTAAGAAAAATCAATTTTTGATTTTAACTTAATGACCGATATTGACGATATATTACTCAATTTTGACAAATTAAAAATATCTAAGAAGACTCTTTCAAAAAATTTTGAGAAAATTCCAGCATTGAAAATGAGTAACCCACAAAGTAGTAACGTTCAACCTAACCCTAGAACTATAAATTGGGATCTTTTCCGATCAAAGATCGATAATATAAAAACCTATGACGGAGATAGTAGTACTCTAAATAAATTTATTTCTCGCTGCGAAAGTCTGATAGGAAGTTATATTAATTTAGGCGATGCAGAATTAAACAATTATATTTTCGAATATATTCAGGAAAAACTAGTTGGCAGAGCTGAATACATGGTAGGTAATCGCGCTGAACTAACCGATTGGAATGCATTAAAACAAGCTTTAATTCATTGCTTTGCTGATAGAAGAGACTTAGATTGCTTAGTCCAAGAGTTAACAAGATCTAAACCACTAAAAGGTGAAAATTTATTTAAATTTGGAAGTAGATTACAACTTATTAGGAGTTATATGTTTCTTTGGGGAATAACACCACAATAGAAATAAAACTACGTATATTGCAGGAATACCAAACGTTTCAAAGTCTACTCTGACTTCGTTGTCAATGGCTTTATATTTATTGATGTGATTGCAAAAAAATCAATAAATATAAAGCAATCACATCAATAAATATAAAGCCATTGACAACGAAGTCAGAATAGACTTTGAAACGTTTGGTATTCCTGCAATATACGTAGTTTTATTTCTATTGTGGTGTTATTCCCCAAAGAAACATATAAGTTATCAAGAATATGCCACAAACAACGTTTAGAAGACAATTATTAGGAGTAATGTCACACAAAGAATTAGTAATGATATTTCTTTGCAAGCTGCAGATAAATTATGTAGAATCAATCATTATGACAAAATTGCGTTAGATACTTTTATTGCAGGTTGTACAGGACTTTTAAAAAATAATCTTCATCTCAAAAAACCTTCATCTCTAGAAGAAGCAATGGCGTACGTAAATGAATTTGAAAATTTTGAAAGATTTTACGGTAACTTTGGTAATTATGATAAACAATTTGTAAAACCAATTCCAAATAATAATAATCAATCGTACTTTAGAAATCCAAATCAAAATACGTTTAAATTGGACCATCCCTATCAAAATAATTTTACACATCAATATCCAAACCCATTCAATACAAATAATCCAAATAACTTTATTCAACAAAAACCAATCTTTCCTAGCCACCAATAAATCTTCAACCAATACCTTTACCTCCTAGAAGACTTCCCACCAATAGTGAAGTTTTTGGTAAACCACAAAATGTATTCAAACCAAAACCAATTCCTCCAAATCAATTACCAAAACCTGAACCCATGTCGACAACCTAGAGAGCTACAACCGCTCAATTAAAAAATCAGTTTTCACGACAAAACTATCAACAACCATTCCAAAACAGAACTTTCCGAAATTATAATCCAAACTTTCAACCAATCTTTGAAGAACTAAACTATAACGAAGACGAAAATCCAACATACTTTCAAAATGACGAAAATACTAATTATACAGATGATTCAGAAGATCCTAACTTTGAAAATAATTATCCTCGACAAACCCCAGAATATTACCCAACAGATTTCTTAACATACTCAGAAAATTTCGAAGAACCTGTTCAAAATGAAAACTCAAATTTTCAGGCAGTAGCCTCAACCAAGAAATCTCCCTAGCAGAAATAAATATATGTGCAAATAATTCCTGCCTTACATCACAATAAAAACCCGAAATTGAAACTATTAATAGACACAGGCAGTTCACGTTCAATAATTAAACCTTCCATAGTTCAAAAATATTTCCCAAAATCAATGTATAGCTCAAAATCAATAATCAAAACGGCTTTAGGTGCTAAAGAAGTAAAACACTGTGCGCTAATACCGGCATTCCCAGAATTTAATTCTAATTACAAAATAGACTTCATAGTTTTTGATTTTCATGAATACTTTGACGGTGTTATAGGAATATTTGACTTAATAAAACTGAAACTAAACATGGACTTAACAAATAAAAATTAACTAATAATTATGTTGAAATTCCATTTCAATATAAGCAACCTTTCGAAAACGACCTCCCCGTTACTGCTGAAACAAAAAAGGTAAAGCAGAAAATTGAACAATCAAAAGAAACTGATTTATATCCTTTAGAAACAGCTTCTACGGACAACAACCTAGGAGATACCGATGAAGTCATTCAACAAGCCCTTGAACTACCGGTTTTAGATCCAACAACTGTAAGTGAGATCTTAGGACCAGAAATCACTGAAGAGACCGAAATCGTTATCGAAGAAAGTTCACGACCTTCTGTCGAAAATACAGCTCCGGATCAACAAGAAAATGAACAAGAAGAAGAAGATTTGGAAACAGTCCACACTTCGGAAGAAAATCCAATACTAGAAATTCCGATAACCGATAGATCGATAAACACATATAGAAATCAACTTATTATTACAGTAGGCGACGTTACGCAAACCAGACGTGAAAAAGTCTTTGAAAATAACAGAACGTACATAACTTTATCAAAAACCAATATTCAAGAATCTATAACTAAATTCGTAAAAGACTTTTTAAACCCGAAATCAACTTATGCCATATTTTTCAAAAATTCCGATCTTCCCCCAATATTTGCTTCTACTGTTCAATCATTTTTCAAAAATAATTCTTTCAAACTTATTCAATGTAATAAATCTTGACAGACATTGAAACCTCAAATGAACAACGTGAAAAACTTGAATATTACCATATTTTTAAAACCTGTCATAGAGGGATGAACGAAATGAAACAATCCCTATCGTCTAGATATTATTGGCCCAAAATGAACGAAGATATCGAACAATTCGTTAACAATTGCGAAACTTGTCAAAAAAATAAATATGATCGAAACCCTCCAATAATTAAATTTAACTTAACGCCTACCACTTCTAAACCATTTGAACACATTCATATCGATACATTTAAAATCTCCAACGAAAATTATCTGACTATAATAGATACATTTTCTCGGTACGGACAAGCGTATTTCTTAAAAACTCTCACAGGAACTTCAGTCGTAGACAACTTATTAATTTTTGTCAGCCATCATGGTCTACCCCAAAAAATAACAACTGACTGTGGTACCGAATTCAAAAACTTCGATTTAGAAAACTTTTGTAAATTGCATAGAATCGAATTACACTATACTACTCCCAAAAACAGTAACTCGAATTCACCAGTTGAACGCTTTCACTCTACGATCATTGAACTTTATAGATGTTTAAAAGAAGATAATAAAAATTTAACCGCACAACAAATAATGAGACAAGCTGTCTTAGGATATAACAATTCCATCCACACTGTGACTAAATTCACCCCATTTGAAGTAATTAAAGGTCATATAAACAACGCAAACCCTTTTGATCTTACTGATAAATCATAAAAAGAAACAACAAAAAAACTTTATAACGATATTGAACGACGAAATGCGCAAATCAAAGAACAAATAATCACAAAGCGTAATGAAAATAGAAACGAACCCCCCAACTTTGACAAAGAAAAATCGGTATATATACGAAATAAATTTAGAGATAAAAAATTACCTAAATTTAAGAAGGCAAAAATGGTCAAACAAACAGACAAGAAAGTGATTACAGATCGTGGAACTTATCATAAAAACATTTGCAAAAACCCTAAAGTTCAAAAGAACATTTTTTTGCAGGTACAACAAGATGAAATATCCATATTCCTCACGATCCTGGCCCTTCTTCATGTGCCACAAACAACGACTCTGGAAGACATACAGATGTCCAGAATTGAAAATCCCATCCTACCAATTATGTTAGGAAACTCTAAACTTATCTATAATAAACATACATTCTTACACTATTTAGATTTAGAAAGCATCATTAATCAGCTTACTATTTTACAAAGTTCATTTAATTTAGTTAGAAATAACATAAATAAAATAAACGCTACTAACCCCATATCTTATCATGGTTTAGCAGAAGGAATTTTTATAAGAGCAGAATTTCTTATTAATGAAATAGAAACAATTTCAAAATCTTTACCCTCACATCAGAATAAAAAGAGGATATTTCGACGGAATTGGAAAAATTAGTAAATGGTTATTTGGTACACTTGACGCCGATGATGAAAAACGATACAATCACGCTATTCAAACTTTAGAGAAAAATCAAGCAAATATTGCTGAACAACTTAATTTACAAATATCTTTGTCTCAAAATCTAATTGATAATTATAATAAAACAATTGAAAAAGTTTTCGATAATCAGGAAAAGCTCAAATATCATTTAGAAAGATTTCAGGCAGCAGTATCTGAAAAGATCACCAATATTTCAGAATTTCTCAGCTTTCAGAGCACAATGTCACAAATAATATTAGATTGTCAAAATATGATAACATTTATTGACAATATTGAAAATGCTGTAACGTTCTCGAAATTAAATGCTATGCATAGTTCAATAATTTCGACTCACGAACTTTCAGAAATGCTAAAATACTTAGAAGAAATTTATGATAAAAATAGTATTCCAAATTTCAAAAATATTTTAAGTTATTATCAATTCCTAGGAACGCAGGTAACAGTATCAAATTCAAAATTAATATTTGCGATCCACGTTCCAATATTGCGATTAGAAAACCTTTCACTTTATCACCTTTACCCAATAATTCATGAAAACCTTGTATTTGTTCCTAAATATCCCTTTAGATAAATTACCAGCTCTTAGGCTTCTTCGCCTAACTGATGAGACCCAGAAAGGTCGAAAGCTAAAATGGGAATTACAACATCCAAAGCGATGTTCGCCGGATAGTAGACCCGATGTAACCCAGTTTGCCTGCCGCAAAGATTTCAGCGCTTGAGGACAAAGTCAAAGATTTGGAAAAATTCTTCCGTCCGACCGTCTTTTCAAGTTTGCTGTTTTCACTGCAAAGCAAAGGTATTCTTTGTGTTACAAAAACACTGTAAAGTTTAGCTTGTTTCGACTTCTGTTTGTCTTCTTCAGTCAGGGAAAGTACCCTGAGACAAAGTTATAGTAGATTTTCTTCTATAAAGTTGAATTCACAGAAAGTTCTAGAAAAAGAGAGAAAACATCAAACTCAAAATTCGAGCGATGTCTCTTCTAGGATTTGTGAAAACTACGGGAAACCAGTGTTTTTGTAACACAAAGAATACCTTTGCTTTGCAGTGAAAACAGCAAACTTGAAAAGACGGTCGGACGGAAGAATTTTTCCAATCTTTGACTTTGTCCTCAAGCGCTGAAATCTTTGCGGCAGGCAAACTGGGTTACATCGGTCTACTATCCGGCGAACATCGCTTTGGATGTTGTAATTCCCATTTTAGCTTTCGACCTTTCTGGTCTCATCAGTTAGGCGAAGAAGCCTAAGAGCTGGAATTTATCTAATTTGATATTTTAGTAGTTCAAGAAGTGATTCTACAGGAGAGAACGAATTTTGTTCAAATTTCCAAACCGACACAAAGTCTGTGACAGTGTCCTGGATTTCCCGTAGTTTTCACAAATCCTAGAAGAGACATCGCTCGAATTTGAGTTTGATGTTTTCTCTTTTTCTAGAACTTTCTGTGAATTTCAACTTCATAGAAGAAAATCTACTATAACTTGTCTCAGGGTACTTTCCCTGACTGAAGAAGACAAACAGAAGTCGAAACAAGCTAAACTTTACAGTGTTTTTGTAACACAAAGAATACCTTTGCTTTGCAGTGAAAACAGCAAACTTGAAAAGACGGTCGGACGGAAGAATTTTTCCAAATCTTTGACTTTGTCCTCAAGCGCTGAAATCTTTGCGGCAGGCAAACTGGGTTACATCGGGTCTACTATCCGGCGAACATCGCTTTGGATGTTGTAATTCCCATTTTAGCTTTCGACCTTTCTGGGTCTCATCAGTTAGGCGAAGAAGCCTAAGAGCTGGTAATTTATCTAATTTGATATTTTAGTAGTTCAAGAAGTGATTCTACAAAGGAGAGAACGAATTTTGTTCAAATTTCCAAACCGACACAAAGTCTGTGACAGTGTCCTGGATTTCCCGTAGTTTTCACAAATCCTAGAAGAGACATCGCTCGAATTTTGAGTTTGATGTTTTCTCTTTTTCTAGAACTTTCTCTAAATATCCCTTCCTGGCACGAGGAAGTAATTCCAAAGTACAGTTCGAGAAAGAAGAATGTCCGTCATTGGAAAACACATATTATTGTCCTGAAACATTTCTACCCGAAGACAATGCACACTTGAACTTTTAATGGTAAAACTACCAATAGCTGCCTAGCCTTGAAGTCCAGACTCAAGAAGCCCTTACAATCCAAGTTACAACGAACACAGTGTTAATAATTCCAAAATCCGAGACAGAGTGTTTTCAAATGCAAAGCAGACCAGTATTTCGAAATTGAAAAACCAACCTCATTAAATTCCCTGAAAAATGTGAAGTAATCATCAATAACAAGAAATTCATTAATGATAAGCATACAATAAATGGAAAAGTAATGATTTTACCCAAAATCAAAATTACCAATTTTGAAAATTGAAAACTTCGAAAATTGCAACGTTATCAAGACTGGACTTTGAAGAAATCCAAAAAATGAGTGAAATTGCAAGGCAAACACAGCCAATCAATCTAGAAGATCCACAGGGAAATGTATCAACCCCAATATTTGGCACATTTATTACTTTGATTATTGTTTCAACCCTCATATTTTATATTTTCAAGAGATGTAAACTGTTTGAGAAAATTCGAGCCCTCAGAAGAAGCAGCCAAACCAGAGAACAACCACAGGAGATGGTGGACCAGCCAATCGAAAATAACTCCCTTATTTTCTCATCTTAAGGGTGGAGGAGTTACATACCCACATCTTGCAGTCGAGACAAGAGATAAGAGAACACCTGCCGCCAAGTCAGCATCCCAGCGAATCGACGTCGAGCTAATTCATTTTAACGAGACTTCTGTTTAAACTTTCATGTAGTGTAGACGCATTTTGTAATTTTCAAAATAAAATTGTTTTTAAAAATTGTTTTTCTCGGAGAAAAGACATAAATCAGGTGATCATTTTTTTGTGGTGACTCATTCCTTTATTATTCACGCTACAAGCAAATCTCATTTTTAGCGCGACGTTGCCACATTGACAATAATTTACTTAAAATGTATTTCAAATTTTCTTGCTTATTAAGGCCTTTAGACCAAAGTGTTATAAGAGTTTTTTGTTTTGTTTGGTGGGTACTATCTGCACCTAAAATATTATATATATATATCAAACTATTTACACCCTGTATTATATATAACATATATTGTTTCTCGCGTTTTCAAATTTAACGAAATGTATCAAATACAAATACACAAAGTGTTCGAGAGGACATTCAATTGTGGGAAGCGCAACTGATGACGGTTCCCTGACCAGAAACAACATATGTTATATGCAATATATAATATATATTGTCTTGCATACAAAGGAATGACACCTCTAAGAGAGTAACATACACCTTGTCGTTCAACGCGCCCGAAAAGAAAAATAAATCCAGCGGTGTCAAATCGCAGCTGCAAGGAGGCCACTGAACTCCGCACAAACTGCTGATATAGCTGTTGTTGAATTTGGTGCCCAGAAAATTGATAGTTGCAAATAAGAACAACCGATGAGCTTACCAGTGATTTTTAGGTCACAGGTATACCCGTGACAGAGACTTGCAAATCCCCGTTTTTTTAAACAGAGACTGAGTCAATGTGTGTGAGTTAATCAAAATCAAGTAGGCTGAACGTATGTTGTATGTGCGTTGCCGTTAAAAGATTCTGATTTTTTAATATCAGAGATTTTGACATTGAACCGTGGCTCATCTTGAACTCGTGCAGTGCTGCTAATATTGATCAGTAATAATTTGAATCGTGTTTAATATATCTTAAACCAAAAACTCAAACCAATTAAAAGCAAGACTAAACATACAGCTAGACACACTTGTCACACATTTATGCCCGGCGAAAAATAAAATAATGATTCGACTATATGAGGATTACGACTTATAGGAGGTTCCGTGCGTTATGCAAGCAGTTACACAATTCGCTGCTTAGCATATAATTGGGGCGCCGCCGCTGGTAGTAGTAGTAGTATACATTTGAGGACTATACGATTATACGAGGATTTCGAGGTACCGTGCGGCGTGCAAGCACACACTCTTCATTTCTTTGCGGATAATTAGGTCGTCGCTAATAACAGTGACTGTCTCAGTCGCTGGTTAAAGTAACCGGTATATAAATATCGCTCATCATGAACAGGAATGTTGATTCAATTGTCGTTTTCCCACTCGAAGAGGATGCAAAGGTTTGCTCGACCATGACATGTGTGTTTTTTGATCCTCAATTACGCCAATTTTGTCTTTGGTACGCGCTTTACAGTTAGAGACACCTTGCCTACGTGAACCAAAACTAATATTGGGTTTTTCTTTGGGTTGACAATAAAAGCATGGAATAGCAAGTTAAATTATTTTACTTTAAAACACAAGTTGAATCTAGAAAATAGGTGCTTGAAACTAACAACTTTAACTATCAAAGTAAATGAAAAACTATATCATAAATATTATACTGCCAAACAAGTGATTGTTAGGTTATACATTATGTTGTTCGATTTAATTGAGTTGACATTTCATCAAGCGACTCTTGGAGATTTTGCAATGTTTGATATATTTATAATTGGAACCTAAATATTAATTACTGCTGTCATAATACTCTATTATTACTATATTATTACAAGTTTCTAACATCAAATCATGGATATTGTAATTTGTACAGGCAAGGGCGTACCCAGCTTTTGGTTTAAGGAGGGGCAAATTTAGCAAAAAAAGTTGTCTTAGAGGGGTCAAATCGGAAAAAAAATGTCCTAGAAAGAGGGACAAATCAGAAATTTTTTAGTCTAGAGGGCGCAAGTTAGCAATTTTATGGGCATCTTTAATGGCTCATGGCAGGATTTTCAGTCCACCCCCCATGGTACGCCCATGTGAACTGGGTCTGAGAAAATCAAACATGATATAGCTCTTCAACCTCAAACTGTATACGAACTTTTGAATAAGTGCTAAGGTTATTCGGCAAACTTGATCATTTCCTACGCATATGTTACTATATTTAATGATTTACTATATGATTACAGTATTCATTAAATTTTTCAAATCAATAGTGACAGAAGAGTTATTGATATCTATTGTGATTGCGTGTAAAATGAAATGAAATGATAATTAGTATAAGCAAACTATGACTTTTAGTGGTTCATTCCCCCCAGCAGACCTAAAATAAATTAGTTTCTCACTGCTGCAATACATTTTTTACTTTGGGGCAATATATGTGCTGCAGTAGGGAAGCCATAAAACTTGCAAATACTATTACTAACTGCGGAATTTTTATATTTTCGTACACAACACGTAGAATGACCCATATTTTTATATAATCTATTATATGCCACAGGCGAGAAATTCAACATGATATTCAATAGTACTTAAAGTGGGCATCCATCTGACAATCTCCACCTAGCAGACGCATGGAGCTAATAAAGTTTGAGCGTCCACATTCTCTGTCCTTCCATTTCGGATTCCTATTATCGCTGGTGTGCCGTTTCTTCCGAACAAAGTACTCAATTTTTACGCTGTTTCATACAAATTAAGCTCCTTTTCGAAATAAGATCACCAGGTTCACCACCGAGCTGGCCTGGATCACCTCAAGCAGCATCTTCGCCGATAGGTGAGGCGATAGAACATATGGGAATTCTGAATCCACCAGAGAACGATATTGAAGATATTATTAGAGATGGGCAGGTCCGGATGGACACGCATGTCCGGACCTGCATCCCTAGTGGTAATGATAGATGTACACCCGACAGCAATTCGGACACAGATCCGCGGACCTGTCGGAGTGACAAGAAACGCATGCAATGAGCAGTACTGAATATAGTTTAGACCTGTGTAGGTTTGGAAGGACACGAATCCTCGGACTTGTGTGAATGAAGGATGTACATCGTTACCGATCGGCGAAACCACTTGTGATATACGCGGGAGCGGCATCGAAACATGCCATGCGGTACTGAATCAACGATAGCGGACTGGGAACTGCGGATCATAGTGAAGGGAACGGTATTACCTATAGTTTGATCATATAGAAGTATTGTTGGTTCATGGTTATGTATTTTTATCTTATTAGTTGTCAAATATGATTATTATTATTTGTAATTATTATATTTTTTATAAATCATTATCGTTTTCTCGTAATTTCATTATATAAAGGGTAAAAAACAACAATTCAGCGCCATAGTGTCTTGCTAGCAGTATTATAATCCAACACTCCGCCTGCAGTCTGACTCCGGTAATCACAGTTAGACAACCGGACCCATATGGGTCCGACGAACACGGGTCTTGGATGTACATCTTTGGAACTGGATCCATGTGCGAATCCAACACCGAATTATGAGCGGACCTACCCATCTCTAATGGGTATAGTAAAGCAAAGTATTTTCTGTCAGGGGAAGCTTCTAAAGAAACTTTCTTATCGAATTGTAGTGCAAAAATTGATATCGTCATTAGAAACAAGTCATACAAAGTTCAACCAAAAGATGGCCAACCATTATAAAGCATTATATATCGCGAAATGAATTGCGACATCTAGGAGTTTTAGGAAAAACTGGTTCACAGACACTCAAAATCGGGAGTGCTGTGTGTAACACCGTTTCGCTGTTTCCTAGGATAGAAATCACACGAAAAAAACCTATCAAAGAAATTTTGATACTAAGTTAAGTTTTCGCGATTTTTCTATCCTGAAACTCTTACATGTCGCAATTCATAAAGGCGTACTTAATATATAAATAATCTCAAAAAGTTCATATGTCTTTATAAAACATGAGATTCATCTAATTTAACAGTATCTAAATGTTAATTAAACATCAAATTAATGTTTTTTTTTTCGAGTATCATTGGAAAATGGCGTGCATTTAAAACAACGAAATTTAAAGAAAAAATAATATAACTTACCTGACATTCTCCAAATAATGAAACAAGTACATAGCAAAGATATGGTCAAACCTATCGTGAAATTGAAACGGAATGTCTTCCGCAGTAACATCGAACAGTAAAGTTTTGAATTTCGGGTGTGAAATTATCTTTTCTGAAAATTTCAACATCTTTTCTGAAATATCAATACCGATATATTCTTCTACGATGACGGGAATATTGGGTAAGATAACTTCGTTTGTCACACTGCCATCACCGATACCAACATCTAATATCGATTCGGTCTGAGCGTTCCACCTTAAAAGTTTATTGTATTTTTGGAACAACTTTCCTGCTAGATCCCTAAACGGGCTAAGATACTGCACGTACTGGTCAAGATTGTCCATTCTGCTGAAATTATTGAACAATTGAGGATAACGTAAAACTTTATTTTTCTTAATAAAATTTCCTTAAGTATAGAGTCTGAAATTTTGGAAAAATCAATAAATTTATTTATATAAAACTTCAACAAAATAATTTTCAACTATTGCATATCTGAGGGTGGTCGCAGAACTACCCAGCTCGACATAGAAATGGAGGAAATCTTTTGATAAACATCAGTGTATTAGAAAGTACACTTTCTATGAAGCATTTGTTTCAAGTTTGACGATGCCATGTTGTTTAGTATACGTAGCTATCAATAGTGAACTTTTTCAATGAATTCGTGAAAATGGAGAGCATCATCGTTGTGTAATACAATGTAATTTAAAAAGCCTTAGAGCAACCAATATGAAAGCGTCAATTGAAAGTGCGCGAGATAGCAGACATTGTAGGCATTTCAAAGTGCGATACATCGGGTAGTATCTGAAAATTTGGACATAAGAAACCGGTATGCATGATGGGTGCCGCGTTTGCTGACACTCGAGCAAAAACAGTGCCGTGAAGATGTTTGAAATGAGTGTTTTGCGCAACTTCATAGTAAAAATTTTGCGCCGTCTCATAATCATGGATGAAACATGGGTCCATCAGTTCACAATCAAGACAAAAGACTAATCAAAACGATGAACTGAAAAGGGAGAACCGGCTATAAAGAAGGCGAAGGCCATTCGATCTGCAGGCCAGGTCATGGCGTCGGTTTTTCGAATTTTCATTGACGGTCTTGAAAACGGAAAAACTTCAACGGCGAATATTATGTGAATTTATTACAACGTTTAAGCGAAGAAATTAAGCAAAAAAAAAACGGCCGCATTTGGCTAAGAGGAAAGTGATTATTCATTATTCGTCAGATTTATTGCCCTTAGATTTGGTCAAGTGCGAGTTGGACCAAGGTTTCCGTACCACCTTCAAGATTCTAATATTCCAGTTTCAGACAAGCAGGGAATGTGTGCATTTTTTTATATTTACCCTAATATCTTTTAAAGGAAGCGTTTATATTTATAAAAATATACACTTTCATTTTCCACACATAGACTTTTTATTTTATCTGCTTCAAAATTCGCTTGATTTTTATAAGAATACATACGTATTTAATTTTCTAATTTGGCCCCCAAAAATTAAAATTAGAGTTTTATTTTACTAATAAACTTTCAATTAAGCCTTTTATAATCTACTGCCTGAATTTTGAGGCTCTGTAGATTGGAAGATAAAAGGCAAAATAGGTCAAGTTTTAAATTATAAATTATTAAATCTGTTATTCAAATTATTGAAAAATACAAATAATATTTTTCAAAATTTAAATAGTGTAGTTTCTAAGGTGGGAATTAAGTCGATGATTAATATTTTTGTTAATATCTTTTAAACAAATGATTTAAAAATATTATATATTTGTAATTTACACAATGATCCTTTTATCTGATGTAATACATGATGCGTTTGAAAATTGAATTTTTATTTTCCACTTAATTGTATAATTTGTCCGTAAAATTACTATGTTGGTTTTCTAATAATTTTTCTTGTGAATATCAAGTGAGCCCCAGTACCCCTAATTATTTTCAGAAATTTAGGTACTATGGTTTCCGAAATAAAGCGATAAATGAGAATTTTTTATAGCTTTATGTTAATATCTTGTAAACAATTAATTTTAAAAATATGGAAAATATATATGTGTATTCCCCAAAATTAATATTATTGGTTTCTCCTTATTTTTCCTGTAAAGTTCGGGCAACGTTCTATATTTCCTATTTTTTTCAAAATTTTAGGCTCAGTAGTTTCGGAGATCAGGGGGGCGATGGTCGATTTTTTTAGTTTTCCCCCCTGAAAGTACCCCTAAAATCAAAATTTCTTCTTTTACGATATGTTTTCCTGATCGGGTCACCAAACTGTACATTGATACCAAATTTCAACCTCTTTCGTCCAGTAGTTTAGGAGAAATTTGCTGTGATATAAGAGAGACAGAAATCCAGAGTGATATTATAAGGGTATCCCTATATTTTATATACCAAACCCTAAAAATGGCCTAGTTGATAAAAGATTTTCCAACAATGAATAACTGATGTCGGCAGTTAATGACTATTTTGAGGAGCGAGATAGTTCTTATTATAAAAAGAGTATTGAACATCATTGAGAAAAGTGTATAGAGCTGAAAGAAGATTACGATGAAAAATAAATATTTATTTCCAAAATTTTTGTGTTTTCTTTATTGGGTCGGGTACTTCTAGGACCACCCTCGTATACGTTTGCAAATATTTCACCAGGAGCTTGTATCCCACTAATTTCAAATATTTTAAATAGGTGTCACCTAACTTCACACTATCTTTTCAGACGAACCTATATTTACATTAAATGGTAAAATCAACAAACAGAGTTTTAGATATTGGATTTTACAAATTAAAATAAAAAGTAATAGATTAAGGCTAAAATTTTTTTTTTTTGAAAACAAAACATATTTATTGCTCAACAACCACAGAAAGCATCTCGGTTGCATTAATTATGTCAAGTTAATCAGATTTTTAAGAGGGGCAAGGCGTTTCCTAAGAAGGCACCTTCGTTCCCCTAGTTATTTCCAAATTACCAAAGGTGTAAATTTGTATGATTATCCAACTTTTTTAAAGATGGTTTGAACATAATTTTCCCCAATATACATTTCAGGATATAAACAAAGAATTATCGTGACCTGACCATACAATGTATGGCATCACACTCCCTCTAAGGCACGCATAGCGTGACTTTAGGGGAAATTCACAAAACCCCTGATATACTACATATCAAAAGGGTTTAGCTCTGTTGGAGCCCTTGCTAGGTTATCAGGCCCGTGGTTGGCGTCGTGGCTGCAGTTCCCCATGAATTTTCTGACCGTCCGAGTTGTTCCTAACAGGACGGCTTTTTGCAACAGTTGGAAAAGATGTTCGTCCAGACCGAGGTATTTCAAATTGTTTAATAGATGTTTTGGGACTACTCCTGTTGTTTACATAACAATATTAATAATATTTATATTATTGTTGTTAGGGATTGCTATGTCAATTAATGTTGTTTTTCTACAAACTTTACCAAAACTATATCTGGCCTATTGTGAGCAACAGTCCGATCCGTCAATATCGTCCGGTCCCAGTACAGCTTGTAGTTGTTATTTTCTAAAATAGATTCTGGTTTATATATATAGAAGGGTGTTCTTACCGACTGTGATAGCTCAAGTTTAAGCGCTAGTTCTTGGTGCAGTATTTTTGCCACAGCATGGTGTCGTTCTTTGTATTCAGTTGCAGCGAACGCTTGGCAACCTCCTGTGATATGCTGGATAGATTCAGATGTTTGGCAACCATATCTGCATCGGTAGTCTTTAACGATGTATTTTAGATAGTTCTTATTTGGTATTACTTGATCTTGGATTCCGTGCAGGAAACATATGACGAGAGATCAACCAGTAGTTCGACGCTAAACTGTCGACATAATCTTGGTTGACGTCATTTATATGTCTTCCATGAAGCGACTTCTCTTTCCATTTGAGCAGTTTCTGATCAGTTGTCTAGTGGTATTCTTGAACTTGTTGTTCTGTTAGTCGCAGAGGTGATGAGTCATCAACCTGACACATGACTCTGTGTAGATCAGAAAATTCTGCGAGTTTCTGGAAATGATTACTCAAATTAGAAATTTGTTGATCAAGTAACTTGCCTATCTCTGCCAATCCTCTTCCTCCTTCATATCGTGACAACGTTGTACGTTCGACAAAGCTCTTTGGATGGTGATTTTGAGCTTTTGTTAGTAGAACTCGAACTTTCCGTTGCAGTTGTTCAATGTCAGTCTTGCACCATTTAACTATTCCGAATGAATAACTAAGTACTGAACACGCGTAAGTGTTAATAAGCTGAAACAGGTTTTTACTGTTAAGCTTAGTTTTCAACAGTCGTCTTACCCTTCTATAGAACTCTGTTGATAGGTCCTTTTTCATGGTGGAGTGATCAGTTCGTTGAGCCTGCTTTATTCCAAAGTATTTGTAAGTATGGCCTTAATCCATGGATTCAATTGAGGTGCCATCTCTTATTTCTTAGGGCCCCTGCTGTATTTGGCCTTTTACTGTATTAATAATTCGGCATTTGTCCAAGCCAAATTGCATATGGATGTCACTAGAGAACCCTTCTACTATTTTAAGCATATCATGCAGCTGTTGTTTCGTAGCTGCCATCAACTTTAACTCGTCCATGTATAACCAATGGTTTATCTTCAATGCTTGTACGTTGTTGTGATTGAGACTGAACCCAAAGTTAGTCGAGTTCAGTTTGTTTGAGAGTGGGTTCATGGCAAGGCAGAACTACAGCGGGCTAAGAGAGTTTCCCTGGAATATACCCCTTCTGATTGAGATAGAGTCGGTTTGTATCGAACGGTCGGCTTCATTCAGAAAGATTTTGGTTTGCCAGGTAGTCATGACATATTCTAAAAAGCTAACAATACAATTATTTACTTTATGGAGTTTCAGCACTTGAATGAGCCAATCATGTGGAACTGATTCAAAGGCCTTTTTGTAGTCCACATATGCCATGTAGAGATTTCGTCGTTTGGCGTGGGCTTGATTGCAGACAACGGAATCAATTTTTAGTTGTTCTTTGCACCCCATCGAGTTTTTCCCGCAACCCTTTTGTTATTCGGTAATTATATTGTTCAGCTCACAATGTTTGAATATTATTATTATTATTGTTTGCTCAATTATGAGCTATCCTTCAAATTTTGATGCCAATCGCTTACTGTGGAATTGATTAATATGAAAAAACAACATTAACTTTACTATACACCTTAGGTTGTTTACAGGATAATTTTAGTGGTTATTGTAAATTTGCCAAATATATATGACATAACCCAAGTTTAATAGAAAATAGTATTTGTATATAGTAAATATAAGTTAAGCTGTAAAAAATTTATCTTTGATTTCATAAATCGAAATTAAAAATTTTAGATGATATTGTTGAAATGAAAATAAAGTTAAAAGTTAAAATCATCCTGTATAATCTATACTATCATAAAATTGTATGTTTGTCCGTTTGTTTGTTTGTTTGTTCGGGCATGACTTAAAAACTACTAAACTGATTCTGCTTAATCTTTTTTGTTGCAAAGCCTATAGTTTGACTTAAAATCTGGTAGATATTTTATCTCCCTCAATTGACAGAAACGGTAGATATATCGAAAAAACTTCTACCATGTTGGATAATACAATTACACTATTTGTTCCACCGCAAGCACCAAATATTAGGTACTTGAATCAGTTTTGTTTTTTTCAAAATTCGGAATATGCCAATGTAACATGTTTTAATTTAAAAAAAAATCAACTGATATATCATTCGGAATTTTACAGGGTGTTCTATTTGTAGGAAACTTAGTGCGGAGTAGAATGACATGGAATTAAAAAAAATATAAAAAAAGTTATATTAGGTGTACCGTGTACTACATATATACAATGTAGTTGAAATAACGGGGAGTGGCATTAGTTATACCGGGTGGTTCAAAGTTATATATTTCATAAATAGAAAAAAATGTGTTATGTAAACAGTTAGGATCCTTGAATGTTGTTCTTGAGTTGTTATAGTTATGAAATGGTTCGAAGAAATGTTAGAAGAAATTGTTTATACAGGGCGGTTGAAATATGATATCGAGTGGAATTACAGTTTATAGAGTGGTTAAAAAATTATTTAATATCCACGGGTAGTTGCATATATAGGATGGATGAAATATGTAGCGGAGTATAATTACACCTATACAGGTAAGTTTAAAAAATATTATAAAGAAAAGTTGTGATCAGCAAGCTGTTCCATTTACTGGATGATTGAAATATAGGGTGGAGTAGTAGTTTAATGATACAGGGTGGTATAAATATGTAGTTGCATATATAAGGTTGTTGAAATATATGGTTGAGTAGAATTATAATTATGCAGAGTGCCTAATAAATACCTGAAATATCGGACGATTTAAAGTTATAGTTACACTGTGATTCAAACACGGTTAGAAAAAGTTGCAAAGGAAGGATGCTTTAAACGAAGTGTGGAGAGAAACTATACTTTATAATATGGTTAAAAAATATGCGAGAAAATTGTGAAATAGAGTGGTTCATAATCAGTTGCAAATATAGGATAGTTGAAATATAGGGTGCAGAAGTGTTATAGTAAATTATTTAGAAAATGTTAAATTGGTCGGCCAATAAGCAGCAGCGAATACAGGGTAGTTGTAATACATACAAGGTGATTCAAAAAAATGTTGAACAAAAGTGTTATATGGGGTGCCCATAAGCAGTTGCAGTTTTGGTGAAATATATTGCGCATTGATCGATTTATAGTTTTAAAAGGAGGTATAAAAATATTCACTTTCACTTTTCTAGAACTTTTATTAACAATATAGTGGTTCTGGCCTTTCAAAGGCGATCTTATAGTAATGGGAAATCCTATTGTTGAGGGATCTAATACATTTTGTAATTAATTGTAATTTATTTACACAACTAGTTACTATTTTTCTACATGCCAGGCCAGGCATGGTAAAGACTATGAAATTAATATGGCGACATATCTGGTGACTGTAACAGTACAAATAAAAACAATGTATACTTTCAAAGCCGGAGCAAGGCATCATTAATCTTCTTGATGTTACTATTCTTAGATCTGTTTGAGCTTGCATATCTCTATTAGCATTTATAAATGGCCTAATTTTTGTTTTAAATTCCTATAGACTTTTACTGGATTTTTGTAATTTTACTCTGTTGCACTTGGTATACATGAATTGGAAATCATATTCTCGAAGTTACCCTGTCCACCTACTAGAATAATCTGCTCAGTTAGAATCAAGCTTTTACGCATCCATGGGTCGGTAGATGTGGTGAAAGTGAATGCCGATCTGACTCCACTGAATTATTTCTCGTGGGATACTAATACTCATGGTTTAAAACACCGAATGACACAATAAAGTAACTAAATCAGCGCAGTTTGATCATATGATATTATAATTACTGAAAAGAATGATAATTAAAGAACTGAAAACAGATTATTCTTATTACCAACGTCCAAAAATCAAAAACTATTCTTTGCTTTTTTAGGGTAGTTATTAACCCTGAAAGGTTGAAGAAGCAGGTGAATAATTTTATTGAAACTCTGTAGTTTCGCACATAAAAACTGATCTGTTTCAGGATTTTTTATCTACATTCATAATAAGTAGAAATCGCGATGTATCCGTTACTTTTGGCCCCCACTGTATAATTATACACAGAAAAAGTGAAGATAAATTATACTTTCCAGGGTGGTTAACAAATTGTTATACAATAGTCCCTAAGCAGTTGCGTAGATAAGATAGTGAGTGGAGCAGAGTTATAATTAAGTGTTATATTTGGTGGCCCCTAAGCACATGAATATACAGGTTGGTTGGCATATTTTGTAGAGTAAAATTATGGTTATACAGGATGGTTCAAAAATAAGTTATAATATTTCACTGATTGGCAGCACTATATACTGGACGGTTTTTATGTAGATGGAATTAGAGTTAAAAAAATTATTAAAATTGTTATATAGGGTGGCCAAAGAGCAGTTGCAGTTGGGGTGAGTATTTAAATAACGGTTTGGTGTTAGGGTGCCACCCTGTGTTTTTACATTTCTAGCACAACAAGAGTTCCACATGCATTTCCATTAGGGTGGATCGAAAGTTAAAAAAAAGTTATATAGGGCATGAACAGTTGCATCCAACTATATGGAATACCTGAAACATGGGGCGAAGCAAGTTTATAGTTTTAGAGTGTGATTAAAAAAATGTTAGCATATAAAGGGTGATTAATATATAGTGTGGAGAGAAATTGTACTTTACAAGGTGGCTCAAAAAATATCAGAAATAATTGTTATATAGCGTAGACCATAAGCAGTTGCATAGCTGAAATATAGGTTGGAGTAGAGTTATAAGCAGGTGTTAAAAAAGATTATATTGGGTGACAAATAGCAGCATATACAGGATGGTTGCACTATAGGGTGAAGTAGAGTAATAGTTATACAAGGTGATTCAAAATAAAGACGCATAAAATTGTTATATAGGGTGACCCATAGACACTTGCAGTTTGGGTGAAATATATTCGAGATTAGTGAATTTATACATAAGTAGAGAATTTAAAAAAAAATTGAAAAATTGTTATTAAGGATAACCCATATGTTTCATAAGCTAAATCTTTTTGCAAAGACTTGTATATTCCGTACTCGGGTGAAACCGCGGGTAACGGCTAGTGAATAAATAAAATGAAATCAAAGGTGAGTTTTTTAGAGCAAGCTTTTTGGATAGAAAAAGTGAATTTGAGTTGTTGTTAAGGAGATGAAAACTTACAGCATTTTTTAACGCTATTTGATATTTAAGTAGTTTTAGAAAATGCATTAACCTTGTCAGCATTTTTTGATGATTTATCTGTTGAACTCGGCTGAATTCTTGCTTGACGTTTCACCAAAATCTATCTTTCTTATCTTGCACATAGTGGCTTTTGAAAATGGCAGATAAGAATTTGACAAAAGGTCAAGCAAGACTTCAAAAATACCAAATGACATAGACAGTAGCTACAGTAGCTCATGCTGACTGCAATATTTTGTGATTACATGTGCTTCATAGCCGGTACAGCTATCTATGCCTATCCGTATCGAATTTCTCTCTAGTCTGGGTAATTTTGTTTTAATGTTTGTCAACTATTAAACTCCGGACAAAGTTTTGATTTATTGTGAAAATTATATATATATATATATATATATATATATATATATATATGTTCTGAGAGGCTTCCGCGGTCATTATTATGAACTAAGCTAGGTTCCGGGTGAGAACCGCGTCTGAATTTATTGAATACTCGACGTTTCGACTCCTGCTTCGGAGCCATTATCAAGAGACAAAAGTGAAAAAGAGTTTCAGAGTCTAGATCGAACTCGGGGCCTCAATCTGCCTACTCCCCAAGAGTCACTAGGTAACTGAACTGAATTTGAGTCTGCTCTGCTTCTTTTATTTATAGGTAGCGCTGGGTTAGAAGAAGATGTCACGTGATGAGGCTGTGTTGTGATTGGTTGGGTATTGGTGGGCGTGTCTGCTTTGTTTAATCTGGCAATTACGGAGGTCCAAGCTGTGGGAAGGCGAGTACTGTCATCGCGTCTATTTAGACAGAGAGGTCTTTTTTCTATTTCGATAGCTTCGCGAATAGTGGATGCCCTAAGAGAATTGAGAGATATGATAGTCCTACTGTCCTCGAAGTTGATAGAGTGCCCTGTTTGGATATGGTGATGCGCGAGAGCTGAAGTCGGATCTTTTTTACGAACTAACAGAGAGTGTTCATATACTCGATGGTTAACGCGCCTGTTGGTACGACCGATGTAGCTTTGTGGGCAATCGCGACATGAGATTTCGTAAACTCCTCGATCCTCGTTAGGTACTTTGTCTTTGGGGTTACCGGTTAAGTTGCCTATAGTTTGAGTGGTGTTGAAGATAGTCTTTATTTGATATCTTTGTAAAGTCCGTGCAATTTTGTCAGTGACTCCTCGAATGTATGGAAGTGCGGCTTTTTGATGTTGTTGTTCTGTTTCTGACGGGGTTGGTGTGACTGGGGGTTGTTGAGATTGATGAATTATACGCGCAATGTGGTCCGGATGATAACCGTTTTGTCGAAGGATTTGTTGAAGATTATTAAGTTCGTTTTGTCTATTGTCAATATCTGTTAAACGAATAGATCTGAGAGTCAAAGATTTCATTACAGAACTCAATTGGGCAGGGTGGTGTTGTGATTGGGCATTTAAGTATCGATTGGTATGGGTTGGTTTTCTATAGACGGTATGTGAGAATCTGTCATTGTTGGTTTTTGTTATGAGGACATCAAGAAACGGGAGAGAAGAATCGGACTCGATTTCCATTGTAAATTGTATATTAGAATGTATACCATTGAGGTGTTGTAGGAAGAAGTCTAATGAATCTCTGCCATGAGGCCAAATGACAAAAGTATCATCTACATATCTAAGCCAACAGGAAGGTTTTAAATTAGACGAGTTTAGAGCCTGGGTTTCGATTTGTTCCATGAAAATGTTAGCAAGCACTGGAGAAAGAGGTGAACCCATGGGGGCCCCACGGACTTGTTTGAACAGAGTGTTTTGAAATGAAAAATAAGTGTTAGAGGAACAGTGTTGTACAAGTTTGATAATGTCAGAAGAGATATTGTATTTTGTTTTTAGAATATCTAACGTTTCTGAAATGGGGACATTGGTGAAAAGAGATACAACATCGAAGCTAACTAGGATGTCATTTTCTGAAATTCTGTAACCACTTAGGATATCTAGGAAGGAAGAAGAGTTCTTTACGTACGAGGATGCTTGCTCGGCTAGAGGTTGAAGGATTTTGGCTAAGTACCGGGCTAATTCTTGGGTCGGGGATTGTACCGAACTGACAATGGGTCTAAGAGGAATGTCCGGCTTATGAATTTTGGGTAGTCCGTAAATTTTCGGAATTTTAGAAGACTTTTCACGAGGAATGATGATCTTTTTAATGTCAAGAGGAAGTTGTGTCCTGTTGATGATTTCCTTAGTCTTTTTCTCTAAGTAAGTAGTAGGATTATTGTTTATTATTTCGTAGTCTGCAGTGTGGAGTAGGGAATTCATCTTGTGAACATAGTCCTTAGTATTGAGAAGAACAGTCGCGTTACCTTTGTCGGCAGGAAGAATAGTTATGTCATCGTTGTTACGTAGTTGTTTTAGTGCATGTCTTTCGTTAGAAGTTAGGTTTGATTTTGGTGGCTTTGATGTGCGGAGTACTCTGGCAATGTCTTGACGAGTATCTTCAGCCTCAATATCTGTTAGTTCAACCAAAGCTACCTCAACTTGAGAAAGAAAACAGTCACTCAAAAACTTAAGCTAACACTACTTATTACAAAACAACAACCCACTGTCACCTCACCCCCTCAGACGACCGTCCATAACTTTTCTGACTTCCCCTTAGACTCTACCAGTTTACACGTCCTATCCAAAGGTTTCAATTTCGCAGTGACGCCGAAAACTATCCCAACTGAAAGAATCATTTCTCAAGTTGAGGTAGCTTTGGTTGAACTAACAGATATTGAGGCTGAAGATACTCGTCAAGACATTGCCAGAGTACTCCGCACATCAAAGCCACTAAAATCAAACCTAACTTCTAACGAAAGACATGCACTAAAACAACTACGTAACAACGATGACATAACTATTCTTTCTGCCGACAAAGGTAACGCGACTGTTCTTCTCAATACTAAGGACTATGTTCACAAGATGAATTCCCTACTCCACACTGCAGACTACGAAATAATAAACAATAATCCTACTACTTACTTAGAGAAAAAGACTAAGGAAATCATCAACAGGACACAACTTCCTCTTGACATTAAAAAGATCATCATTCCTCGTGAAAAGTCTTCTAAAATTCCGAAAATTTACGGACTACCCAAAATTCATAAGCCGGACAGTCCTCTTAGACCCATTGTCAGTTCGGTACAATCCCCGACCCAAGAATTAGCCCGGTACTTAGCCAAAATCCTTCAACCTCTAGCCGAGCAAGCATCCTCGTACGTAAAGAACTCTTCTTCCTTCCTAGATATCCTAAGTGGTTACAGAATTTCAGAAAATGACATCCTAGTTAGCTTCGATGTTGTATCTCTTTTCACCAATGTCCCCATTTCAGAAACGTTAGATATTCTAAAAACAAAATACAATATCTCTTCTGACATTATCAAACTTGTACAACACTGTTCCTCTAACACTTATTTTTCATTTCAAAACACTCTGTTCAAACAAGTCCGTGGGGCCCCCATGGGTTCACCTCTTTCTCCAGTGCTTGCTAACATTTTCATGGAACAAATCGAAACCCAGGCCCTAAACTCGTCTAATTTAAAACCTTCCTGTTGGCTTAGATATGTAGATGATACTTTTGTCATTTGGCCTCATGGCAGAGATTCATTAGACTTCTTCCTACAACACCTCAATGGTATACATTCTAATATACAATTTACAATGGAAATCGAGTCCGATTCTTCTCTCCCGTTTCTTGATGTCCTCATAACAAAAACCAACAATGACAGATTCTCACATACCGTCTATAGAAAACCAACCCATACCAATCGATACTTAAATGCTCAATCACACCACCACCCTGCCCAATTGAGTTCTGTAATGAAATCTTTGACTCTCAGATCTATTCGTTTAACAGATATTGACAATAGACAAAACGAACTTAATAATCTTCAACAAATCCTTCGACAAAACGGTTATCATCCGGACCACATTGCGCGTATAATTCATCAATCTCAACAACCCCCAATCACACCAACCCCGTCAGAAACAGAACAACAACATCAAAAAGCCGCACTTCCATACATTCGAGGAGTCACTGACAAAATTGCACGGATTTTACAAAGACATCAAATAAAGACTATCTTCAACACCACTCAAACTATAGGCAACTTAACCGGTAACCCCAAAGACAAAGTACCTAACGAGGATCGAGGAGTTTACGAAATCTCATGTCGCGATTGCCCACAAAGCTACATCGGTCGTACCAACAGGCGCGTTAACCATCGAGTATATGAACACTCTCTGTCAGTTCGTAAAAAAGATCCGACTTCAGCTCTCGCGCATCACCATATCCAAACAGGGCACTCTATCAACTTCGAGGACAGTAGGACTATCATATCTCTCAATTCTCTTAGGGCATCCACTATTCGCGAAGCTATCGAAATAGAAAAAAGACCTCTCTGTCTAAATAGACGCGATGACAGTACTCGCCTTCCCACAGCTTGGACCTCCGTAATTGCCAGATTAAACAAAGCAGACACGCCCACCAATACCCAACCAATCACAACACAGCCTCATCACGTGACATCTTCTTCTAACCCAGCGCTACCTATAAATAAAAGAAGCAGAGCAGACTCAAATTCAGTTCAGTTACCTAGTGACTCTTGAGGAGTAGGCAGATTGAGGCCCCGAGTTCGATCTAGACTCTGAAACTCTTTTTCACTTTTGTCTCTTGATAATGGCTCCGAAGCAGGAGTCGAAACGTCGAGTATTCAATAAATTCAGACGCGGTTCTCACCCGGAACCTAGCTTAGTTCATATATATATATATATATATATATATATATATATATATATAAATACATATATCGGTAGTTTAAGATGACCGTCGCAGTTTGGAAGATCAACTATTTCAACCGAGTTCTGTTTTGAAATTTGACAGGTATAACACTACTTAACTCAAAGCAGTTATACCCATTACTCATAGCTTACTATAGGTTTTAACACACACTAAAGATTTTTTGGGTCTGGTTGATGCAGTGTTACATACCAGAATGCTGCGTAAGTTTCGTGAACGGTTAAATCATTTCGAGATTTGGTACGAAACTGAATTTTTACGAAGATTTTGTCTGATCTAAAACTATTCCTCTGGAAATAAAATGTAAAATGTAATGCAAATTTTTGAATGTATATTTTCTTAATATTTTCAAATTTAATTTTAAGATTTTAGCTTTACGACAGACTTTACCACTATCACTATTAAACTGGTTTACCACTTCTATCCAAGCTTGGTGCTTTAATTCACTGTTGGTGCGATCTGTTTTCCTACATTCTAATTCATCCGTGTATTTCGACCAGACCCATTAAAACTTGCACCTTCTTTGAACTAAAATTGTTGGTTCTTTTTTACTTTCTGATGCACTTATTTCTATTCTTTATTTCCTTTCTTTATAAATTTGAATCGACTGTAAATGGTTTAACCACAACAATGGCAGCAAAATGGCAGATTATCACATACAACGTAAAATACACCAGCCGAATGCTAACATAAAAGTGAAAAAATAAATATTCTCAACACCCGATACTACCAACATAATCAAAACGACGTTCAACTGAATCAAGATACAGACTTATTAATACAACAGAAAGTTACTTGACTGTGGTTCATGATTTAAACGAGGTTTAGTTGATCTGTGGATCAAGTGATTTTTATACAACCGGGCCCTGCCGCTGCCTCATTTGTAATTTTATTTGAAACTAGCTAAACTCTCGAAAAGTTTTATTGGCCCCTGATTCCATTTTTTTGGTCACACTTTTTGTACACCTGTTTTACATGCTCACTACCTGCCGTACCCAAGGAGGTAAGGAAGACGGTCGACAACCTACTCTTCTGTCTTAACGACACTACTATGCAAAATTTTTGCCTAAATCAAACACTTTATGAAAATGGGTTACTAGCCCTTGGTCTACTAGGAGACTGTATAGCAGAAGAATAAATGCGGGTACTGTAATTTATTTTGTGCTAATTTAGTATAACTATTGTATCATTTTGTTGTTTTCATTTTATTAAATTTCTTAAAAAGTATTAATTTTGAAATTATTTTATCATTAACAATATTAATTAACGAACACAAGTTTGATTTAATATATTTGGAATCGCCTTAATGTAAACTCCAGAAAACAAAATATACAGGGTATGCCGTTTAAAAAAATTGTCGATGATGTCGTTAGTCACAGATCGTTTGCGCTGTATTTTGCACTATTGCAAACAAATACATTAAAATAAATTCTCAACATTGGTTTTTTAACTTTTTTTAATTTGCAATATGTGTTTTTATGCAACAGGTTCTTTAAGAAGCTATTATCATTATTATTATGTATGAATGTCTTTAATTTTGTAAGCGACTTAACTGAACAAATTGTGGGAAGCGCAACTGATGGAGGTTCCTTAACCAGAAACAATATATATATAATATATATTGTCTTGCGTACAAAGGAATGACACCTCGAAGAGAGTATTTTTATAACTATTGTATTTATTTATGCCACCCCAACTATAATTTTTGGAGATGACGAACATGAATTTCATCTTTTTGTCTTCGCATCCCTTTCATTAAAAAATTAAAAAATGATTCGCTTTTAGACATTTACCATTTTGGTTAACTTTTTACTTGCTGAAACCATTGTCTAATAAATAAGTGAAAGTCACCAGGCTGCTTTTGTTTTAATAAAATTTCATCTTCAAAATAACAAAAAAAATCAAATAGTACATACCAAAAATTGAGTTAACTACACGTTTAATGGGCCGTGCAAAAATGTTCACTTCAGCTAATTTCGACAAGACTAATAACAAATCACCTTAATAAATGTTGATTAAAAATCATTGTTCAATGTTATGTGGACACCATCAGGAATTGCATCCTTTAAATAATAAAGCTCATTTGTAATATTGCTATACGCTCACTTCTTATTGGCCGAATTTATTCTTAAATCATTTTCAAATTACGTAAAGAAATTTCTTGTAAATGCGGAAATATCTAAAACATAAAAAAATACATTAGGATCATCCTGATTCATTATCGATGTTAACAACAGAAGCTACAATTCAAGGTTGTATGCAATTTAATTTTATATTTGGTCAAAAAAAAAAACATCTAAACTGCTAGAAATAATTAAGTTTTATTACAAAAACTTGTATGATTACATCATTTTACGTCAACCGGATTAGTTTCAACCAAGACTATCTTTTTTGTATATAGTGTGTTATCCTGTATCCTTTCCCATTAAATTTTTCGGTGAGACTTGTGAGTTGAGTACGAAGGAGCAAACACATCTTTTCTTAACGGTACAGTACGTAGCCTCGAGATGTAAAGACCGACATCTAAGATTTTCAGGGAAACTAGCAAATAGAGGTTACGAATCTGGAGTCGTTCCATGTAATTGCTGTTATCCCGTAACTGCTAGGTTAGAATTTTACAGTATAGCACACTCATTGACAAGGAGATCGCAACACCCAGAAGGAGATGTTTAAATGTAATATTAATTTGGTAAAATATAGATGCTATTTAGTAAGGAGTAAATGATTAAAATTATTATTAAGTTTGTTATTAATGTTTTTGTCCACCGTGATTATCTATACACTCCCCAGTACGTCTTGGCATTAATACAATAAGGTGGTTTATTTCTTCTTGAGGAATACTATCCCAAGCTACTTGTATTTTATGTC
Source organism: Octodonta nipae (assembly GCA_034190945.1). NCBI lineage: Eukaryota > Metazoa > Arthropoda > Insecta > Coleoptera > Chrysomelidae > Octodonta > Octodonta nipae. The sequence continues at coordinate 113,671,446 of CM067219.1, read as the reverse complement.
TTAGATCTTCCAAAGTCCGTGGGGGCTGGGGTAAATTTCCGAGCCTTCTATTCATCAGATCCCAAACATGTTTTATGGGCTAAAGAGCGGAGGATTTGGGCGGTCTTGGCAACATATTCACATGGGTCCCTTCAAAAAATTAAATTAACTCAAGCAAACTGAGGCTGAGCATTATCTTGTTGAAATATGGGATCCACTAACCGACTAAAGTAAGGGAGTGCATACGGCTCCACAACTCGAACAAAGACTAAAGGTGACCATTAACCAAATTTGTTGTTGAAAATCGGTATCTAAAGGCCATACCTTTTAGACAGCGATCTTGAACTCCATTTGTGCCCCTTCGACGTCCGGTGCCTACTCTTCTCCGATTTTGGGGTTGGGTATTATCAATCACGCTTGACAACATTTCCCGAAATGAAAAACCGCCCCCCAATAAACCAATATTTCGACCACTGTCAAATTCACTTAGCTGGCGATACATTCAGCTTACACGTGGTAAATTTTAAAAAATGCAAAAACGAACAATATTAATTGATAAAAAAAGTTTACATTCAAAAACAATCACCAAACTTTACCAAATTTTAATATATATATATATATATATATATATATATATATATATATATATATATTGTTACGAGAATTCATCCGATAGCTTGAGCAATCGGCCTTCATCATTCGTGGAAGCGACATTCCTCCGATATTTCTGGGAAGCCGAAATATTGTTAGTCTGGAGCATCGAGGACGGCGGCTTGCTTTGTTGTATTTCTTGAAGAATCTAGTCTAGTCCCGGCGGCTCTTTGACGTTCTGGAGAATTCCGAGAAGAATTATTTAAATACGGAGAGTTGAGGAAGCATTCATTCACTATTCGATTGCCGTATAGTTAAGTAGAGATAAATTTTAAATAGTCCTGTGAATATAAATTGTGTTAAAGTAGTGGAAATAAATTAGAGTGAGTTGGACTGTATTTTTAAATAAATCTAAGAACTGAACTTAACCCGAGTGTGAAAATAAAAACATTACAATATTTTGCGATTTCCTTGTCAGTGAGTATATTTATTATCATGGTAAGATTTTTTTTGAAATGAGGGTGAAGTTTCAGGTGGAGTGTCACATAGAAGTTCTCTCAGTCTCAGAACTGCTGTTCTTGCTGTCTGCATTTAATTTCTTGCTCTGAAAGCAGCTGGTTGTTAATCCACTAGCCTAGATACTGGATATTATTAAGCTTCTCGAGCATAATCCACTAGATGTAAAGGACAATGCAACATTTTGGTATTTTGAAATTCTCAATAATTTAGTTTTGATGGCTTTTATTTTTATGCCAAAACTCAGTGATTGTGTCATAACGTTATTAGGGACTGACATCTTTCAAATAGTTTCATTTACTTATATATTTTAATTCGCATAATTTTAAAATTTCTCTGTTCACTCATTTTCTCACTATTCAGACAATGAAGTTCATCATCTCCTTTGTATAATTTTCCTTAGTTTTGTATAATGGTTACAAAAAAAAAAAAAAAAATTATTATAATCACCATACTGACTGAATTTGCTTGATTGGGATACAGATGTGACATGTGAATGTTTTCTAGGCAAAGCAGTAGTCAACGAAAAATAAAATCTCTGTTGTTTAGTTTATCGATTTTCTTATTTACCATGATGTCACAAAAATTTCTCAGGAGCATAAAATATAATCAGGTAAATAAATTCATACTTTCAAACTCTAAAGAGTTGGTTCTTATGGTGACGTCACGATTGAGTACACTATTATTAATGAACAGCAAAATACATAGAATAGAAAATTGTTAAACACTTCATGTTGATTTTGATTAAACATATAAAAGCTTTTAAAACACTCAACTGACCACTTAGAGCTTGTACCTTCTGGAGATAGCCTGCAGTGCACAAATATCGTGGTACGACTAAAAAGAGGGAGGGCAATAGAGAGGGCAAGAGGCTATTTCACTCGGTTGGGAGCTGCTTGCAATGAAATTCATTGGCAGCTTCCACCCACCAAGTGAAATAGCCTCTTACTGTCTCTATTGCCCGCTCTTTCTAGCGTTGCTACCATTTTGTGCATGGCAGGCTTTCTCCAGAATTTTCGTGCTCTACGCCTCACCACTTTTTATGAACATAGTATGGAGGGTTGAATAAAGGAGAACACACTCTGTGTAAGTAAAAGTGTCCACAAAATTGTTTCAAGTTGGGGGAGCCACTGGGACGACCGGGTAATTTGTTCGTAGAAATCAGTTTTCTACGAACAAACTTACCTGAATAAAATTAGTTAATGTGAAGAATTCACATCCAAAAAATGCAAATTTAACCATCACAGTTAAAGAACCAGATTTGTATTTAACATTAATAAAGTGGTAATTAAATCAATGAAATACCTTGTATATAAATAAAAATGACTTACAAGCAAAATTTTATTTGCACATTTTTTTAGGAGTCAAGATAAATATTCTACACAAATTAAACTCTGAAGAACCCATTATTATATAATAACTAAGCTGATTATGGCATTGTCCACCAACTCGGAACAGTCATTGGGCATAACTTTGGAAATATTTAAAATACAACTACAGCAGAAAGATGCCAAAAATAGTCATTTAATTATAGCTAATGGTGCTTTTTGTTCAACTATACAAGAAAAAATATATGGAAACCAGTGTGTGAAAATGTTAGAATCCTTGAAAAAGAAACTATTCTAGAATAAAATGCAAGCGAAATTTGTTTCATAATGATAACAGAAGAGATAATTTAATTATAGCAGTTTATTCAGTGATGAAAAGAATTGTTAATTAACTTTTATCCAGAGAGAGGTGAACAAGGAAGTAGAAACACCAACTTTGTAAAGTGACACTTTTCAAAATAAATATGTAATTTGAACACAATATGCAAATAAATATTTTTTTTTACATCTAATTCACCAACATCTATTTGTTAATAATTATAAAAATATTACAAATATACAACTTTTTCCCCATTGATTAACTATTTCAAAACAAAATAACAACTATAAAATCACTGAGTATTATAAAAAGTCAAAACTGGGGCACATGTTTATTAATTTATATCACAAGTAACACACTATAAACTCATATCACTTGCAGAGATTATATTATATATTATATATTACGATTTTTACAAATAATTACATCATTTTCAATTTTTCAGCCACTTCACTTCTAAATGTAGGATTTGTACATTTCAATCCGTTGACAATTGCTAACTTCATAACATACCCTGTCGTCACACTTACGCCATTTCTTGAAATTCTTATTTAAAAGCGTCCGCTGGACACTTTTTCAGTTTTATTCCCACATAAGTGTGTCTTCCTTTGCTCTACAATCCGTAGAACATAGGAAAAATATAATATTTTTGTTCCGATGGATTCAAGAAAGTATTACATTAAAGAATTCTATGGCAGAAATAATAAAACAATTTTTAACTAATAAAATAAAAGACAAGTCAACAAATATAACGTGCATCAGTAGAAATTTTAGTTTTTGGTCTTCACCCCAAATATCATCTTTCTTGTCATCAGAGTTGACATCTACTAATTTCATAATATTGTGTAGTAGTTATTATGCAGGCTGGTCACATAAGTGTACAAGGCACTGTTTATCGAAAAATACTATTGAGAAACAAATCCAAAATTAATAAATCAAGTGTCCAAAAAATGCTGTAAATTATTTTCAGATTTCTAAGATGACAGACAGCTATTTGGTGAGACCGCCATCTTGTTATATCTATCTATATCTGAGATATATTTCAGTTTTTTAAATTAAATTATTTTCCCTTATCTCTGAATATAAAGTGGTTGGAGATGTCCTAATATTTTTTCTAAACAAAAATCTTTAAATTATGGTTTCCAGGGTATTTTGTCGTAACCTATTCGATTTACTTTCAGAGGAATGTATTTGTTACTCCTTTCGGACTCGGGAAATGGACCGGCAACATCGTATTGCTACATTCTGCCTTTGGTCCTGGTTTTCAGACCATTACTGGCTTCACAGGTGTCAAATTTCCGGCACCAGGCTCTGATGTATTCGAATCCAGAGTTTTATTCATGCCCAGATGACCTCCGGTACACCCATATGGACTTCGGTTAACACGGTGGGTACCTTCTTCTTTGAGCCTTAGTTCCTCTGCCGTTATTGCTTTCCGAATTTGTCTTCAAAATTGCATTCTCTACCCATAAGGACTCTCATTGGGTCCACAATGAACTCCTCGTCCCATCGAAACATGGGCACCCCTGTTTTCTTAAGTGAAAGGATTGGTTCAGTATCTGGGTTGGCTATTTGTTCATGTATATATTAGTTAGTGTTCACAATCTGGTACTGTCTAACTGTACCTTGTGGTGGTATGGTTGCAATGGGCTACTCTGATTGGTTATCTGTGTGTAACCTCACTTTACAGCCACGTTGAAAATGTCCTGTACGTTTATACCGATTACATACGCCACTGTTCGACTTTTCTCAATTATTTTATTAATTTTGATCAGTACTCCCTGGAAGGATGGGTCTGATTCTTCCTGATTGAATGAAACTTTTTGTATCGTTGGTTTGGACATGATCGCGAGAACCTCTACTTCCAAAGCAGGCCGCGGAGCTTCACTATTATTCTTTAACCCAAGAAGTGGGTTCAGATTTTGTTGAACTTCGACATCTCTAATACTACTGATAAAAATTTGTGTAGCCCATTGGTCTATAACATCCTTAGATAGGTCTGGATAAGTTAAGTGTGCTTAATGGCTATCGTCAGCTTCAAACTCTTGTAAACTTTCTTGAGAATTTTGTGAGTTCCTCTCCGTTGCATTGGTGTAATTGACTCAGTGATTGATTCCCATATCTGTTATCTAATACTGAAATCATCATTTCGAAGTTATTCTGTTCATCCACTGCAATGCACTGAAGAAATTGTAACGTTGGACCCCTTACAGCGATTCCTAAAAATGGAGAGGTTCTTGGCTATCCTAACCGTTGATTGTAGCCACTGTTTCAGATTGTTATAGGTACAAAGGCCAAAATTTTTAAAAGAACGTTCAAACTTTTATTAAGAAACCAGGCACACTACAATATTTTATTAAAATCAGATTATGACTTTTTTCATATGAGGTAGGTCTTTTTTCCCCAACAAATCATAGAACAGAAGCTGAAAAAGCACATTCATTTGTAATAAGTGGGTAACTAGTACTATCATAATTCACCAGTTAAACAAATACTTATGTAGATAGGTAAGTACTCAGAACCTATCTACCAAAGATCTTCAACAAATAATTGCACATTCACAATTGTTAAGTATCTATTTGAAGACGCGAGATGTAAGACCGACATCTAGAATTTTCAAGAGAATCAGTACACAGAGGTTCCGAATCTGGAGCCGTTCCGTGTAATTGGTGTTCTCTCTTAACTCCTAGGACATTCAATTGTGGGAAGCGCAACTGATGAAGGTTCCCGACCAGAAACAATATATATTATATTTATATATAATATATATTGTCTTGCGTACAAAGGAATGACACCTCGAAGAGAGTGTTAAGTATCTACTCAAAAAGTAATAAATACACACAGTAAACTGTGCTTATTAGGTGCATATTAATTAACTACCTTTAGCGGGAGTTTGTAGTGGGAAACATTATTAAAACACAGAAATAAACATTTTTTATATTAAATATTTTAAATGTTTCAGATTACAGTACATACCCCAGATATTATGATGTTAGGGCTTAATCAAGTTTTTGTGATTTATAATAAAATGCAACAATTATGACAGTTCACTTAAATTATGGTAATGCAAGTAATATTTATGCAAATTAGATTGACAAATCCACTTAAGACTAATTGCATGGATTTCAAGAAGCTATTAGTATAGATATTAATAGAGTGTATACCTGACCTAAATTAACATATGTATTGTGTTAGTTACAGGTGTGGATATAAGTGAAATTGCAATTACTAAAGTATGGAGAATATAATTATTTTGTTGATTACGGGAGTGTTTTCTTATCAATATTTTGTTTTATGGTGATAAACAGTTTATGGGGATTTAATTTAATTAAGTTGATAGATATCTATAACTAAATCATTTTAGTGTAAACAGAAAGTGTTTACGTACATAAAAGTGGTCTTCACAGAAATAAAGTTTAGAACTAATTCTGACATCATTGGAACTTATAGCGGTCAATTCTGGAATTTCTCATTTCTTGAAATATGTACAAAAAATTTTTGCAGAATTATTTGTGCACAGTGGCACTAAACATCATTTATAAACCATTATTGCGTTAAATACAATTTTAAATATAGTTATAAATCCGTTATATTACTGGCAGCTGATACATATAAGATTTAATCACAGTACAGACACAGTTGTCACAGATCAATACTAAGAAATAAATGTTCGACGAGTTCAAGGCTACGTCCGTTACGTTACAAAAAAACAAATGAGGCATTTACGCTGTGCCGATTTTTAAAGAAATATTGAAAATTATATAAAAAACATACGGCTGCTTTATCTATATATAAATAGGCAAAGACAATACGATTAGGTACCATTTTCTCCTCTGTCCCTCAACCGATTTTCTTCATTTTTGTTTTGTTTAGTAGCTACTGACGACCTTCAGTGCAGAATGCTAATATTAAATTATAATATTGGTTCATTCATTAAATAAAATATAATAAAAGTTCATTATTTACATTATGTCAACGCCAAACAAGTGAATATGCCGCCGCTGCCAGACTCAAAACATTGAGTAATTATATATAAAGGGACCAATGCTATTATATACTTAGAGCATGTACTTCTGGAAGTGGCATGCAAGCGTTGTTATTTTTTAGTGGTGAAGTAATCGTTGTATATTATAATTATACAGGGCGATTCCAGATATGTTAGAAATCATTTTTTTCGTGGGTGGCACATAAGCAATTGCATATTTAGGGTGTTTAAAATATAGAGTAGAGTGCAATTATAACTAATAAAATAATTATATAGGGAAGCCCATTAGCGGTTGAATTTACAGGGTTCCTGGAATAGAAGGTGCAGTAGAATTACATTTATACAGAGTGGTGCAAAAAATATTATACAGAGATGCATATTCAGGGTGGCGGAAATGGAAAAACATTTCGTAACCCATAAGCAGTTGTATATATAGGGCAGATGAAATATAGTGTGAGAGGAATTATAGATATACCGGATGATGATAAAAAATGTTAGAAAAGGAAATGATTTATAGAGTAGCCCACGAAGAGTTCCATATATATGATGATTGAAATATAGGTCGGAGTAGAATTATAGTTACAGAAGATAGTTAAAAATTTCATAAACAAAAAGAGTAAATACGGTGGCTCATAGGCAGTGGCATATACAGAATGGTTTACCGGGTGGTTCAAAAATGTTAAAAAATATTATGCGTGGTCCATGAGCATATACAGGGTGGTGGAACTATATAATGAGATGGAATTATTATAATAAGGATTTTAATAAATGTTAGAGTATTGAGTGCAATTATAGCTATACAGGGAGGTTAGAAAAAATAAATATGTAGGGTAGCTCATTAGTGGTTGAATTGTTGTCATATTAAATTTAGAATTACGAATTTGAACACAAATAAAGTCCTATGAATTATCTATCTGAAAAAACTTGAATTTCGTTACTTATTTGTAGAAGCGAGATGTAAGACCGACATCTAGGATTTTCGAGGAAACTCTCACACAGAGGTTCCGGATCTGGATCCGTTCCGTGTAATTGCTGTTCTCCCTAAAGTCCTAGGACGGAATATCACGATAAAATTTTCAGGTTACTTAACCTGACAGACATATTGACACAATTGGTCGAATTTCGACCACTGGGCGACAGCTAGTTACATTAAATCTGCGATGAGAGCTTTCATAAAGCTCTATATTCAGTTTATCTACTCCAATTACCTCGAAACCTTGAAGAGAATCCATTGCTTATGGAATGAATGGTTGCAGCATAGCTGGTACAAATATGAGACGTATAATATAATAATCAGTCCAGGAGAATGAATTAATAAAAATTGGTGCAATTTGTGAAATTACGTGTAAAATATTAACTGAAACAAAAAATGTAGCAAACATGATTTTTGCATATTTCGTTCAGATATTCGGTCTTTTTACAATATACATTTTTCGTTTGAGCATTTCTTCTCGTTAAATATACAATGCCGGTCAAAAATTCCCTCCTCCCATGTAACCTTTGAACTGTTTTACTCTACTGAAATTTGGAGGTTGAAAATAAACAATTGTAAACTTCTCTATTAGTGGTAACAAATGACTGAGCCATATTAATTTTGTTTGACTTTAGGCCAATTTTGAGGAATAAATTAAATAAATAAATACTAAATTAATTATTTTAGATTTATGTTTAAAATTTTCTCCGTCTACTTGCTGACATAAATGCATCCTATTATTAAATTCTTGTCGTACTCGCTCGAATTCTTTGTTTTAAAACGTTAATATTGTCGGGTTCCGTGGCGTAAACCTTGGATTTCAAGTATCCCCACAGAAAAAATCTAATGGTGTTAGATCCGGTGACAGTATTTATCACGATATTCTTGTTCTAGAAACTGCACTATAACAATGCGCAGGAGCACCATCTTGTTCAAATGTTATTTTCAAATTATCTGGATTATCTTCGAGAATTTCAAGAATTAGCGGCGTAGTTTGTATCGAGGAAAACAGGTCCAACTATATGGATTCCCAAAATGCCTGCAGAAAACATTCACTTTTTCTGGAAATTGACTATGTTTTCCACATGTGGATTTGTGTCACTCCAATACCGTAAATTTTGTGTGTTCACATTTCAATGAGTTAAAAAGTACGTTTATCACTAAAACAAATAGTTTTTGTGTAGTGTTGATGTCGATTAATTTTATTTGTCATAATTTCACAGAATTCCTGTCTTCTGTTGAGGTCGGTAGCTGTAAGTCGGTGCACCATTTTTAATTTGTATACATGAAATTTGTTTTTTACCAACACCCTAAGTACTATACCTTGACTAACTACACCGATAGAGAGGAAGTAGGGTTTACTATTATTTCTGCAAATAATTCATTTTTTTTCATCGCTAACTGTTTTCCGACCAGATTATTTGGCATCTTTTACACTACCTGTTCTTCAAACCTTTTAAAGAGCTCCCCCAAATAATACCTTCAAACAGTATGATCTGGGCACCTCTCATTAAATAAACGTTCACCAATTATTAAGACAGCTGCTACTTTGTCGGCTTGAGAACATACGTACCTTTTGCTTATGTAAACTCCTAAACGTCTCGTAAAACTAAATATTCAATATTTTAAAAACTGTTCTTTGTAAGAATTACTAGAAAATTTAAAAAAACGTCTACTTTGTTTACTATCCAGAGGCGCTAAAGTAATAATTTTAATATTTATATAATTTACCCATCAAAATTGGCCCAAACCCGAACAAAATTATTATGGCTAAGTAGGTATTGTCAATGATTTTCAAATGAGCTCTTGCTATAAGGTCCTATTTAAAATTAGTGGCCACAGAGGGCCTGTGACGTCATGTATTACTGTTAAGTCATCTGTTTTCACTAGTAGAGAAGTTTACAACCGTGTACTTTCATCCTCAAAATTTCATTAGTGTGAGTGTAACTGTTCAAAAGATAGGAGAGGGGAAGGGACTTTTGACAGGCCTTGTGTAGTTTCGACCAAGTCAAAATTCCGTTGGTACTATTTGAAAATTGTCGTTCAAAAATTTGTTCATGCTTAGTATTCTACGACAAAATAAGGTTTAACATTTTGATATTGCTGCATTCTCACGATATAGTTTGTAAAACGAGAATACGTTCAAACGTAGCACCTTTGTACTACACGTTCTACTAACTGAAAATTGCAATGAGGACTAGATCTGTGAAAAAAATGCATTTGGACCCGTCTTACTGAATAGCTGTTTTAAACTTATGCATAATAAGTAATTTTGGTTAACTCGTTTTTCAAAGATATTACGCGACTTATATTGCAACATTGAAGTACCTATCAGCCAGTTTAAGTTTTTCCAACCTTCTGTTGTATCTAGCTAGATCTAAACTTTTCCTTATGGAACGTGCCTTTTATATGATCATGACAAGAAAATGGAAAAATTAACCTCAGCTCTCACAAAAGAATAAGAGACCAGAATGAAATTTTGATGATTGTGGAATAAGAATATAACGTTAGATTTGTCTTTTCTCAGTTTTTTCCTGCTACATATGAGTATTTTAAATTGTAAATGAGGAACAAAGTGTAGTATAGCAACTTCGAAAAATTGCCCGTACTACTGTAAAACTTTTTTAAGAATAAATCCACCTAAAACACATAGCGATTGATAGCGACTCCAGAATTGGGGTTGAAACAACTCCAAATACAGATAAGTATCACAGAATATACAAAACACTATTATATATATAGGACTACAGATTTCTGTAGACAACCAGTATCCTGGGCACTTTTTCGAAATTGCCTTATTACAGTTTGTTCCCTATTTTCAAATACTTACCAAATGCAGAAAAAAACATTGAGATAAAATAAAGAGAAATAATTAGTTTGGGTATCAGACAAAAAACAATTTAAAAACTAATATTTAATAAAGAACGTCAAACACTGACAATTTTATTATATTGCCTGAAAGCAACGAAACAGTAGATTGTATTTAAAATCACTATTAGCATCATTACCATCTCCATCACACGACATGTTTTCGTTTAGTCAAATATTAATATAAAAGTTATTAACATGATACACGCAGTCGTTAGATTTCCGATTGAATTGTGTACTTTCACATTTTACGTAACATGACAATTGTTGTCGTGCTTGTTACTATCTCAGTTTTATTTATCGTTTTTCTTTTTTCCGTCAAAATCTATTTGATGAGGAGCCAGAAAAATTACACGGAAAATGTTTCCTTGGTGGGGAAAGTTGCCTTAGTAACTGGTGGTAGCTCAGGTAAGTAAGATTTGATAGTTTATTCCAATCAAACAATAATTACTAAAAGTAAACTTAGTTTTTTAATGTTTAAAAATTTATTTCATAAACCCGGCATATATTTGGCTACGTTTGGGTTTCTTCAAATGTACAATGAATAAGTAAAGTTTAATACAAGAACTTACATTTATGGTAAACAAAATAAATACCAATGGCATTAATGGGTATTCCCCGAAATATCTAATATAATGAAGGATGATTTTGTTGAATATCAGTAAAATATTTATCTGAAAATGTAACCTTCATAAGAATTAATTTTAAGTAAAAACAATGTTGAAGTAAATTGAGTTTCATCCTATTTAGCTGACATTGAAGTTGTAAATTATGGAAGACTTGTTTCCAATTACCAAAACTATAAAAAATATAAAGCTAAATGTAGCGTGCTTTAAAATGTTGTTCAAGGCGCCATGCGAAGTAAACTGTTCTCTGTACACTTATATATATATATATATATATAGTTATTTTTTTGCTTGTATTTATTTTAAATTTTATTATATTTTATGAATTTATTTAATAATGTTTAATAATTTATCCTCCTACCTTATTATTGATCTTATTTTCTCCGGATCTTGAGTTCTGAGCTTTTGTTTTGACTCTATGTAATAATTTTACTTTTTTAAATTCTTTATTTTCAAAATTAATTGTTATTATTTTATATTTTTCAAATGGTAATGCAATGAAAACCAAAATTTCACGTGATCTATAATTCAAGCTTAATGTTTCAACAAAATCACAAAACTAACCCTATAAAAATAAACACTATTTCTTTCTTCAAAGATCTTTTCTGGCTAACTCTGTTCATCTGCACTCTCCATATTAATATTCTTCTCCAATTTAAATTTCATCAATGAATATCTTTTATGAATGACAATTTGGTTAGTCATTCATTATTTACTGAAAAAAATAGCTTTAATTACTGAAAAAAATAGCTTTAATTTCATATATAAATAATAAATGTATGTTATGAGTGTATAAATGTAACAAAATCATACCTATGTTAACCTGGCTGCGAAGAGGTGTGGCCAAGGGCGCAACGGCAACCGTGATTTTTCAGAGTCTTTATATATATTGCCGTGATATTTTATTGAAAAAACAAATCGATGAAATTATGTACCAAACATCAATTAATAATAATTTAATTAAAAATATTAGCGGCCACATTTTGATAGGCAACCTGGTAGATACATATTCTCCTAATCATAAATATGCGTAGAAATTTAGTTTTTAGCAAACCCGCGATGGGTGCTCTAATTCTGCAGGCGGATCTTAGACTATAACGTAGTAAATCGAACAGGGGTGTTTTTATAAAGTTAAGCTGATCATTAAGTAGCAAATCTGGGAATTTATTGTGAGAGAGGTAAATTTGAATTTGTTCTAAGAAAGATGTTTTAAAATAATTATTACGGAAATGGAACATTTTTGTGTTTTCTATTGTGGGAAAAGTGTGCCCTGTTTGAATTACATGGTTAGAAAAGGTTGAATCAGTTTTATGTAGTCTAAAAGATCTATAGTGTTGTAGCTACCTGTTAGCAAAAGTTCTGGTTGTCATTCCCACATAGAAGCTATTACAGTCCGAACATATCAGCTTATAAACTCCTGACCTGTTGTAAATATTAACTTTGTCCTTGGCTTTAAATAATAAATTTGATAACATGAATTGTGATTTGAAGCTAACTATGATATACTGGGATGATAAAATTCTAGCGATTTTTTTGTACTTTGTAGGATCTGCATTTTTGACAAAGGGATAGATGCTTCGAAGTTCTTTTCGGGAGATTAGTTTCATAATTAAATTAGGATTGATGTCGTTATTTTTGGCTATTATAATAATAGTATCTAATTCTTGTTTTAAACACTTTTTGATAATGGGATAGAAAAGGCTCTATGAATCATATTTTTGTATGCGGATAATTTATGGTTTAGCGGACTAAATTAATACCCGTGAATTGTGGTGTCAGTAAATGTTTGTTTTGTATAAATGTTAAAACTTATTGATGCATTATTCCGAGTAAGAGTAAGATCTAAAAAGTTAATTTTGCAATCCTGTTCTATTTCTATTGTAAATAATATGTTGGGATGTAACTTATTAATAAAACTGAGAAAAGTATCTAATTGCCTAAGTGTTCCTGTAAAATAAACTAGGATGTCGTCTACGTATCTGTACAAGAAAAATATATGCTTTTTCCCTAAAGAGGAACTCATTAATTATATCATTTTCTAAATTTGACATGAAAATGTCTGCAAGCAAGGGACTGAGTGGCGAGCCCATTGCTAAACCGTTATTTTGAACATAAAATTTGCTATTGAATTGGCAATAATTTTGAGAGAGGCATAATTCGAAAGCTGATTCTATTTCTTTACGTAAGTTAGGATTTATTGAGCAGTTATTTAATAAGTTTGAAATTAATCTTTAGGGAAAAAGCATATATTTTTCAAAGGTTTTCATCTCCCTAACAACCACTCAAACCGTGTGCACTCACTCACTGTTTTCTGATATACGAGTATATTCTTTTTTTATCTGATTTAAGGTACAATTTTATTGATTATCTTAGCGTTTTAGCGTACTCTTCTCTCTCTTTCTCTCTCTCTAATTAGTTCTTTTTTGTATATTTTCCACTATTTTATAACTTTTTTATTTGCTTTATTAATTGGACTTTCTATAAGTGTAACTCTAATTCACCCAATATTGCATCCCCCTTATATGTTTCTGGGTGTTGGTCACCCAATATAAATCCTATCACTTTCTGAGCCACCCTGTACAACTATAATTCGATTCCACACGATGTTGCAACCGTTCTGTATAAGTTTTAATCCTCTCCACTCATTGACTGTTTCTATTTTTCTATTGTTTAAATTACCTTGTATACCTATAATTTTACTTCGCCCATAGGTCAATTATAAGCACCTACTCATGTTTCACACTGTATAACATTTTTTAACCACCCTGTGTAAGTGTAATTCCACTCCACCTGATATTTCCATCCTGTATATGCATTTTTGAACCCTCCGCCCTATAACTCAAATAACCTTACTGCATATACTTATTTAACATTTTTTAACTTTTTTTGATCCACTCAGTATAACTATAGTTTTGCTTCACTCTTATTTCAACCACCTTGAATACGTTATAACTTTATGCCACCCAATATAACATTTTTTGAACTACCCTGTATAACTTTAATTAACTCTATGCCACCTTATATTTTCAACCATCCTATATACGCTTATGTACCACTCAATATCACATATATTTGTAAGATTTTTTGAACCCACCCGTATAAGGGTAATTTTACTTCGCCCTATATTTCAACTGCGCACATTGGTTGCTGCTTGAATTTCAATGCTCGCACACACACACACACCTACCACCGTATACCTTATAGAAACGATCGCTCACATAACAATTTCGATACACTAATGGAATATTTCACACGACTGCAAGCCCCGTAAAATGAAAACCGTTAGAAATACCCTGTTCGATACCCTTTCATGGCATATCGTGACATTTAAGCTAGATATTTATGATGAAATTTTGATAAATTATTTATATTTACCGTTTTTTGCACATACTTTTCCGATTTTCAAAAAACGGTGGGTTTTACGTTATAGATAATTATAGGGAATCAAGCTGGAACATCTCTTTGTATTGTACAATTTGAAGTATTCAAATTGATTGAGCCGTTTTAGAGAAAACAGTGTAGATTCATAGAAATTCACTGAAATGTAGTAACTTAGGTTTTTTCTGATTTTTCTGGAAAACCGTATACTTCACGTTATAGAAAATTATATGGTACCTTTCTGTAATATTACTTAATAGAAGGTCGTTTAAATCATGAAAATTACCCAAGTCGGTTTTGAATGAACATATCGTAAATTAAAACAAAATTACAAATACTACAAAGTTCATGTAAAACTTTTTATGATTCTGTACAAAAAAAGTCAAATTTCAGATACTTTTTACAACAACCCAGTTACCCTAATTGTTATCCAACTTTAGATGAAATAAATTATATGTAAATACACATTAAGAATTTTTTCCGTAAATATAATTAGTTTCAGATAAATCTTTGTTCCCTTATGAATGTGACCGATAAAACTATAAAATAATTAGATAATTTGAAGCGTTTTTGCTTTCTGAAATGTCTGTAGGACTTGAAGATGAATTGAAATAATATTTGATAATTTATCTTCAATGTGAAATATGTTATCTGGGAGGAAATTACAAGACTTATTACATTTATTTTGATGTATTTAATTTGGACAAAAATCTTGGTCGTGAATGATGCTCAGTGATGATGATGACTCTTAGTACTAAATTACGTTAATAATATTTTATGAAAACCAGTCTTTATTTATCCATTTTACAAATAAAATATTGTTGTAATCTAACAATGGAACAATTTTCTATTTTAAAACTTGATATGTATGCACATACATTAAATAGTTTTTAAGATTAAATAATATATAAATCAGCTACGCAATTTACTAAAATGTTTAGGATCTACATCTTGTTCTAAAACTTCCTTCCGCAAAATTTTTTTGTTGATGGAACTAATTTTGCTCTATCACCAAGGGCATACCCAGCTTTTGGTTCAGAGAGGGGCTAAATTAGAAGAAAAAAGAGTCCTAGAGTGGGGCAATTTGGAAAATAATATATCTTAAAGAGAGGGACAAATCAGAAATTTTGTGCTTAAGGGGAGGAAAGTCAGCAATTTTAAGGGAAACTTAAATGGCTCATCACAGGTTTTTTCATGGCAGGATTTACTTACTCCTTTCCACATTAAAACAGTGTTTTGAATAGAAATTTAAATAGCTATTGATATGTGGTGTTTTTTTTATTAACAATATTTTTTGATAGCTCAATCAATTAGGTCAAGAAAGGATGTTTATTTATATTCTTTCTATCCATTTCTAAGAGTAAATTTACTTCTGGGTTCTTTACTATTAATGTTATCTGAAAAGTAGTATACGTCGTTTATGGTATGTTCCCATTATTACAAAAATGTTGCGACGTTCTAGGAGTTATCTTGATTTTATTTTAGTGTCAGATATGTTATCTCGGTAGCTTTATGTATGTATTTTTGTTTCTTGTCTTATAATACATTTTGTGGTCATATTTATAATACGGTAAAAGCAATTAAATTAGTTTTCACTTTATGGCTATTTTTTTTTATAAAACTGCTCAAGGGTTTTTTTTTTAATTTTCAATATCTATCATCTATATCAAGAACTAACTAAATTATTTAAAATATTGTGCATTTTATTAAATAATTGAGGACAATATTTGTTGCCCATGCAAAGATAATTGTGGGTAACAATATTATTATTAACTGTCAATAAAAATTTAGTAAGCATTATCTAACAACTTCTTTTTAAGCACATTAATTTCTAATGATTCTGATTCAGTTCCTTGCCTTTATTTTCTTTGGTTGAAATGAGGTTTTCTGTCAAGAGATGTTCGACACAATTTTTGATTTAAAAACGAATTACGGTGTTCAAGTATGCGTTTTTTAAACGCTCTACCGCTTAGACTAATATAGACATTTGTACATGAATCACATGTACACAGTTTATATACTCCCGATTTATTTTCTTGATCATCATTTGATATTTTTGATTAAATTAACAATTTTTGATTAAATATTTTACACTAGTATTTATTTTAATTGCAACGATAATATTCTGATTTCTTTTGCTATTTTTAGACTTGGTGTGACAAAATAAATAAGACTTTTGTGATGAATTCAGTACTCGCAATGCCTTCTTAGTACAGCATAGTTTACTAGGAAAATTCACAATGTTAGATATATCAGACATCAAAGAAATTTAGCTCTAGACCCAGAGTTCTTGTCATGAATCGAGTTGCTACAACAATAAAAGTTATAGAAACTCGTACATGGTGTTGAATGTTTGATATCAGTTTAGGTACTAGTTTGTAAATGAATTGTTAACGAGATACTTCAGATAATCGTTAGTTGGGTTTACTTGATCTTAGATTGCCAGTAAAAACTTTCATTTCTTGAAACAGTAGGAAAAGGATCAATTAGGGAATCGACGCTCAACTGTCCAAATGATTTTGGTTGATCCCGTTTACATCAAGTATTTTTTTTTTCTACTAGTTCACGGGTAGTGTGAAGTAACGATCTTTATATGTGACTCTATGTAGATACGAAAAATTTGTGAGTTCTAAGAATGAATGTAAAATTACAAATATGGTGATCGGATTGCTTTCTTATATCTCTTTTACATCCTGATAATGTCTCTTCGACAAAGCTCCTCGGATGGTAATATTGAGCTTTTAATATTTAAACTCAATAATTTTTTTTTCAGTTGTACACCAATTAATTATACCAATTGAGTAACAGAGCAATGCGTAGGGGCAACGTTCATAGTCTTAAACTGGTAATTTTGGTCTTCTGTAAAATTGTATTGCTAAATCCTTCTTTATGCTGGAATGGTGGATTCGTTGAGGTAGTTTTTATTCAAGATATTTATATGTGCTACCTTCCTCCATGGATTCAATCGACTTGCAATCCATCATTTTGTAGTACGTTTCCAACATTTTGTCTTTCTTTAACTATTTTGTGACTGGCATTTATCCGATATTTCGTGGAATCGGCATTTCATGGTCTGGTCTGGGTCCTCGAGGCCGGTTGATGTCTTCGAGATTCCATGAAGTCCATGAAGGAAATTTCTCTCAAAGCATTTCTGATTTTTTCTGTTTCATGCTTTTCAAATTTTCTTCGGAAGATTTAGAATTTTCCAGTAATGGTGTTTTTTAAGGATTATTTCAAGGTTATAGAGTTTTCTAGTACTTTGTCTAATAGGGTTTTCGAATTTGCTACTAATTTATCTAACGCCTATATCAAGCTTTTAGAATTTTCTAGCACTTTGTCATCTAGGGTTTTTGAATTTTCCTGTAACTTATGTAACTTATTTTCTGAAGAGTTAGGATTTTTTACTAATTTATCTTCTAACAACGCTTTCATATTTTTGAATTTTCTATCAATTTTTCTTTAAAGGTTTTTTTTACATTTTCCTCCATTTTTTTGCTAGCATATTCATGTACCCATTACCAGAAGCTTCAGGAATACACTCACACCTAACATCACTATAATGTATTTATTTTACACTCTGGGTTCGTAGATATATTTAAAAACTCGATGGAACTTACTATAATTTATTTTCACTAATTTTACATTCACACAACTATATACAATTTAGCGAACACTTATTGTTTACCAGACGGCAACCAAATTCTGAATGAATCCTTTCGTCGGTTTCCCGTATTTATATAATTCATCTCAGAAGGCTCTAGATTTTCTACACCAAATGTATTCCGAGAAACTTCCTTCATTGATTCACAAAGACTAGAGGACTATAAAAGTGCTAGCCGCCGGACTCGAGGAGCCAGACAGTCTACTTCTTGGATTCGACGAAATATCGAAGGAATGACGATTCCACGAAATATCGGATGAATGGCCGCCACAATATTTATAATTATACTAGCCGTTACCCGCGGTTTCACCCGCGTACGGAATGTTCAACCCTTCGCAAAAAGAAATAACTTATGAAACAAATGGGTTAACCAATATAAAAAAAATTCTAACTTGTTTGAACCACCCTACTTAACCATAAATCCACCAATTTCGAATATATTTCACCCAAACTGCAAGTACTTGTGGACCACCATATATAACTATATTATTCGACATTTTTTGAATCACCTTGAATAACTTTAACTCTACTTCACCCTATAATGCAACAATCCTCTATATGCTGCTGTTTTATAATTTTTTGAACATCTGGCTAATAACTTTTCTATCCTATATTTCATCTATGCAACTGCTTATGGTGTACCCAGTATAACAATTATTTATGATATTGTGTTAACCAGATTTTAAAGTAAAATTTGTCTTTACTCTATATATTAATCAATGTGTTTCACACTCTTAAACTTCTCCCCATATTTCAGATATTCCAAATAGTAGCATGCAACTGTGTACGGTCTATCCTATATAACAGTTTTTTAAGCTTTTTTGATCCATCCTAATGGAAATGCCTGTGGAACCTTTAGTGTGTCACAAATATAAAAACACAATTTGCACCCTAACACCAAACTTTTATTTAAACCCTCACCCAAACTGCAACTGCTTATTGGCCACCCTATATAACAATTTTATTCAAAATATATCTAACCGCTTTGTATAACTAACTCTACTTCCATCTACATTAAAACCATCATGTATACACCGCTGGTAATTTGTAAAACTTATTTTTGAACCATCCTGTATAATCAGAATTTTACTCAAAATATTTCAAGTACCCTGTATGTGCATGGGCTTAGGGGCAACCAAAAATATAAAATTTCTAAATACTTCTAATCACACTGTATGAACTATAATTTTACTTTGATCCATGTTTCAGATATTGCAGATATGCAACAGCTCATGTTCTATCCTAAAAAAAATATATAACCTGTTTCACTATAAATCTACTCCACCCGCTATTTCAATCACCCTGTATTTGCAACTACTTATCTGCCACCCAGTATAACATTTTTTCTACCACCCTGTAAAACTATAATTCCATCAATGTCAAATAAATTTCACCAAAACCGCAACTGTTTATGGGGCACCGAAAATAATAATTTTGTTCAACATGTTTTTGAATCACCTTATTTGTATTACAACTACCCTGTATACGCTACTGCTTATTGGTCAACTAATATAACATTTTTTCACCCTGTGTTTCAACTATCCTATCTTTGCAACTTATTATGAACTATGCTATTTCACATTTTTTCCTTATATTTTTTCAAGATAAATTAAAGTATAATTTCCCTACACACTTCATTTAAACCACCCTTTATTTACAACTTTTTCTAGCCTTGTTTGAATGACACTTTATAACTATAACTTTACTGCGCACCATACTTCAGGTACTCTATATATGCAAGTGCTATATAACAAAATTTTTCTAGCATTTTTTACCCAAACTGTATAATTCTAACTGTAAGCCACCCTACATTTCAAGAACCTTTTATATGCAACTACTTATTTGCCACCAACTATAACATTTTTGTAAGATCCTGTATTCTTAAAATCCTACCCCATATTTCAAACATCCGGTAAATGGAACAGCTTGTAGATACCATTACTTTAAAATATTTTTAAACCCACCTGTATAGCTGTATTTATACTCCGCGACATATTTCAACCATCATATATATGTAACTACTTGTGGATATAAAACAAGTTTTTAACCACAACATAAACTATAATTCCACTCCATCTTATATTTCAAACACCCTGTATAAACAACAGCTTCTAACATTTCTTAAACCCATTTCATAACTATAGTATCTTATGAACATAATTTAATATGCGTTGGAACCAATTGAGTAATTGAATTACCCAACATGGTAGAAGTTTTTTTCGCTATATCTACCGTTTCTATCAATTTAAAGAGATAAAATGTCTACCAGATTTTAAGTCAAACTATAAGCTTCGCAACAAAAAAAGATTCAGCAAAATCAGTTAAGTAGTTTTTACATGATGACCGAACAAACAAACAAACAAACAAACAAACAAATAAACAAACAAACAGACAAACTTACAATTTTATAATAGTATATATATATATATATATCTATATATATATAAAATAGCTCACCTTTATTACCTTCAATTTGCTGTGTTTGAGACTGAAGTTAGAGTTAGTAGACTTTCCTTTATGTGAGAATGGTTAAGATGTTTTTTGGATTCAAATATACCAATTTCTTCTAATCAAATATGGTTAGTGTGTTTGGCATAGTAGGCTGTATTCAGAAGGATTGTGATTTACTTAATTTACTTAATGCTGGAATGAGTCAATCATGTAGAACGGAATCGAAAGCCTTTGTGGTGCGTAATATTATTATAATATAGATCATTACAGGTTAATATAAATGTAAATCATTAAAGGTAACATAAATATTATATATAACAATATAATTTTATTAATTGGAAAGACAAACAATTTATCATATATAGGACAATTCGCATTCGACCCCCATTATTGACATCTCGGAAACTGATTAATTTAGTGCTTGAACTTGTAGAAATGCTGTTTTTAAATTTAAATTTTCGATTACTTCTGCAGATATTCGAAAAAAAAAAAAAAAATAGAAAATTGGATATTTCGTTTTTATTTTTGTGTAGCCTTATTTGCCGAGGAAATGCAAATCCAAAAACACATTTTAATTGCTACTTGTTTCCGCTATACGATGATCTTTTCACAAAAGAATTTTCTTTTACAAACATGACATAACTTGTCAAACGAAATTACAGTACAATGGTTTCAAACACATTGATTTTTACAAAATAGAAAAAACAAGATATTTTAAGAGTTTATTACAAATTTAATAGAAACATTACGAAATCAGCTTAAATGTATTTTGAGTTATATCTGGAAAGGCAACAGTCAATAGAACATTAAAAATTTATAACATTTCCCAGAAACTATATCCAGATGATAAATAAATGGAGGTTTGCAATTGGACTGTCAACATTTTCATGGATAAATTTGAAGAAGAAATAATTTTTACAAAAGAGAATAAACGTTTAGTTTGGTGGCGTTATGTCGACAATATATTAGTCATTTGGGAACCCCCTCTTGAAGATTTACATGCATTATTAAACAACATTAATAACAAAGAACTAGCTATACAATTTAGATTAGAAATTGAGCAAAATAACACATTACCTTTCTTAGACATTTTAATAGCAAAAACACAGAGGTCTACATAAAGCCGACTAACAGATATCTCAATTTTAACTCTAATCACCCAAATACTGTAAAAAAGGCATCATTAAATCTTTATATGTTAGAGCAAAAACTTACTGCTCTGATATGGATAAATGTAATAAAGCAAAAATTATAAAAAATGTATTATCTGCTAATAATTATCCTAAAAAATTCATCAGTAAAGAGTTAGATAAAATTGAACACAAAACAATCACTAACATTCAACACCCAGTTACTCCAAACAATACTAATACCCTTGATAACTACATTATTAAAACAACCATACCATACATATAGGGTCTTTCAGAAAGACTGAAATGAGTGGAAAACAGATTAAATATTAAAACAACTTTCAAAACAACAAATACACTGAAACCGGTTTTATCAAAAGCTAAACCAAATAACGTAACACAGAAACTCAAAAAATGCATTTATAAGATTCCTTGCGAATGTAACAGTTTTATAGTGAAGAAACCTCTAGACCTATAAATGTTCGAATAAATGAACACAAAAATTAAATAAAAAAACGACAATTCGAAAAGTCAAAATTTGTGAACAAGCCTGGAACCTCGGTCATAGCATACAGTTTCAAAATTAAACCATATTACACAAAGAAGAACACAACACAAAACGAAAGCTGAAAGAGTGTGCTTTAATTTTATTAAATGAAAGCAATTGTATAGCTAGTACTTCTGTACAATTCAGCCATTCCTCGTTACCAATAATCAAGGATGAAATTAATAATGATAATGTCCTTTTGAGCAACCCTATATCCGGATAGTTCATAAGGTTTTTCCTAGGTTTTCCCTTATGACTTTAATGAGACCTCTGGAACATCAGAATTTCTTTGGTCTCATTTTTGGCGTACCTAGAAAGGTTATAGGAAATTATGAAATTCTAAAAAAAACTCTTTCAAATTCTTCCAACTTGAAAGAAGCTTTGTTATTTCACATGATCATTAGAATTTTTAGTGCTATCCTGTATATATTAAATTTGCAGTAAATTCCCTTAATTACATCAGTTTGACTGTCAAACATTGATGTCAAATTGTGATTTACGAAATTTGTCATTACGAATCCTTTTAATTTTTTAATTATTTAATTTCTTGTTCATTTGTGTTAATACCATTGAAGACGGGGTCTGATTTAGACCTTAAAAGGACTTTTTGAAATATACAGACTTTCAAGTTTATGTGGTGCTATTCCCAAAGAACTCAGAAAAAATAAAAACCAGAGATGCCACAATTATCGTTTAGAAAACAACTAGGTGTCATTAGGACTGAGAGCAATTTAAATTAATGTGCCCAAGAGAAAGGCAGTCAATTTGCGCACTTTACTAATATTGCTAAATAAAATAAATTACACAGTTTACCCCCATTTAAACTTTTTCGTAATTTCAGAGATCCCAATGGTGGTGGTCAAATTTGAATTACAATGTATAGTTGAGGTGTCTAAGTATATTAGAAATTACAGTGCACCTTATTAATTATAAACAAATAAATGTTATTATTTCACTAGTAAGTAGATACAGCTCCTTTGATATTATTCCAGGTATTGGATACCAAATAGTTCTCGGATTGGCGTCTAGGGGATGTAAGGTTATTGTGGCTGATCTTATTGTGCACGAGTCAATAAAGCAAAATATATATAAACAAACAAATAATCCTAACATTAGTCTGAAGTATGTTAATTTGGCATCATTTACGTCTATTAGAGAGTTTGCTGAAAATATGAAAAAATCCGAAGATAAATTGGATATTCTAATTAACAATGCCGGAGTGGCAAGAGGACATTTACTTCGAACAGAAGACGGTATTGGTTTAACCATGCAGGTGAATTATTACAGCGCCTTTCTTCTGACTCACCTTCTTTTAGGTAAGTTGAAATACAGGGTTCTTCAAGTGTGGTCGTACGTTAGGCGTTTCAGGGGAACTGAACTTGTTTGAGATTACAAAATTTGGGATTTGGGATTATTGAGAGGAAATTTCTGATTAAGTATGCTATAAGTTGACTGTAACTTTGATATTTTAAACAGAATGGTATATTTTTTAAACTTATAAAAACTGGGTTTAATATGTGTTTACGCTCTTCGAGGTGTCATTTTTTTGTGCGCAAGCCGACATATATTCAATATATTGTTTCTGGTCTTAAATATGTAAGCGCTAGATGTAAAACGACATCTAGTATTTTCTGGAAAAATAGCACATAGAAGTTCCAAATCAGGAGCTGTCCCATGTCATTGATGTCGATCATTACATAACGCGTCTACATATTTAACAGTATGTGTCAAATACATAAATAATAATTATTCGAGACGACATTCTCTTGTGGAAAGCGCAACTGATGAAGGTTCCCGACCAGAAACAATATTTGTTGTCTTGCGTACAACAGAATGACACCTCGAAGAGCGTATTCAATATCTCGGACAGGTGAAGTTAACCTGAAAATTTTATCGTGACATTCGAATCTACGGATAACAGTAATGACATGGAACGGCTCCTGATTCGGAACTTCTGTGTGGTAGTTTCCCCAAATATGGTAGGTGTCAATCATTACATTTTGCATATTGCATATTAATAAATGTTTATTAACCATTTTTGATGTTTACGGCGAATAATAATGATAATTTATTTCATAGGAAATGCCGCTCACTATAAAAAGTCAATACTTCCAAAAAAACACTGAATTTTGAAATTATTATAAGCTGTCGTTGTAGATTATAAGATTCTAAAATTTGGCTTGTTAATTTTTATAAGGCGTTCAAATACTTAATACGAGTCTTAATTTTTGTTCAAATGCCGCCACCATATTTTTTATTTATATATTTCTCTATATATCTTCTTTCAATCCATATCAATACTTCGTATGAGTAATTATAAAAAATGTTGAGATTTTTCGTCTATTTATAGTCCATTCAGTGAAAGTTTGGTTAATTTGATTAATTTATTTTGCTTTTATATAGAATGTAACAAAGTTATTAATAAAAGATGCAGAATATTTAATGAACTATATCCTTACGTAGCTCTCCTGATTAAGCGAAGTGAGGGATATTTGTTGCAATTTGGCCCTTTTGAAGCTCTCAAAACTATTCCTATACGTGAGACTAGAGATGAAACAATGAAATTAATGTTCTGGCATATCTTTGGCACCTAAATTGGACACGTAATTAATCAGATCTGATGTTAGGCAATATCTGGAGAAAAGCAAGCATTTCAATCTTAATAGATGTGCCTATACGGGAGCGAGTATTCTGAATTGAAAGCTCAACCGCATGGTGGCGTCCATGCATACAAGGGTACAATGGCCGCCACATATACAATCTTATGTATGAAATCAAGTTTGTTAAAACGCAAAAAACAAAAAAATTTAAACCATACTGTCAAAAGTAACAAATCAGAGATAAATTGGCTAATAGCAAGATATTTCTAATTTTAATTGACGGCCTACCTTCATATTTACAATTAAGAATTGCAAACTAGATACTCCCAGGGAATAATAAAATATTGAGAAAAAATGGTATTTATTACATAATTTTGTGGAAAAAATTAACCCCAAAAAAGTAATAGAGACTTCATTATCTGATGATTTTAATATATACTTTCCTTATATTTATATCTTTATTATTAAATTAATCACCAAATATATAACTGAATTAAATTGCCTATTTTAAACATTTAACGATTTCTCAAGATTTTGGTTAATTTTAATTTTTAAATTGAAATGTCTAATAAATATTATTGCGAATGCTTGAAAATTGATCTTAAAATACTCCTCGTTCCCCGGAAATTTAAATTTTATTGTAGCTTTACATTCCACTACACACATTTATTTGCAAACTTAAAATTTTATATTTAACAAAAAGTACTATTTAGCTTAAGAAGTTGGCGGCTATTGTATCCTTCTATTCATTGGCCATCATCCTGACCTTGACCTTCCGCTGAATCTTCTTCATTGAAATGTTGATTTATTTATTTGTCCCTTTGAACACATGAGAGATTGACAATCATAAATATTCAGTACAATCCGTATGTGGTCCAGAATCTTTAAAGGGATTATAAATATGTAGGAAACATTATTTAATTTATACATTTACGTCCGTTTGGTATATTAAAAATATATATATGTATTAATTTAAGAAATAATTTTAGTTGAGGGCATTATTGATGTCACCTATTTGGTTTGAATCAATTTTCTGGGTATTTGTTCTAACTAATTTTTTGTTGTAGGTTTATTGCGAAAATCTGGTTCAGGTGGTAGAATAATATTCACTACATCCCCATTGTCCTTTATTCATCCATTAACCATGTCGTCATTAAGAAAACACGGTATTGAAAAAGGATATGAATTTCTTTCCTATCCTATATCCAAATTTTGCCAAATCTCAGCATCAGAAACATTTGCCGAAAAATTAAAAAAATATGGAATAACCTCAAACTGCTTTTATCCGGTTATAGCAAACACAAATATTTTCAAGAATCTGTGTAAAGATGCCAAATGGTATGAGTATTTCCTTGGAATCTTTGGGATAATACTTGCATTTGTTATGACAAAGGTAAGCAATATATTTAACATAAGGACCTACGTATAATTATATTTTTATCTTGAACCGTCTAACGGTTTCAATAAGGACTAAATTTTTAAGTTATTCGTTTATTGGTGTTTTTTTGGTTTATCATATATTTCAAAAATATTCAATACTAAAAGAATTAAATTCCGTAGGTAAGTGTGTTGACACATTTTGTTGAATCAACTCATTATTTTTATTCACAAGGTTGTAATGAGATGTGCGTTCTAAATTAAGCGATAAGCTATTTTCCGTAACTGTTGGTATTGCCGAAATTAAATCCTAATTGATTTTATTCACACTCGCTAGTGTATCTCATAAGTATACACTTCAAATTTGGAGATCTGAACAATGGCGATAACTATGATGCTAACACATTTCAGTCGTTTTTATATTTTACATGTACGTTGTTTTTTAACCAACTTCAAAAGGAAGGAGGCTTTCCATTAGTCTGTATCCATGTTTTTTATTCAATAATCTTGTACCGTTTTTTAGAAAATCAAGAAAACTTTATTACCGATTTTAAATTGGTGGACGAGCTTGTATTACAATATGGAAATGTTTCTGTTCGGAAGTTGCTGTTTCATAAATTGAAATGAAAATGGATTAATCAAAATACATGTCAGTTAATCAACTTCAAGATTCTCAATTAGTCTGCATATACAGTGTGTTTTCATAGATCAAACGATTTTTTATAGAATAATATTAAGTGAAAAAGTTATTTTAAACTAATTTGGATGTATAAAAACGTATAATGTAATCATTACATATCACTACAACAATAGTTTTTTTAGAAAATTGGGAAAAACTTCTTTATGGGCTTTCTTATATAGTAAGCTTTGGTGAAGGTGCTCCTTTTAAAATGTGGAAATGTTTCTGTTCGTAACTCGGGGTATAATAAACTGAAAAGAAAATGGATTAATCAAAATAAATGTCAGCTAATCAACTTCAAGATTCTCAACTAGACTGCATATGCAGTGTGTCTTTATAAATCAAACGAATTTTTTTATGAATAATATTAAGAGAAAAAGTTATTCTTCATAAATAGATTTGGATGGTGTAAAACCGTAAGCTGTAACCATTACATCTCACTTTTTTAAATGTACACGAGGTTTGTCAGCAAATAGGAATTTTGCTTAGAAGTGAAGTAGGTACCTTTATTTCTTTTAAAATATAAAATTGTTATCAAATAAAAGTAATTAGAATTAAAAACTGCATCTAATTATACCATTACACTAAAAACTGTATAATAAGTATTTATGTAACTTTTCCAACTATATATTAGGTTTCAAAAAATATATCAATTTTGTTCAACAGTAAGAAACCTTTACTTTATTATAATTGTAATAAATTGAAAGTCGTTTGAAAATAATTCGACATAGATGACAGTTAATCAATTTCAAGATGGAGGTTCTCAGTTCTTCTATATATAGAGTGTGTCTTCATAAATTGGATTCAAATGGAAAACGTTCGTATAAATATTATTTAAAGAAATTTATTCTTCATAATCAGATTTGTGTGGCCAGAAACGTATACTGTAATCATTAAATGTCACTTTTTCAAGTATAACGAAGTTTGTCAGCAAATATAAATTTTGCTTAAAAGTAAAATACCTTTATTTTCCATAATATCTCAAATTCTGATCATACAGGAGTAATAAGAATTATAAAATAAATCTAATTATGCCATATCACCAAAAATTCTATAATAAATTTTCATGTGACTTTTTCAAATTGTATACTAGGCCTGGTAAAGAATATAAATAAATTTTGTTTAAGTTAAGTACCTTTTTTTAATAATAACTCAAATGAAGTGTATTAAAATTGAAAAATGCGTCCTATTATGCTATATCACTTAAAACTGTATTAATGGTTTATTATAAGATTTTGCAGAGAAGAGACTATTAAATGAATGTCAATATAATTAACAGACCTAAAGAATGATGATACGAAATCGTCTACAATATAGTGAATCCACCTAAGTGGAAATCACATGGTAATCTTTCTTAATACAAATAAATGTTTAGAGTTATTCTATTCTATTCAACAGTAAACGAGGTTAGTCAATAAAATAAATGCTGCTTAAAAGTACAATACCTTGTTTTAGGCAATATCGAAAAAGTAAATTACGTTTGAAAAGAAAGAAAATAGACTTAAATTGTAATAATATTATTTAAAACTATTATTGCAATCTGCTAACCATTTTTGAAAAATCATGACGAATCAAAAAATTTTAAGACGCTGTGATAATCATTTGCAGTACGAAGAAGTCTAGTTATAAATTCATTTTTACTGTAATTGCTATGATGAAAATCGCTAATAAACAAATCAAGATAACGTGTTCTACGTACGCCGTGATTGAATTGAAATTAACCCCTAGAGTTCAGGAAATAGTAATATAACTATTTAATAATTTATGTAAGAAACTCAA
This sequence comes from Octodonta nipae, assembly GCA_034190945.1. Classification (NCBI taxonomy): domain Eukaryota; kingdom Metazoa; phylum Arthropoda; class Insecta; order Coleoptera; family Chrysomelidae; genus Octodonta; species Octodonta nipae. The sequence goes on along the minus strand of CM067219.1, from coordinate 113,642,659 downwards.
TTCATACTCTGACCTACGATTTTGCAACAAGTTCTTATTCAACTGTGTAAGAATAACATCACTATTTTAATTATTCCATTTTAAGCCCATTTTAAAACCATAGACTCTCAAAAAATATTCTGAACCCTTTCTGGCTACTGTCGGTCATAAAGAAAGTAGACCAAATTATGCTACAGTACTCCTGACCTGAGAATGAACTGTGTAATAATTTAGAAGTGGCAATAGACAACTCCTGAAAATTTCTATGCTTGAGAGGTAATTTCATTTATATGTACACCAATGCACATTATTACGGCCAAATCCCGCAAGTGTTTTACTTCCACAAGATTTGCATTTTTCAGTTCCATACTAAGAATTAGTTTTAATAAAAGTTATTGTAAAAGATTTCTTCATATTTAAATTTAGGCGATTTATATCACACCAACGAGACAAATTATTTGTTTGTAAAGATTCACAATCAGAGACATATTTAGTTGTCGTAAAAATTTCAGCAAACATAACAAATTTACTAGAACTAAACACTATTGATAAATCATTCACAAACAAACTAAACAGTAAAGGACCAAGATGCGAACCCTGGGGCACAATTGATTTCGATACACTACCACAATACTCAACCATTTGTGTCCGATTTGAAAAAAAACTTTCAATCCAGTGTATTATAGTGTTACTGATTTCATAACCACTGGGCTTTGTAAGTAAAGTCTCAAGATTGACCTTATCAAATGCCTTCTAAAAATCAGTCTACTTGCGATACTGACTCCAAAGAATTCAGTATAAAGTTAATATATAATATAAGAATTGCAATCGTCGATTTTTTGACATTATATTTACAGTGCAGACTGAATACAAACCGTATGAATTCTCTACTTTGTATTTTGGACTAGAGATGCATAGGTTTTGGATAGCCTGTTTTCCAGTAGTCCGTTGGATAATTTTTTTGATTGGAGATGGGCTGATTAGGACTGCAAAATGTATATTTTTGTTCATGTATTTCAAGAATATATAAAATTATATAAATGTAAAATTTATTCCATGAAAAACATGATTAATTGGTTAAAATTGAATCTTGAAACCAAACATTCCAAAATTTCGGGGGGGGGGGGTTGAACCCCCAGACCCCCCTGCTGGCTACGGGCTTGGTATAACCTATTAATTGTATTGGTTACCTTTATGTTTTTATAATTGCTGCAAACGTCGTTATTTCCTTTTTTGGGTATGGTCGTAAACCACCATGCTTTCTACTTCGAGGGTACTGGTTCTCTGTTCTTTCCCTGTCTAATGTTTTCTGCTAAGTATCTATGATTTTCGGATTGTTGCCGTCCTAACTGTCTAATTTATTATCCCAGTTCTGGTTTTTCGTTTGCACCAGAATGGATTTAAAGGTGTCCAGAACTTCTCTAAATAATGTCTTACTGTTATGTTGTTTTGTATTATACCGGCTCTTGTAGTTTATAGTTTCTCAAAAGTTTTTGATGTTCTGAGCCTTTGTTTGGTGCTGATAGTTCAACTCTACTCTCGTTTGGAAGTAGTTGGTTTAACTTCTCTTTTTATAGCATTTGAGTTCTTTCGTTCTTAAAAAACTTCCATTGCTTAACCTCCTGACTATGAAGACGAGGATTTGTGATGATTCAAGGTTTTTGGCATTAGTCTGTTTTTGCTTGTGGGTCGTATTTTATTTCCTGTCTCTCCGTCGATCCAACTGAAAAGATTAGATCGGTTAGAACCTTAACCTATCCGCCACCCTGGGACGTGTACGATGAGAGACAGACAATTCCACACTGACATTCACAATTTCATTCTTATCAAAAAGTCACAATCCAAAAATATCATAATAATTTGTATAGTTTCTTTTAATGGTTTTATTAAGAAAGAACACCATTCAAAAAATGCTCTATATTCAAAAAATCTATTATTTCAAAATCTTATTCTAATTTCACTGTTAATGTAGTTTAAAAATTTCAAACCTTTTAAAGTTATTGACAGCAAAGTCACAGTAAGGCTTTGAGACTGTTAGATTTTTTTAATATACAGCCTTTTTCTCAAGTGTGGTGTTCTTCGCAATAAAACCATTAAAGAAAAGACGGAATTAATCTTTATGATGTCGGGTATCTGTATAGGGTTACAAATCTATCTACGGTTTCTTTTATACTTTTTCATTGTGTTAAGAATGTGCTATTTATAAAAAATATTGAAATAGTTAATAAAACAACGATTAACACAAGTGAACAAACAGCCCACTTATAGAGACATCTTTTTTCAAATTGAATTTATACGAGAGTCTCTGTGATGTTTATATAACAAATAATAATTTTAAATTAAGAGGGGGCAAGGGCACTTAATAGCTATATAATTCATCTTGCAATAAGACCGTATTCAAAATGCCATCATTGGTCTTCTTTCCAAATTTGGTGTAGTAGATTTTGTCTGTAGTATCGAATATAATCTTTCACAGAGGTAGATTTTCTTTCGTTGGATAAGCATTAGATCTATTAATCTTACAGGGCTGAAATTAAACGGATTTTTTAATTAATTTTCAGACTCCTGAGGATGCAGCGCAAACTGGAATTTACCTGGCCTGTGCTGACGAAGTGAAATATGTAACTGGCGGATTGTTTGAGAACTTTACACCAAGGTGGAAGCCTCGTAAAGCTACAGACAAAGAATTTCGTCGAGCAATATGGGAAGAATCTGAGAGAGTTGTTAAATTAAGACCTGAGGAGAGGTTGATATAAAGTGCATTCGTTTTAAAATCGAATCATGTTTTTCATTGTTATTTATTCATAAATTGTGATTTTTGTATTTAATGGCAATATATTGATGGAAATTTTATTTCAATAAAACCAAATAGATAAATAGCGCATATATATTCAAAAGTTATTCTGATCTCCATGTTGTGCCATTAAACAGTAATCAACTACTATTTAATTTCAATTTTAATAACTTCCTTATAACCCTTTGATATATTTGTCTTACTCTACTTTGTATTGGTATCAACTATGATGGTAGTTTGTAAATATTGAAAATATATTATATGACTATGATACTACATTTTCAACTATTCAATTGAAGACAATATATTGTTTCTAGTCGAGAACCTACATCAATTGCGCTCCCCTCAACTGATTGAAACCTCGAGAAATGAATCGCGACATCTAGGAGTTTCCGGAGGGATTGTAGTTGAACTCGCATACTAAGGGTTGTTATAATCTAGGTAAATTACAATATAAGTTTGTTTAGTGTTCTAGTATGCCCACAGAAATTGTTTAGGTTGTTCGCAGTCTTTTTCAAAGTTTTTGGCTAAATAGTTTCGAAGATAAGTTGGGAAACAGTCGATTTTCTTATATTTTCCTGTTTTAAACTATGCGTTTTAAAATTATAAAAAATGTACACTATTATTTCTTAAAAGAAACATTTTCAGTTAATCACCACATCTACATGATACGTTTCATTTTTTAAATGTTTATTTAATTTTCTAATTTGCTTCCCAAAATTAATTTTAGAATTTTTCAATTTGTCATTAAATTCAAAAATATACTAGATTGGTAGGTAATTAATTTGTACAGAATGAGCACCTTTTAATGTTTACATTTTTTACTTCCTGGGTAGGTACCTAACAACATTGAATGTATTATTTATTTGCTAGAGTTGTATTTTGTTATAATTATTTTTAGCTTTTTAGTTATAGGTAGAAGTCGGTTATATATTTTTTTTATGTTTTATTTTCAACTTTTTTTTAGTATTTTTTCATTCTTTATTTTTATTTTGTATCTATAACCTTAATAGACAGAACCAGGTAACATCGAAAGCCTCAACATTACACAATGATACTTTCTCATTTAAATTGACAGGTAAATCTTTACGAACAAAATGTACTAGTACGCGTTGACTCAATAAGCGCAAAATATATTTATGCCTTATGGACTAACCTTTTTTCAACTTTTTTTGACAACCCTGTATAACTATAGATAATTCCACTCCAACCTATGTACCAACCATTCTGTACATACGACTGCCCACGGACAAGCATTAATTTGTTAGCTGCCTTCTGTAAACTATAGGACGGAGTAGAATCCATCCCATATTTACGGAGTCAAATCCGTCCTATATTTCAACCATAGTAATAACTCCTTGTGGGCTAGCCCATAACTTAGTTCATTTTTTAAATTTTACATTATCGTCCTGTGTAACATTAATTTCTCTCCACACTTTATGCAACTTCTTATGGGCTATAAAAGAAATATTTTTTTATTCACACTGTATAAAAATAATTCAACTGCAGCAAATATTTCAACCATCCTGTATATGATTTGCTTATGTCCACATCATATAACAGTGTTTTAATCACCCTATATAATTTTAATTTCTCATTTTTTCCAACATTTTTATACCACCAAACGTCTAGTCCACCCTCCTGTATATACGGCTGCCTACGGACCACTATCATTCTAGTCCGTCCTATATTTCAATCTTCATATAAATGCAACTCTGTCTATCATCGTACTTTGTGATTTTGTTTGCTATAACTAAATTTTCTATTAGGCCGGGAGAATGTGTAAACCAACAGCACCGTCTTCGCAAAATGGAAAAATTTGCATTTAAATAGGTATTTGCCTGGTATTCAAAAAAAAAGATAGATACTTACTCTGATTTTGTAAATATATGGTTTGCTTATCCCATTTTGATTGAGATGCTTTAGTAATGTTGATTATCCTGGATATCAAAACTTTTTAACAAATCTATATGTTAGAAAATCCAAAGTCTAATCACTACATGATCATAACAGTCATTTCAAATTATGTTTTATCCATGACTGCAAATCTGCCCACCAATTGAACTGAGAATTACCCCCAATTTTTTTTAAATGGATTCTTTTCAATGCAACTGTAGCATTAATATGGTTATAACATTTATTTTTAAATTACATATCTGTGATCATCGATTTTTGGTAATTCTATAGATTATAGTCTAAACTAGCTGTCGCCCTGTGGTCGAAATTCGACTAATTGTGTCAATATCTCTGGCTGGTGAAGTACTCTGAGAATTTTATCGTGACATTCTATCCTAGGACTTAATGGAGAACAGCAATTACACGGAACGGATCCAGATTCGGAACCGCTGTGTGATAGTTTCCTCGAAAATCCTAGATGTCGGTCTTACATCTCGCTTCTACAAATAAGTAACGAAATTCATGTTCTTTTTCAGATATAATTAATAGGACTTTATTTGTTCAAATTCTTAATTTAATAAGACAACAATTCAACCGCTAATGGGCTACCCTACATAATTATTTTTTCTAACCACCCTGTATAACTATAATTGCACTCAATTCTCTAACATTTATATATAATTTATATATAAATACTCATTATAATATTTCCATCTCATTATATATTTCCACCACCCTGTATATGCAACTGCTCATGGTCCACACATAATATTTTTTAACATTTTTGAACCACCCGGTAAACCATTCTGTATATGCGACTGCCTATAGGCCACCGCATTTACTCTTTTTGTTTATGAAAACTATCTTCTGTAACTATAATTCTACTCCGATCTATATTTAAATCATCATATATATGGAACTCATCGTGGGCTACTCTATAAATCATTTCTTTTTCTAACATTTTTTAAAATCATCCTGTATATCTATAATTCCTATATTTCATCTACCCTATATATACTACTGCTTATAGGTTACGAAATGTTGCATTTCCATTTCCGTCACCCTGTATATGCATCTCTGTATAATATTTTTTGCACCACCCTGTATACCTGTAATTCTATTGCGCCCTCTATTCCAAGAACCCTGTAAATTCAACCGCTAATGGGCTTCCCTATATAATTATTTTATTAGTTATAATTGCATTCTACTATATATTATAAACACCCTATATATGCAACTGCTTATGTGCCACCCACGTCCTGTGTAATTATAATATACAACGCCTTATATCTCAATTTAGAACATGAGAACACATAACTTTTTACCCATCAAAAAATCGCCTAAGCAGCAATTTTTACTTTAAAAATATTAAATAGCGATCAAATTCTTATAAGATTCTACACATCAATTTGTATTGGAATTTTTTTTCAAGAGCAGTTTCAACCTCAAGTATGTTACCAAATCATCCTGTATTGAAACTCTTGTAATTTCAAAACTCAGCTGTCATAATTATTGTCACAATTTCGTTCTTTCTCGGTAATACGATTTTTCCCGAGCAATCGATTTGTAGACGCCAAAACCCCGAAATGAAATTTGCGAGAATTACATATAGTAAGATATATGTAAATAAACAAAATATTATATGTATTATATTGTTAGATAATAGGTAAAAATATATTTGCAGCATATCACCTCTCGTTAAAAGAATATTTAAACATTTTTGACTGACTGCTAATATTTTAGACGACATGTTAAAATTAATTTAAAAGATTACCTTATATCGAATTAAACAGCAATATATTACTAATACTTATTCAACTTTCATTTGCACATGGCATAAAATAAAAAAGCATATTCAACTTGAGAGGATCTGAAATCAAATGTATCAATTAGCTTTATAATTTCTCAATAGTTAGTTTACTTAGTAAAAGTTTTCATAGGGGGATTATATCAAAACATTTAAGAAATACAATGCACCACCTGTTAATTTATGTTAAATAATACCTTTATTTGTTGACAATTTGTGTAAGTTCATTGAAATTGAAATTTTGAAAATTATACATTGATAATTTTTTGATTGCATTGGGAAGGTACCTTAACCTAGCGGTTTATATTGTTAAGAAATGTCAAATTGAAATTCAATCTGCTACATTGTGGTTGGCCGTGAACTGGTCGAGAAATTAGAACCATTGTCATGATGTCAGATCTAACTTTTTATCTTCAATTTCACTATTAGTATTTATATCATTGGCTTTGTAATCTTAGTTACATTATATGAAACTATTAGTCTTTAAAATAGAAACAATATAAATTAATAGTATAATGTTAAAATAATAAAATATCGGAAAAACAATGTTCAGTTGCCACGCAATACAAATTTCTGATTTTAGTTGACAAACTCTATTTAGAAAAACTTGGGAGTACCCAATAAATTGTCATTATCCTATAATATAATATTTTGTGGGTGAGTTCTCAATAGCATGATAATGTAGAATAACTTTCAGAACCAAATAAAATTTGTTAGTTTTTCGTTTAATTTAGTTTGTTTTTCTCATTCGAGTCAATCCGTCATACGATTTTCTCTCTACGCAATCTGGCGGCACTGTGGACGTAAATTACGAATTTTTTATTATACTTTATTTAACAAATGAATCAATATTATAAATATATTTTAGCATTCTGCACTGAAGGTCGTCAATAGCCATTAAACAAAACAAAAATCAAATAAATCGGTTGAGGGACAGAGGAGAAAATGGTACCTAACCGTTTTGTTTTTGTTCTTTAGACACAAAACTTAAATGTACTTTATTTTAAATGTGTTTTTTACATTAATATGATAATGTACAATATGCCTGTTGTTTTTTTTTCATTGATTAATAATTACTGACATGTTTGATTATTGAGCATGTAATCTATATTTTAATGCAATAATGAAAAGTTTGGTTTGACATGATCCTCGCATATGAATGAATTGTTATCAAAGTATTCCATTACAATGAGTTTTAATTTTATTACATCACATTTTTCTGGAATAAAAACTGATTGGGAATGCAATTAAAATTTAGTTCTTACAATGTAAATCTGAACTTTATGTATATTACAACTGAATTTGCGTTTTTATAAATATGTTTATATTTTATAATTATAAAATATTATTAGGGAAAATGCTAATTTGACTTCGGGTATGGATTCAGTGATGAATAATGGATAATCAAACATTTCTGGGGTATTTGTGATTTGATGTTCTGGAGGCGGCCTTATGAGGAACAACAAGATGTTTAAATGTATTATTGTTTTGGTAAAACGTAGAAGCTATGTAAGGAGTACAGATTAAAAATTGAATAAAAAGTGCGAAGAAGTTTAATTTTTTTTATTAAGTTTGTTAATAATGTGTTTTGGTATCTATACACCACACCCCCCAACACGTCTTAGCATTGATTCATTAAGATGGTCCATTTCTTCTTGAGGAATAGTATCCCAAACTATCTGTATTTCATGTCTTAGACCCTCCAAAGTCCATGGGGCAGGGGTAAGTTTTCAAGCTTATCATATCCCAAACATCTTCCTTGGGCGAAAGATTGGGGGATCTGGGCGGCCATGGCAACATATTCACATGGGTCTCTTTAGAGAAGTTTGAACTAACTCGAACAACATGAGACCGAGATAGGTTAACTGAATTTTTATCAAAAGTAGATGGATGCATTTTATTTGTTTAAGCATATTAAGTTCAATTATTGATGATTTTTTTACTACAGAAATTCATTTGGGCTAGAAATATTTTTAAGTTCTGTGAACCAATTATTCATTCAAATTGTGCTTGATGACATTTTGTTTTCATTTTCACATGTTACGTCAAAAAGGAATTTATTTGTTATGGATTGAAATAGTGTGAGTAAATTCTTTGATTAACTGAATTAACTGTTTTTTGTTATGTACAATAAATAGGAGTATAAGGATTTTCGAAATTCAACAATACAAATTTGGTTTCAGAAATAGTTTATGGGTTATTTTGATAAAAAATATTACTTCTTCTGAACTAATATGAACAGTATTATCATTATTATCCTCACGGTTAACTTGCCCTATTATTCATTGATTTTTTAGTTTTCGGGACGTACATGGTCGATTACTTTCTAGTTCGATGTGTTAATTAAGTTCTTGTTCGTACGGCAGGATTGTGTCTCATGTTCAGGTTCTTTACGGCTAAATCCAACTCATAATACGGTTGTAGTCTAATGTAACGAAGATTGTTTTTATGAATTATATCATAATCAAATTCTTCTGGTTTGGTGTTATAAGTCATTTTGAAGGAAGATGGGCAAAAGCAATTGTACTTTAAAAAAAATATATTTTAAAGATGTAGAAAATTCGAAATTTTAAATTTTTAATAACGGTCAATTACGTTAGAAGTATGATATTTTTTGAGTTAGTTAGCAGTCAAGGCTTTTCTCAATTTTTTATACCCGAAGCATTTGCATTTTTGATGCTATCCAAATAAGCTAGCCCCTAGATAGACATTTTTTCTGGCGGGAGGTTTAATAGGCGTAGAATTATTATTTTAGATGGTTATAGATTGATTATATGTAAACACATAAAATTTAATTTTAGGAAAACATGATAATTTCTTTTAATTGAATTTCTATCTCCAAAATGCCGGAGGAAGAAGGATAGAGTTTGATCGATTTTTTTGTCAAAAATATCTGTAATTTGTTTGGTGTATTGAAAATATTAAAATGCTATTAGTAATTTTATTTTGTGTTTAAATTGATTTGCCAATGTTTGCGGTGCATCATTTTTTAAATGATAACAGAAAATGAGGATAATAATTTTCTGAATATATGTGTTGACTTCAATTTGAGTTTGTGATTATTGTTTGCGGGATGTTTGCTTCTACATTAGGAAATATTGTCGCAGAATATACTTTCTAAATATTCTAGATTTTTTAATGCCGGATAGATTTATAGAAACGGCAAAATTTGAGTTTTGAGAAAATGACTTCAATGATAACACATCACTCAATTGACCTGGAGCTTGTTGAGTGGCAAATACATATATATTTATTGCTATCTTACTATAAAATATCTGTTAATGATGATTATTGCTTGTAAAATATCTGTGGAAGGAAAATACATTTATCCAACAGAATAAAATCTGCGATACTTGTAACCAATGGAGCCAGTGATGATGTGTAATTATCAAAAATGGGTTTGATGATGTAGTTGTTCAAAGAAATAAAAAATATATGGAAGACAATAAAGTTTGTGGATCAGATAAAAATAATAAAAATCATAGTAATAATGAGTTCGAAGAAATGAAACACGTAGCAGCGAAGCAAGTTAAAAATCTTGAAATTAATTGACAATAAAATATTTTGATTGTCCAATCAATTTGATTACATTGTTTAAAAAAAGAAGCTAGGATTAATGATATTCTGCTTGAAAAAAAAAATCCAACGAAACCCTTACCAAAGTTCAGTATAAATAACATATTAAATTTCATTGATAGATATGCTTAAGAAATATGGAAAATATGAGAGTGCAAAATGCGATAGTTCTTCCTAGTCCATGAATAAGAGACAACTGGGAGCAGTTGCAAAATTGGTGGAATAAGTTTTTAATAGAAGGTACCAGAATGAATTTGAAGAAAAGTGTCAGGTTTGACACAGTACACCAATTTTCAGAAACTTAATTCCAAAATTAGACACATTATCCACCTAGATACCTAGATGTGCCCGAGGAATTGAAAGAGTTAATATTCATTTCATTAGACTATTCAGTAAATTATGGTAAGAGGCAACAAAGATATTGCAACGAAATTTCCCTAAGCCGGCCCTGGTTTCATTCCAGTACGACATCGATCGCTTTTCAGACAAAATAATTGATCTCGAAATGGCTCGGCAGCTGTAGAATTGATAATGGATTGTACGAGAGTTTCCGATGCTGGTTTTAAAAGGAGAGATCCATTATCGCAGCAGTTAATTAGTGCAGCGAAGAGCTTATGTTGAATTGTTATTGTGATATTCGAATCAGCTGTTCTGCATATTTGACGTAAATAAAAGTTTCTAGAAAGTGAGAGTGAAAATTAGTTTTTAAATTTGGTGATCAGAAGTGAAGGATCAAGTGAAGTTAAAATCGCAATTTGATTTATGGAAACCCGAAGTATGGAAAAAGAAAAAATGGACGAGACTACAAAAAAGTATTCAAACAGATTACGGATGGACTAGATGAAAAAATTACCCAGATTCTGGAAAAACGTGACAAGAAGGAGAAACAACATCATGAAGAAATTCAACAAAGGTTTGTAAAATCTTTTGTTGAAAAACGTAAAATAGATCATTTGTCACTGCTATGGAAGAAAAACAACAAAATCTAGTTTCCACGATGAAAAGTAAACAACATAATTCAATTGAAGGATTGTTCTCGAAATTTGTAGAAAACCAAGATTAAACTGAACTGACGAGAAAAACGAATCTAAAATATTAGAAGAAAAAAGACAACTGCAAATTGAACAATTAATGCAAATAGTATCGCAAGTTTATGAAACAGTTAATGAAAGAATGCAAATAGTTGAATCAGACATAACAGAAATAAATGACGACATAAAGATCCTAAAAAGTAATGTGGAGACTCTTGAAATCAAAGTAGATGACATCGATTCCATCCAGAGCCAGGTTAAATTTGAAATCAGTTCCATTAAAAACACGGTCCAAAGTGAAATAAGCGAAGTACATGATGTGATTACCGGGGGCCATCTGGGCATGAACAAAACCCTAGACAAAGTTCACTAGCGATACTACTAGGTAAATTACTTTGCAGATGTCAGAGCTAGGTGCCGAAAATGTGACACCTATGCAGCCAATAAGGGCCCGAAGACCTGGACCAAGGACAGAATGCAGCAGTACAATGTGGGCGTCCCATTTGAGAGAATTGCCATCGATGTCGCCGGTACGTTTCCCGAGTCTGAGAGGGGGAACAAATACATTCTGGTCGCAATGGATTACTTCAGAAAATGACCTAAGGCATATGCGATACCCCACCAAGAGGCAACCACGGTAGTGACGGTGCTAGTAGAACAACTATTCAGCAGGTTTGGCGTCCCGATGGAACTACATTCAGACCAGGGGCGTAAGTTCGAATTGAATGTATTCTCGAAGGTCAGCACGATGTTGGGGATTAGAAAAATGAGAACAACACCATTGCACTCACAGTCAGGCGGAATGGTGGAAAGATTCAACAGGACTTTGGAACAACACCTATCCAGTAATAACCAGCGTGATTGGGATGTGCATATTCCCCTATTCGTGTTGGCTCAGCAGTACATTATAGTACAGGCCTAATTCCAGCCAGGGTCCTATTCGGAAAAGAGCTGCGATTACCCTGCGATTTGGCTTTTGGCTCCCCCGAAGAACCTTCCCAAGACATCAAAGATTATGCCGACCAGCTCCGACATAACATGCTGGCAATACACCAATTAGCCCGAATGTAGATGTTGGCCACCAGTGACCGGATGAAGGCGCGATACTACCTTAAGGCCAGTTCAGTCGGGTTCCAATAGAGGGACAAAGTCTGGATGTACAACCCCCAACGGAGCAAGGGTAAATCCCAAAGCTTACACCCGCCTGGGATGGTTTATACGAGGTGGTCAAGAGGCTTAATGACGTTGTCTACCGGATCCGTCGAAACCCCAGGGCTAAGTTGAAGGTGGTCCATTTAGATCGACTCGCTCCCTACCATGAACAGAATGTTTCTGACCGGTGTAACGAAATTTCCCTAAGCCGGCCCTGGATTCATTCCGGTACGACATCGATCGCTTTTAGGACAAAAAAATTGATCTCAAAATGGCTCGGCAGCTGTAGAATTGATAATGGATGCTGGTTTTAAAAGGAGCGACCCATTATCGCAGCAGTTAGTTAGTGCAGCGAAGAGCTTATGTCGAATTGTTATTGTGATATTCGAATCAGCTGTTCTGTATATTTGATGTAAATAAAAGTTTCTAGTAAGTGAGAGTGAAAATTAGATTTTAAATTTTAATTGCGCTCATGTCAATATGTTGTTACATGACATATTGTAACAAGATCATGATCACTTCAGCCCACATGATAGTAATTAGTGGGAATTCTACCAAGGCAGCGGCAGAGTAAACATCCAAGATATTATCAATTATGAAAACAGTACAATCTAGGGTTCTGGGACCATGCGAGATCCAGGTATTTGTCCACGGCGAAATTTAGCTGCAAACCATTTACAATTTTCAAATACCTATCTGTTGCTGGAAAAGTTCTGAGCAGAGAAACCGCTAATGAACAGGCAACACAACGTAGATAACGATCAACGCTTCACATGATAGACCTATTAAACAAGCAATGTAAATAAATCAGTGCTTTCAGCTGTGTTATTCTGTATTGCATTATTTATAAATGCAGAGTGGGAGGACCAGTGAGCAAAGGACATCTTCGGCAAGAATCTCCGCCAGGAGGATCTTCTCTAGAGGGTTATCTCCTAAAAAAATTACAGATGACACAGGCAGGTTTAAGGTTCAAAAGTAAGGTTGTCCATTTGGATAAACTAGCTTTATACCAAGATGTAGATGCGTCGGACAGGGAAGAATATATTTATAGGAAGGTCAGTGTCATGGACAGCGAGCTTGTTGTTGTAGAGGATTTCTCGTGAGTGCACTCAAGCCATCGCAACGTTTTTTTTCCATTTCCTAGAACTAAAAACAATATTAAAAATTAACAGAAATATGTAGTTCTTATTCGAAAATTAAAAAAACACCATAAAGCAATGCAATATTATAAAAAAATGTTTAACCATTAGTTGGAAACTTAACATTTCAAAATAAATTAAAATTAAAAATTGTTGGTGACGTTTAAGTTCATGAACTAGAATTGTTTTACAATTTGGAATTTCGAATTTTAAATTTGTATTTGTTTATAAAAACATTTTACAGCTTTTTGACATAATGCACTCTGCGTCATATTTTCTAGGACCACCTATACATATTACAAAAGTTAGACGTCCCGTACATGATACATAAATATTGATATGTTTAAATATATATTATTTTAATAATAAAAATTAAATAAATAAATATCTATAATAACGATAAAATAAATTGGAATTGGTTATTGGAAAATCACAGATCCTTACTATTCAGAATTATCTATAATCGGCATTGCAGTATCTTGTTCTTTGTCTTCAAAACTATTATTTACTTCATCTATCTAGTCTGCATTTTCTCTAACAGCGCTTTGATCAGTCAGTATGAAAAGTAGCCCTCCAGCTCAATGAGCTGCGATATCACTTTGGTTGTATATGAACAATCACTTCATCTTTTTCTTTCCATTTTGGGTGCAAATTGTTTAACTGCTTCTGGATAACAGTTTTGGTATAGCTCACTACTCATATATGCTATTTTTTAAATATCTTTTAATACTATCTTTTCGAGATTTTTCAATCCATTGAACGCAAGAAAATATATTGTTTTTAGTCGAGAACCTTCAACAGTTGCGCTCAACTCAACTGATTGAATTCTCGAATAATTATTTATGTATATAGTACATATTACTGAATTTAATATTTTATCGCGAAATGAATTCCGACATCCAGGAGTTTCAGGAAAATCTAGCTTACAGAGACTACAAATCGTAGTGTGTGTAACGCCGTTTCCCTGTAATTCCTAGGATAGAAATCACACAAAAAAATATTAAATTCAGTTATATTTACTATATACATTGTACTCGCTAATGCTTCAGTTTCTAGTTGTACTTTCTTGTAATGGTATAAAATTGCTTCTAACCGAAATAATTGTGTCAAATAATGTGGGCTGTTGTTTTTGTTCAAGTTTATATATTTATAATTTCTAATAATCTGTTTTTTAGTCTTTGTATTAAATTTAGATTCTTATAAAAAGCTCCCCCCCCAAGCAATTATCCGACAACTAACTATACTCTGAAAATGAGGAATAGTAAATTACCATGAGGGTTTTAGTTTCCCTAAATTTAGATAAGTAATAGATACAAGATAAACGATAGATACTTTGTCTTATATATTATATGTTCAATAAGTTTATTCCATATTAAATTATCGTCAAATATGATCCCTAGGTATTTACAACTATAAACTCTATTTAATAAATTCATCTTTATTTGAATTTCCCGTTTTATCAACGTTTAAATTAAGTTTATTTGCTGCTAGCCATAAGTCTATATTGTTATCTATCTATAGTTAGTTCTTCATTTAGTTTGTCTTCAGCTTCATCTAATGTATTTCATCTAGTTATTATAGCGGTGTCATCCGTGTCTTATACAATCTCATCATCAGCCATTTCCTTCAGGAGATCATTAGCATAAAGGATAAATAGTAGAGGACCTAATATTGTTCCTTGAAGGATAACTGTACCGATTTATTTATAATCACGTTCTACGCTATTCATCTTAGCTCTTTGTTGTGTGTCAGAGAGATAACAACGCATCAATTTGTGATCATTTCCTCTTATTGCGAATGTATTTTATGTCTCTTCAAGCCAGGTGCATTTTTCAGTTTGCAAAAAAATCGCTTAAAATGATTTAATGCGCACGCAGTATCAAAGAAGCATTAAAAAGTAAAATTCAATGATTTAGTTCGTGGTTTAAAGAAATAAGAGCGACCAATTATTTCAAACTTATAAGTCTCAAAGCAATCAAAAACTAATTCGTTTTAAGATCACAATTACCATCTCCATGGAACGAAATGTTCTTCGTATAAAAGTTATCATCAATGGGTATAACACACGCAGTTGACTTCCGACTGAATTGTGTAAACTTTCACGCTTTACGTCACATGGCAATTGCCGCTGTGCTTGTTACTATTGCAGTGTCATTTATCATTTTCATTTTTTGTGTCCGAACCTATTGCATTTTAAGCCAGAAAAATTACACGAGAAAGGAATCATTGGTGGGGAAAGTGGCCTTAGTAACTGGTGGTAGCTCGGGTAAGTTATGCAAATTACGTTCAATCATTAATTTAAAACAATCTGAAATTTTTAATGACATGTTGGTGATTTGACAAATATTAAACCAGAATACGAATCAATCATAATACGCATTCATTTAATGTGACAAAAACACAAATCATTGTCATATTTATTTGACAAACATACGAAAAAGAAATAACGCATGACTGATTGACATTTACTCCACACTTCGAACTGCTCCACAACAAAGAAATATACAGAACATGCAATACATCTATTTGAACACAGGAAGACTTTTTCATTATATTGTACAGATTACCTTCTCCCAGAAAATATATCAGGAAGATTTTCTCTAAAGGCAATTTTTCGAAATTTGCATAGTAAACTTTGTCCTAGACTCAAATTTCAAATAATTACTTTTCTGTTAGAGAAAGTTATGGAAAGGAAATTAGGACAGAAAATTTAAGTAAATCAGCAAAATAATTAAAAGTAATTAAAACACTAAAATTTAGTGCAAGTGCACTAAAGTAAAAATTTATAAAGCAAATATTTCGTCTGATCGATGACCACTTTTAACATGGATATCGTCTAAAATAGGTTGATCTTTTATTGAAAGGAACGAAAATATTCAAAATTGTCAATCAAAGTAGGACTAACGTGTATATTCACCTATTTATTTGCAAAATACCAGTAAATATGTCAACTGAATAATAAAATAATCAAAATCCTCTACCATTCCTATTAAATGAAGAGATATTTAAAAAAAATAATTAAAATTTTCAATAGTTAATAAACAGAAATCATGGCAACATCGAATTTTTTGCCATCATAGAAATTTAAAACCAATTAATAAATATAGTCAGGTTCACTTTCGAATTCTTTATTTACACCAAACATAATCCAGTATTTATTTACTACAGCTGATCAATACAATTCACACGGAATATAAACTCAACTAATAACTAATCAAAATGTACAATGTCCTTTTATGATTAGTATGGAACTCTTTCGTCTTTATCGATGGTCATTTCATTGTTGGCGTATCCTTTTACCGGAATTTTCGAGTTGACCTTAGGGTAGTCCCTTTTTTTATTACTTCAGCCGCCTATGTTTTTGTTAAATTTTCCTATGGGCGGCCTAAATAAATTTTATAGCACTGCCCGCCCTTTAATTCTTATCGGGCCGATCGGCAACATTCTATCCATGGTAGGATTCTAATCGGTCTTCATCTTAGCTCTTACGTTCCGGCGAATACGATAGACAACATCATTGATCCTCTTGACCACCTCATATGGACCATCTCAAGCGGGTGAGAGCTTTAGAGATTTACCTTTGTTCCTCTGGTGGTTGTACAGCCAAACCTTATCCCTCTCTTGGAACCCGACTGAATTGGCCTTGAGGTCATATCGTGTCTTCATCAGGTCGCTGGTGGCGATCTGTGTTCGGGCTAGATCGTGTATTGCCAGCATGTTCTGTCGAAGTTGGTCGGCATAATCGTTGACTTCTTGGTAATCTCAGCTCCCATCCGTATAGTACCCTTGCTGGAGTCAGCCTTGTGCTGTTATTGATGGGTAAACAATAGGCCTACAGAAAAAGAGGGATGTGCTCATCTCAATCACGCTGGTTATTGCTGACGATTTTGGACAGATGTTGTTCCAAGGTCCTGTTGAAACTTTCTACCATTCCGTCTGATTAGGTATGGTTCTTGTTTACTTTATACCCAGCGTCGCACAGACCTGAAATACATTGGATTTAAAATTACGCTCTTGGTCTGAATATAATTCCAACGGGACACCAAACCTGCTGAATAACTGTTCTATCATCACTGTCGCTGCATTCTGCCCTTGGGATTGGTTTTCAGGCCCTTACTGACTGCAATCTGACGTCTTCGAAGTAATTTACCTAGTAGTACCGTTGGCGAATTTTACCCAAGGTTTTATTCATGCCTAGATGACCTCTGGTAATCCCATCATCTACTTCGATCAGGATGACTGGTATCGTTTAGTTTGGGACTTCCAGTTGGGACTTGGTTTCCCAGCTGTCAGTCCTTTCCGAATTTCTCTTTAGCACTCTATTCTCTACTCTTAGAGAGTCCCATTGAGCCCATAACGATTATGGACGCTCGAATATCTAGCTCCCTAGTCCCATCGTGGCCTGGGTGCCCCCTTTTTTTAAGTGACAGGATTGGCTCAATATCTGGGTCAGCCATTTGATCCTGGATGCACTGTTCCGTTGTTCAGTATTCATTGGTCTGTACTCGGATCTGTCGGATGGAGATACCCTCTCACTGTTCCGTCTTCAGACAATGTCCGCATTATACAGGGTGTTAATGACAGAGCATCGGCATTATTATGCCAAACTTGAAATCGTATAGCTGTAATTTCTCCGTCCACCTGGCTAGTTGTGCTTCCGGTGTCTTGATGTCCAACAGCAATTTGTGGGCGGCATGATGTGTTCTGATGAGGAAATGACGACCATAGAGATACTTGTGGAAATGGTCTACAGCCCCGATTATTGCAAAAAGTTTTTTTCTGGTGATACAATAATTCCTTTCCTGTTTCGAGAATCCACGGCTGTAGTACTCGATCACCCTCTCGTCACCATCTTGCACCTAGGATGGACGGCATCCAAACCTGTGTTGCAGGCGTCGGTGTCTAAGATGAACTTGCCGGACTTTGTAGGAAGCGCTAGGAGTGGGTTGGAGCAGAGTGCCGCCTTCAGTCGTCTGAACAATGTATCACAGTCCTGATTCCAATGGAAGGTTTCTTTTTCAATGGTTTGCCGATGTAGGTGTGCGGCAATGGTGGCGTATCCCTGTAGTATGAACAGAGACCCAAAAACTTTGGAGTTTATGCTTGTCTCTTGGGACTGACCAATCACGAATGACATCTTTATTGTCTTCGTGCGAATTCCACACTAAGAAACGACGTGGCCCAAATACTACTAATACTCTACTTCTTTTTAGAACATGGAACACTTCTTTGGATTGAGTGGCTGGTTGGCATTCTTAAATCTGGAACATATTTCGCCAAGGTTCTTCAGATGGTGGTCGAATGTATGACCCATGACCAGAATCTCTTGACCATTGGCATTCTGATATCGTTGTTGGACAAATTTAGGACTCTATTTGGTATATCTTATCCGGTTTTAACTATAGCTTGTCCAACTATGTAGTGATGAGCTGAGTGTACAGGCCCTACCGTTCCAACGCAGCTCCCAGGATTGCTTTCTAGCTGCCCATGAATAATCTGTTTCGTTCCACTGGGAATTCTAGCTGAGGATTTTGCTACAATTTTTATGGAGGTCGCTGAGCTGTTGACGAGCCGGGTCAATACAAATTCCTCATTTAGGAACCGAAGAACATCTCGTGTCGAACATGAACTCGTGCTGGCTGATTAGCTCCATTCTCAACATAAAATCGTCTTTAATCTCCGCTACTAGGATCTATGCCGGATTCTGTTGTTCCCTATCTGTAGCACGACATATCCCTCACCCTGTATTGACATGGAGTCGCAGGTGACTGTTTTTAGCTGGAGGTTTTTGTTAATTGGCCGGATTTCCGATGACTTCAGAACTCTGGACCTGGCAATGGACACAGCGGCGCCGGTGTCAAAAGTGATAGTGATTGCTCGGCCATTGATGGTGCGGCTATCTCGGCAAAATCTCCGGATGGATAATGTTTTGGGTACTGGTGGAGGGTTAGTCAGCATTCGCATCTTATGCTGACTGGCTGAGGGTCCCTGCACATGTGGTTGTTTTGTTGGTTACCCCTGGTTGGTGATCGTTCCGATAGCCTCACTATACAGTCTCGTTGGAAGTGTCCTGTCCGCGCACAACGGTAACATGCTCCTCTTTGTCACTGTCTGGAGGGATGGTTCTGGTTCTTCCTGGCTGAAGGAAACTGCTCGCACCTTCTGTTTGGACATGTTTATGACTGCCTCTACTTTCAAAGCCTGAAGCCAAGCTTCATTACTTTTCTTGACGCCACTAAGTCTTAGATTTCTTTGTACTTCCACATATCTGATATCGTTTATGAAACTCTGTGGCTCTGGATTTTTGCGTTTTCCCACTTAGTTGCATCTGGTATACTTGGCTCAAGGATTGATTGTCGTATCTGTCGTCTAGGATAGTGATGAACTTGTCGAAATTACCTTGTTAATCGACTGGAATGCTTTGGAGGATTTCTAAGGTCAAACCTCATAAGGAAATTAAAAGAGACATAGATTTTTCTTGGTTATTCCATCCGTTAGCTCCACGGTTTCAAATTGCCGCTTGTACGTGGGCCAAGATGAACTTCCATCAAATGTGGTTGGCTAACGGAATATCACTTTGGATGGAGTTATGAATTGAACTGATTTCAACTTTTACCTGGCTTTGGATGGAATCGATGTCATCTATTGTGGTTTCAAGAGTGTCCACGGTATTTTTTATGTCATCGTTTATCTCTTTTATGTTTGAGTCCATTATCACCATTTTGTGGTTAACTGCTTCGTTACCTTGAATGGCTAATTGCATTAGTTGTTCAATTTTGTTTCCAGATTATTCCTTTTTTTCTTCAAATATTTTAAAATCATTTTCTTGAATTCATCATCTTTTTTAAATTATACCTTTCAAGAAAAAAAAAAAAGAAAAGTCTTCGTGATTAATATGAGATCGGTACCTACTTTTTTCTACGAAAAAATCTGTAAAAACAACCCCCTAACTAAAATTGATTTTAATTAACCCTCTTGTGATTCTCTTTATATATGTGTATTATCAATACACCCAAGAAGGTTCACCAATTTAAAATGCCTAATTCTAGAAAAAGTAAAGTTTAACAAAAAAAAACATTTTTTTGCAATTTTGTATTTTTCACCCTTTTCTTCAAAATATCTCCGAAATTACGGGAGATACGAAAAACATGATAGAGTATTAAATAGTAACTTTTTTAATGACTACAATTCCTGTGCGTATATTTTATATATAGTGCATATTTGGAGAGATATAGCTATAAATGGCTATTTAAAACCTTTTATTTTGGAGCGAACACCACCTTATTCCAAAGATGAAATCATTTGTTTAGGATAAATATTTTTTTATATTAAGGTCTCACAAGGGTTGATTTCTAAATGTTGAAACATTATGAAATTGTATCCTAAATCATTATTTAACTAATCCAATTTTCACCCTTAAGAATCAGAAAGCGTACAACGGCACGATATAGAAAATGAAGAGGGAGAAATATGCCGAGCCCCAAATTTTTGTACAAATCGATGCTGGATGAAAAAATTGCATAATTCTCAAGTAGTGTAACGAGTATTTGACAACTACTGACAAATTAATGATCGTACATTTATAAGCATAACCATAATATAATTTATACAGATTATGTTTCTTACGATAAATTTGTTAAAAGTTTTTAAGGTGTCATTAGGCCCTACAACTTTGTAAACTAACACGCCTTCAGCTAAACAATTATTATAAATCATAAAGTGGTCGTTTATATTGGGTGTAACATAATGCAGTGCTAATACTTTTTAGGTGATACTACTGGTAAATTTAAAATAAAAAGCCTTAAAAATGATGCTTCTATCTGATATAGTTAAATATCTATTTGATTATCAAGTTTTTTGAAATCTGGCAAATGAACATATTGCAAGAACCAAAAAGGTGAATATACATGGTCAAGCAAAAACTCGTAATATTTCTTTTGAAAGGGGACATAGAAAAATTAACTATCGTATTGTTCTATGAAAGGAATATACCTTAAAAGTATATCCTGGTATTCCTGATTTGAGATTAATATCAGTATATAAAATGATAATGTATATTTGAACAGAGAAGTTGCAAAGTACAACTCATCAATGTACTTCTCAAAATATTTTCACTTTCGCTTCCACCGACTTCATAAAAAGTATTTAATTGTAGCTAAATATTATTTCATACTTTTTAGTTAATTTTGTTTTGAAGTCGGTTTTTGTTTTTATTTTAATGTATTTATTCTCTTATAGCTACGAAGCATGCAAATTAGGAATTGTATTCAGATAAATGAATTTATAACACTATTCTCTACTCCAGTGAATTTATTTCCTCGTTAATTATGTTCGAAGCAAATGAATTTATTCATTTCATTGTCATTTTTAATCTATTTAACCCTTGTGCCCTTGAATTTGAACATTAATAATTCAAATCTAACAGTCTTGTTATACATAATACCACATAGAAAGGATGGGGATAGTGGCAAGGATACGTATTACGATAGTATACCGACAGGTTAGAAATGTAGTTTTGTGAAAATTCAAATTAAATTCTTGTCCACTAGAACTATGAACTATTTGACATGGTATAACATAAGGCAAACTATATTTAAACCTTGCCATATGCTGAAAATATTATTCTTGTCTCCCCTTTTCATTAAGATACAGGGACAATGAATAGTTGCTTGTTTCAATTTGTGGGACTCCATTTTTGGAGGAGGTAGGTATAAGTTTCTTAAATAGTTTTGCAAGAAAAGGTATGAAAGAATTTCTTTGGAGTTTAAATTATTGGAAACAGATTTATAGCATACAAACATAAACAGGTACAAAATACTTGCTGCCTCCACTTATTAGGGTTTTGTTCTTTCATCATTAGAGTCCAATCTCTTTCCCCGGCTCATCTTTTTTAGATATGCCAACAGGTAGAAGTCAGATAGGACCAAATCTGGTGAAAATAGAGGTGTGGAAGCAATTAGAATCGTAAATCGTACAATTTTACCACCATCTTCATTGACTTGAGGTTCAGTGTATTGTCCGTGTGAAATAGAAGTGCGTGTTCCAAAGTAAAGAGGTCGTTACCTTGCCTGCTGACTTTTGACCCCGTTTTTGACTCTTTTGGACTCCTGCGTGTAGAGATGAATCTATATTTTCTTCCATATTTGATGCACCGTTTAAACAAAAATAAATCTAGCATTATTTAGCCGTGTATATCTTGAAATCGACTGAACCTAGTGCCATCACATTTACACATTTCTTTTGAAGCTTGGTCCCGGGATTTTCAGATGTAATACCTTCTGGGTATTCTATAGGTTGAGGTCCTGCAGTTTTTTGTAATTAAAACCTACTATTTAAACTACATCGTGATAAGCCATTGTCACAAAGGAATACCATATAATTTTCTATAACTTGAGTTTAATCCTTTTCCGGAAAATCGAAAAAAAAAACAGTTAGTAACATACTTTTGTTCAATAAGTCACCACTGATATTCTGATTCGGCTTATTCAAGTTGCATATTTTAAATTGTCTTGTATTAAGATAGATTCAGAGGTGATTCCATGCATTCATTTATAACGAAAAATAAAACGTTTTTCAGTAAATCTAAAAAATAAATGCAACAAACATAAGCGTTAAAGAGATGTCACGACATTTTCTCGAAATATTTCCAAAACGTCAAGATATATCTGAAAATAATTATTGATTACAAAGGGTGTTTGTAACCAGGGCCGCGCCGACCCCTGACAGCGCCTATGTGCGAGACCTGTGAAGCGCCTTTTATTCACCAATCAATAAATGTTCTCCATTTTATATACTTAGACCATATTTTCCTAAATATTTAACACCTGTAGGCTTCCACTTGCCAATTACTGCGAAAAATAAAACTCGAATTAAATTTTTGTATCCCTACCTTATTTATGATGTTATATTATCTAATTGTATACTTAGTTATTAATAACAAATTGGCTGGTTTAATTATGACATATGTTATGTTTAAAAAAACAACAAGAGTCTAAAATCTGTAAGAATATAAACAACCTTAAATTATATTATTTCCAGTCTTCTCGCTTTTCTGTTTGGGAAATCCTTAATAGTTTGGTGTATGTCTAGATGATCTAACATAGATGTTGCTCCTAAATTTTTTAATGGTTCCTGGCTTATTGTTGAGCGCAGGTAATTTTTTAAAAGTTTTAACTTAGAAAAGGACCTTTCCGCGCTTGCTATGGTACCTGGCATAGTTAGCAAAATACGTAATGCTATGGTGATGTTAGGGCATACAGCGGTCAAATTCTTTAAATATATAAATTCGAGAATTTTCACCACATCATTATGTAATTTTTTTAAGAAAGACTGACATGACATAATTTTTTACACAAATCATCAGCGTTAATATCCAATGAATCATATGCTGAAAGTTTTTCCTGCAAACGATGGCAGCTACTTCTTAATCGACTTTGATATTGGTCATAACTTAGTTTTAATAAAAAATTAAATAAGCTTGATCCAATATATAAAAATAGCATAACTTTAAAAGCGGTTTTCGGAATTTTTATGGTGCTTGTTCGTTTTCATAATAAAAACTCTTTGGAGTCTTAAGACGTCTTAGGGGTCTGGTTCTTGAAGTATCAAATTCAACTTCGACATCTAATTTTCGGAAATTTAATGGCATAATTTACAATTTTCTCAAAATTTGCGTCGGTTCTATTTTTTATCAAAAACTTGTTTAAATCGGTTAAAGAACTAAAGCAATTTGCATATTCATATCAATGCACTGCAGAATTAGGCTCTCAAAATTTACTTTTGTCAATATTATGTGCCATATATTTAGTGAACAAATATATGACAAAGAGCATATTTTTTCTGCTAGATATTTAGCGTCATATTTTGCCATCTGATCATATATATATACCATTTCATATTTTATATAAAGCATGATAAATTTCTGGTAAATTTGTAGTAAACCGCGGTTTGGTAGAATCTATTCTACTTGACCATCTTGTTTCAAACAATGGTTTTAAGGTCAGATTTAGGACATTTTTTAAAATAAATCCCATCTTTTGGTAGAGGACGAAAAATATTTAAATAATTCTTGCAAAATACTAAAAAATCCAGTATTATGCTGGCTATGGCTATGGCTAGCGTACGGTACGTTTAAAGCGCGGGATTTAGATGCAGCAATCTTTGTTGAAGAGCATTATTCTATGTCTAAATTAATTTTGGTTAGTTTGTCTATTAGAAATGAAGTTAATCCAGCGCTAGTTGTTTTGATAAGTGGACAGAAAGCTAGGATATGCTACCCTATTTCCAACTTTCTAGTTTCTGTGTTAAAATTGACAAATCTTATTATAATACTAATTTGCTCTACATGTGAAACGTCAGGAGTAAAGTCCACTATTATTGAAAAATATTTATTAACTTGACATAAATTTCAAAGAAAATGTTGAATTTGATGTTGAAAAAATCCGAATCATTTGTTACCCGTCGAATATGTTCAGTCATTGTAATATGGAATTTTCCTAACATTTCAATACATTTAAAAAAATTGCCATTGTTAGGGTCATATAATTTTCGTAACTAAAATAATTTCGATGGCGTGGCCCCTATTGCCATGGCGCCTGTGTGCGCCGCAAACTTCGCACACAGGGGCGGCGCGGCCCTGTTTGTAACTGTTTGTATTTGGTTTAGTGGAAGTAGTCTAGTTTGGCCTATGACAATTACCCATTACAAAAAGTGCAAAATAGAATTATGACTGTCGGTCCTCCAAAATCAATAAATAATGCACCCACTTGCCATAACAAAGTAGGTATTTATTTTACTTATTAACGCCCTCAAGACATTTAAAAGTTTTGTGGAACCTTTAGGGACGGAGTCCATCCCATTTCGCATATAATTATTTTATTTTGCTCAGGCTATTATTTTATCTTTTTCTATCATCTTTGACCCAGACAGCAAATTTAAAAATGGTCACTTGCCCAAGGACAACTTCTATCGCTTTAATTGTGATGGGAGGTGTTTTTATCACTCTGCCAGGTTAAGTATTTCCACGTTTAATCTTGAATATCGTAAATAATAATGTTGATCCCATTGCATTGGCTCGACGAGCATTAGTTGTATAAATGAGGAACTACCTTTGAACTCATTTCTGTAGTCATTATAAAATATGCAATGAATTTTATTATATAGAAAGCATTTGTGTTATTCTATACCGCCCGTTTCAAAAAGTAGTAAAATGTATTTGCCCTTTATTCTTCGTTTAGCTTCGTTCGAAGACTTTGGATTACAATATGTTCACAGAAATAAAATCAAGTGGAATTAAATCAAGGGAATCGGATGACGTCTCTATTGTTTTTTTTTGGGACATATCCACTTGATTGCAAAAACTTGGGGCAAATAATACCACCCAGGTCGAAAATAGTAGGGTGGAACGCCATCATCTTGCGGTTACTACGCCTACTCTTTTTCTTATGAAACCCTGGCGAGTTATTCTCTACAAGTTGAACTGCTGGTAGATCTCATTTTGAAACAGTTGAAAGTATAGGGGATCTCCCATGGAGTATTCAGAAAAGGAATAATAATATGGCCACCAATGTCGCCTCATTAATTGCGCTTTTGTGGATTAGTCGACGAAATCTCACGGATTCATAATGGGTTTAAATCAGAATAAATTTACACTACTGAAGTTCAGGTATTCAACAAATTGAGGTTTAAATTATTAGTTTAACGAATTGAAAGCAACATTCGAATTGAAATACTTTTAAAAAGCTTTGATACCAATTTCCTTAAAACTACCCGAAAACAGAATTTTCTGGATTCATCATATAGTTACTACTTTCTATAGTTTTCGAAAAGCATTGAAATAAATAGTTTTCTCGAGAATTTAGTGAAAAGACAGTCCACAATTTATTTTAAGAATATTTAATTATGATAAAGCCTACTTTCTAATTAACATTTATCAGCTAAACATACATCACAACTTATGTAATAATAAACATAAATAAATAAATAATTTATTATGTTGGCGCTGTTAAAACATAAATATTTTATGTAAGGAGGTTTCTTCATATGCTCATAACAGATTTCTTTATTTTCCCTATACGGCGTAATCTAAGAATACGAATATCACAGAAAGACTTTTTTGACGTTATTTGATTATGAGGAGTTAATTCACTTCTGTTGACTATCTAAATTATTGAGAATTTTATATTTGTAACTAAGGGAGTTGATTGAATGTCATTAATAGAAACTGGACACGTTGCCAAAATGTTGTGCTTTTTTAGTCGTATGGTATATATATATACTTTATGGTCTAAGAAATGAAATGGCAATGCATAAAGAACATTTGATATTTCAAGTTTAAGGAGGTTCTCTCCGAAACACAGAGTGACAAGTCTGCCTGCGGGCTTAAGAAGATTTACGCGGGGGCAGGCGTTCGAAAGTGAGAAACTTTACAATGAAATAAATTTTTTATTTACCTCACAAATGAAAGATACATCAGCATAAAAGATTAGATACAACAAAACGCGAAAAACTATTGAAGAAAAGGCCTGGCAGAGCTCAGAAAAAACTACATTAAGTTAAGATGAGAAAAGGGATAAACCTTATTAATAACGAAATTGTTGACTATATATTAGTATCGTATTCACTAAGCTATATACGGCAGACGAAAAATCTGAAGACAACATAGAGACAGACTGTCATGAAAAGCGCGGAGCTGGAAGCCTTTAACATGTAAATTCCGTATTACGCGTAACTAGAATATGTATGATTTTACTTGATTAAAGTTGCTATTAAAAAAGTTGCAATCGATGACGCATCAAAATTATGCAACAGATTTTGTTGGAAAGGTCATTAACTCTATAATATGGCAAAAAAGCGCCAAGCGTGCTTTATATTTTTTCATTGCGCACAGCGCACAAACTTTCTCAATTTGTAGAAATGTTTCCATCGATGGCAGTCTTTGCTGTCCAATTCAGCAAATGCCCGTTGTAGTTTAACGAAGAATAATTTTATATGCTTTTGTTAAAAAATAAATCTAATAATTTTAAACAGCTTTTTAATAGCAATTTAATTTTCATAAAATTTCATATATTTTATGCGTAATACAAATTTACACGTAAATGTCGTTCGAAATCGCGCTTTTCATTACATTCTTCCTCTTCTTCGGAATTTTCGTCTGCCTTTTTGTATATAACTCACTTTATACGATATCTTTATATAGTCCGTGGATTCAATTTAAAATCATAAAAGTAATATCCACTTTCACTTTTCTAAAACTTTATTTACATCAAATTATACAGAACAGCTGATTCACAATAACATTACGATATACGCTCGTCCTCGCTGTCTGCTTCCTTTTTAAATCCAGCACAGAAAATTCTCGTAAAATCAATCATCAATCCTACAGCTGCCGAGTCATTTCGAGAACCATTTTTTTTCTTAAAGCGACCGGTGTCGTACTGAAATGAAACTGGGTCGACTTTGGTAAATTTCTCTCTTTTTTGAGCTTAACTTAACATCGCTTTTGCTGCGATCTGCTAAACCTTTTTCTTCCAAAAAATCGCGTTTTTTTTTGTATCAGATACTTTATGTTGATGTAATTCTTTTCATTTGTGAACCATTTTATTCATTATAAAATTTCTCATTTGCCTTTGCGTGCAGGCAGACTTGTCACTGGGTGTTTCGGATCACGAATGCACAGATCATACAAAGAGACGCGAGTGGAACCTCATACGGCGAGTACGGTGAGGTTGCACTGCCTGTAGCCCTGCAGGTTGCACTGCCTGTAGCCCGGAGCCTGAAACCTCCCAAGATGATTTGTACCCTTTCTCGGGATAACAAAGGATGTATAATTTTCCCGAACCAACTTAATTTTGTTTTGATGCCTGCCGAACGTCTTCATTTCAATAAATTCTGGATTTTTTATTGATACAATGACGGTACAAAGCAACCAGACGAGCTACCTGTCCAACCCCAATAAAAAAATAAATTCATCCTTGCTACCCCCAGAAATTACCAATATTTATTCTATATTTTGATAAGCCGTGTTGTTTATGAATAGAAATTTGTATCGGTATCGGTGAAACGACAAATGGAAATTTTCAGTGATAAACAAAAAACTTCTTGCATTTCAAAAAAGGGTCGTAAATCATCTTGGGAGGTTTCACGTGCCGCGCTACAGGCCGTGTTACCTCACCTTTATAGGCTGCCGGTACACATGTCCGTTGTCCGCAAAAGATGGCCACACTTTAAAATGCGTTTTTTATGAATGGATATATTCATTTTACTTCCTCAACTACCCAAACATTTTGCGGGGATGAAAGATATTTCGACCCATTTGTACCCTTTTTTGCTTGCTTTGGGTATTAATTTTATTCATGCAGGTGTTTTTCGATCTGTCAGTCCTATCTGCCAAAGGTCGGTAACTACAAAAGCGGGACTTGATGCAAGGTATCGATGGTTTCGGGTCGTTTTCTTGTAGGAAATTTCAATAACTGCCTGGCCAAAATATTCAGAGTGAAATAAAAAGTAATAAATAAATAAATCTGCAAATTCCCAAAAGAAAGGAAGGTTACCACATAGTTCAGTTACTGGAGGTTTTTAAGTGATATAAAACCTAACAACCGTTAAAATTTGTATATTGAAATGCCTTTAAATTTGCTCTTTTCACTGGTAGATTGAATCCTAAGAATTTTCAACGTTGGTGGTGTCGTCTCGGACGACGGACGTGTATAGACGTGTATGTAGGCAGCTCTCCCTCTATTACTTCGAAGCGTTCTGACAGTTTGTTCAAATATTATAGTTACAACTTTTCCCCCTGACAAATTATTATTTGTTATTTCATTTAATCAGAAGTAATCATAAATGTGAAAATATTAAAATTTCGGAAGTTATTTAAAAACTTTTCTGACACAAATTTCTGTGTAAATATTTAGTCTGTGATTTGTACTATCTATGTAATTTCCCTATATATCTCGAACGATAGAATACATCTCTGGGAAAAAAATATAATAATAATTTTACATGGATTATTAGCATTTTTAACCCAGCTTACTGTTTACATACATAATTTGTTTACTAACTTTTGACACATATTACCACGTAGCATGCATTTTAAAGTTTTTTAATTATTTTTTATGTGCATAATTGAACAAATTCTTGTTTGTCATATATAATAAACAGTTAAACAATTGGAAACTTGCAATGTAATGATAATTAATTCGATTTTTAAGCATTGTATTTAGATTGAAAATATATTTCCAATGTGGATTAATAACAAAACAGCACGGTTTAATCTACTGGCTGTAAAAGTCTAGGATTTTTCAGTATAAATAAATGTTTCACCAAAAGTGCACATTTATAAACTACTCTTAAGAATGTAAACAAAACAAGCACCATGCACAAACAGACATTATAAATGTTAGGAACATCTGACTTAGTGCCACATCGCAATATCTTTTCATTTACACTTGTTTAATTGCTACATTTAATCAGCCACGTTTTCAATGCAAAAAAATTGTTCGTTTGTAACTGTAGTAATGGTTGCGAAATTTTTTCATCTTTTTTAACGAACTATATAACTTTTTAAAAAAATGTTCATTTTCACTTGAACTGTTATTCCTCAAAATATTTTCACTCATACCATTTAAACCCTTTATAATGCCATCTATTTTCTAAATAATATTGATGGATTCCAGGTATTGGTTACCAAATAGTTCTCGGGTTGGTCTCTAGAGGATGTAAGGTCATTATAGCTGATCTTGTTGTAGATGAGTCAATTAAGCAAGAAATATATAAACATGCCAGAAATCCTAATGTTAGCCTCAAGTATCTAGATTTATCAAGTTTTTCATCTGTCAGAGCATTTGCTGAGGATATCAAAAAGTCCGAAGATAAACTGGATATTCTAATTAATAATGCTGGAGTGGGACAAGGACATTCTCTTCGAACAGAAGACGGGATCTCTATAACCATGCAGGTGAACTATTACAGCGCCTTTCTTCTCACACATCTTCTGTTAGGTAAGTTAAAATAAGTAATTAAATAATAAGTTTTTTTTGTTTACTTTTACCTGTTCCTTCGGAAGAGTACTTTCAGATCATTCAAATTAACGAGTTCAATCAAGTCCAATTTAAAACATTATTTTACAATAAGTTCATTAAGCTGGCCTGTTCATGGGGTCGGAATTATTGAAAAAAATATTAATTTATCTTCGCTTAATTATGGTATTCAATGTCTGGTACAGAACGCTGGTTTCAATATAGAACTAAAAGGTAACTATAGAAAGTTAATAAAAGTTTAGTATAATTGTTGACGGACAAACAACAATTGAATCAAGATATTTCTATGTCAACATCACTATCCTTCTTTGGTCACTATAGCTTTTTAATAAAAATATATTTTCTTCAATTTACAATAAAAAAGCTGTGTGTGACATATATAATAATAGACAATTTACAAATCTTTTTAGAAACTACCAACCATAGATGTTAACACTTCTAATCTTATTCCAACTCCTGGAATGTTTCAACAACAGCATAACCTGTTTCTCCACTCTTCACCTCTCTGCCATCATCAACTACCATCAACCTTATGAGCAAATGTTCAATCTTCAAAACTTTTGAATTTTTTAAATTTAAATAATTAGTAAAGAAGAAAATAACCTTTCTTCTTTACTAATTATTTGCTATTGGTCTTACCCTTAAAATGCTACTTTCCCGGTGATGGAGACAGCAAGGCCCGGGGTGAAATGTGACTGTTAATTATATCATTATTGTGTCAATGTGCATTATAATAACCTGTTCGGGATAGTTCATAAGGTTTTTGATTATGGCTTCGATGGATTCTCTGAATCATCAGAATTATTTGACCGCATTTGTGTTACAACAACAAAGTCGAATCTATAAATGCCACATTGAAAATTTCTTGTTTTTGTATTGAATCTTCTTCAAGTTAGAGCACCACTTGCCTTAAACGAACTAATAACGCTTGTGCATGATGATATGTCAATTAAAAGCTAGATCATTTTTACTAGCGGTTCCACTCCTCAAAAATCGAAAACACAGTTTTTGGTAGGTATTTTATAGGTAACTTTCTGTATTTGTGTAGGGTGTTGATCTGTATCAACATTCTTCGACATTTGTTGAGGAGTTTCTTCTATACAATTTATGGATGAAATACAACCTAGAACCTAAGATTTTCTGTATTCGAACTTCGAGCGTATATGTGTGGTTTCAGAAAATAAACAAAGTAAATTAAGACAATATTTATTTTTTCAGAATTTCTTAATAGGTATCTGTTGTTGACTTATTTATCCATACGTATTTTTCTTCCATATAACATTTTAATAATAACGTTAGATGCTTTTAATTCTGTGGCCGAGATGAGCTCCAATGGGTAAACCGTTTTTAAGTGAATAAGAACTACCTCCGATTAATCGAGTCATAATACTTGCTCTGACTAATTTAGTAGTACCATCAGCCCAAGATGGGTTTAAGAAATCTGAAGAAGTATTCTAAGATTTTGCAATCAATTGACAATATATTGGTTCTCCAGAGTTTGTTCATCAGTTGCGGTCTTGAATAAGTGGTTATTATATTTAAATGTAGACAAGCCGAAGAAAATATTAACGAGAACTCATTGCATTGATTTATTGTGATACAGACGAAATTATCAGAAGGACTATCAGTCACAAAGTCTGCTGTTAGTCCTTCAACACTAATCGGAAGTTATGTAGTAGCTTCACTTTACAAACAAGGAATGTCATTGGAGAAATCCAAGGTCCCTCACTAATTGAGATCAGATGTCTTGTTTCTATATTACTGTAGGTATACCTGGATAGAAAGGCTTGACATCGATTCTAATTACAATATCGTATGTCTCTAGAGAAAATTCATAAATTACCTAATATGAATTTAAGGTTTTTCTGTTCCCCACCCACCCCACATAAGAAACTGTAAGGTACAATTTCAGCAACCACCCATCCCCATTCCTTACGTAAGATATCATATTTTTTAATATTAATAAAATAATGACGTTGTTTAAAATATCAAGCCGGCTAAAGCTAGTCTCAAAATTTGTTTTACTTTTGTATTTATAATGATTTCAAAATACACAAGACAAAAATATCAAATTAATTTGTTTCATAGTATTCTTAGCAATTATTTTATTTCTGTTTTCAGAAGCTTATTTGTGAGATCTTCCTTTCTTTTTGGTTTGCTTGGGAAATATCACCATATTGAGGAAAATAGCTGTACATTCAAAAATCCAAGTCTTATTCTGGCTTAGTCAATGGAATTAAAATCTGAACCAATCTTAGGTTTGAAATTGAAAGTTCAATTTTAAAAATTTTACATGAAGTAACTAAGGAGTTTGTTGTTTTTAGGGTTCCGTATATTTTACGGTTCCATATATAGAATATACGTATACCCTTATAATATCACTCCGGATTTCTACCTCTTTCACATCATAGCAATTTTCTCCTAAACTACAGAACGGTAAAGGTTGAAATTTGGTATCATATCATAAATGAAGAAATTTTGATTTTAGGGGGAAAACTAAATAAATCGACCGTCCTCCCCCTTATCTCCGAAACTACTGAGCCTAAAATTTTGAAAAAGGGGAATATAGAACGTTGCCTGAAGTTTTAAATAAGGAGAAACCATTAGTTTTAATTTTGAGGAGAAATTATAGAAGTAAATGAAAATTTAAAAATTAAAATTTTAACGCATCATGTAATACATCTATTAAAAGGGGGGCTCATTCTGAGAAACATAATTATAATTTTTTCGTATTTTAAAAATAATTAGTTTAAAAAACATTAACAAAAATTTACCAATCCCCTCCCTTATAAGCGAAACTATAAGACGTACAATTTTGGTTGGTTACAGGATTCAATGAAATATATAAAAATAAAATTCTAACGCATCATGTAATATATCAAATCATAGGGTTCATTATGACTAATACATACATATTTTTTCCTATTTTTAAAATAAATTATTTAAAAGATATTAACAAAAATATAAAAAATACCCATTCTTTCCATATATCCAAAAATATAAGACTAAAAATTGGAGAATAGGGCTTCGCCTGATCTTCACTGGAAAAATAATGACAAACTCCTAATATTAATTTTGGGGGACAAATTACAGAATTAAATGGCAAATATAAAATTAAAATTATTTATAACGCATCATGCAATATATCAAATCAAAGGGCTCATTATGATGAATACAAATCAATTTTTCATATTTTTAAAATAGATATTTTAAAAGAGATTAACAAAAATATAAAAAAATGAACCCATTCGTGCCTTTATTTCCGAAATTATAAGACTTAAAATGAAAAAAATGTGTATATGGCCTCACTTGAACTTTACAGGAAAAATACTGAGACATCTCTAATATTAATTTTGGGGGGCAAATTAAGCGGAAAATAAAAAAATATTTTTTTAAGCGCATTATGCAATACATCAAATGAAAGGGCTTATTATGAGGAACACAAATGTATTTTCCCCTTTATTTTCGAAACCAAAGTACCTAAAATTTTGAAAATAGTTAGAGGTATAGAACCCCACCTGAGCTATATAAGAAAAATTAGGAGAAAACCCCAATTTTGGATGGCAAATTATAGAATTAAATGGAAAATATTTTTTTTTCACATGAATGATGTAATATATGTCATAAAAGGGTTCAATATGAGAAATATAAATATTTTTTTCATTTTTTTAAAATAATTTGTTTAAAAGATATAAACAAAAATATTAAACCCCGACTTATATACCCCCTTTTTATCTCAGAAACTACACAATCTAAAATTTTTAAAAACATATTTTATTTGTATTTTTAAGATAATTTGTCTAAAAGATTTAATAATTTACTATTTAAAATTTGACCCATTTTTGGGTTTATCTTCCAATCTACTGACCCTGACAATTGAGACAATAGATGATATAGGGCGTCACTGAAAGTTTATTAGTAAAATATAACTAACTAACCATATAAATTAGAAAATTAAATAAATATTTTTATAAAAATCAAGGGAATCATGTAGCATATAAAATAAAAACTCTGTGTGAGAAATTAAAGTGTATATTTCTAATAAATTTAAAACGCTTAGTTTAAAAGATATTAAGCTAAATATAAAAAAAAACTCCTTCCCTGCTTGTCTGAAATTGGAATGTTAGAAAAATATATGTTTTGATTCACCTAAATTGTATCAAAGGTGGTACGGAACCTTTAGTATGTCAGTCCAACTCCAAATTATTTAGACATATAGGGTAGCACAAAACATTTCAAAGACCATAAATAATATCAAGCTGCTTTCAAGTTGGAAGAGCTTGAAAAAGTTGTGGTCACAATTTATATGTGGCGCTCCTATTTTGTTGAAAAAATACGGTCAAAGAATTCTGTTGATTCAGTAATCTGATAAAACCTAGGAAATATCTTATGAACTAACCCGATACAGGGTTTTTAAACAGGGATGACCCTTATTCATGTCCTTCGTAATTATCGGTAACCAGATATAATGGAATTCTACCGAAGTAGAAGCGATGTTATCGTCCTCAGAATGAAGGCAGGCTGTTTTAATTTTCGTTTAGTGTTCTGTTTTTCTTTGGGTAGTATTGTGGAATTGTCTAATTGTATTTTATAACCTAGGTCCGTACTATATTAACGTATTTTAGATTATTCAAATGGTCGTAACTTTATGTATTTTTCTTCTTCATTAATTCGTACATTTAGAGGTCTAGATATTTCTCTAATGTAAAATTTATTACATTCGCAAGATATTTTGTATATGCAATTTTTTGAGTTTTGAGTTGTGTTTGTTGGTTTTGTTTTCGATATAATTGATTTTAATGTATTTTTTGTTTAAGTGTTGTTTTGAGATTAAACCTGTTGCCTACTCTCTTCAGTCTTTTTGACAATCCTTTCATAAACAGTATAGTTGTTTTGAAGACGCGAAATGTAAGACCGACATCTAGGAATGACACCCGGAAGAGAGTATAGTTGTTATTGATATGTATTTGCCATGAGTTCCGATATAACTTAGACTGATTCTCAACATTTGTTTTGTGTTCAATTCTTTTTAACACTTCATTGATGAATTTTATAGGTAACTGTTTCCAACAAGAACAGTTTTTTTTCTTGATTTTATTTGTTGTCATCATAACAGTTAGTGTTTTCTCTATAATATAGTGATGAAATCACACCTTCCTTTACTATATTTCGGTGGTTTGAATTGAAATTGAGGAATCTATTAGTGTAGCTAGATTTCTATAAGCCTCAGTTTTCTAGGTTTCAAATGAAGATTCATTTTTTGTTATTAATATCTTCATTAATGAACTATTAACATTTTGTCAAAGAAAAACATATTTTCAATTAAACGATAACAAGATTTTGACAAGACCATGGGTTTTTGTCACTCATTAGCATTAAATAACATATTTATGGAAAAATTGGAACGAAAATTAAATTTTTTAAAAATAAAATAACAAATTACCTAGACATACTAATAACAAAAAATGAATCTTTATTTGAAATATAGGTTATAGAATCGTATTTATCAGGATTGATTGGGTTGTATTAAAAGTATTTTTTAATCATGGAACCTAAATTACTTGATAGGAGTTTGAGTAACATCCTTGGAAGATACTTCTTGGAAATTTGCTTTCTTTAATTTTTTTTGTTTCAGATTTATTGCGAAAATCTAGTTCAGGCGCTAGAATAATATTCACTACATCATTGTTAGCCTTTTTGCATCCATTAACTACGTCGTCAGTGAAAAAGCACGCCATTGAAACAGGATACGAATTCTTCTCCTATTCTATATCCAAGTTTTGCCAAATTTTAGCATCAGACACCTTTGCCAAAAAACTGAAGAAATATAGAATAACTTCAAACAGCTTCCACCCGTTTGCAGCATATACAAATATCTTTAAGAATTCTTACAAAGGGGCCAAATGGTATGAGTATTGGGGTTTAAGCTTGATAGAAATAATCGCATTCCTTATAGGGAAGGTGAGTAACATATTTAAGAACATCACGATCACGATATGACTATTTCTATCTACTGCTCGATATGGGCTTTCCTCTTTTCTCGCCACCATTCTCTGTTCTGTGCTTCTCTCATCCAGTTGGTTCCAGCTTCTTGTTAGATGTCATCAGTCCACCTGTTGTTAGGTCTACCGATTGATCCACGTCCTAGACCTTGTCTCCAATCGAGAATACGCTTGGTTCATATGTCGTCTGTTCTTCGAGCTATGTGTCCTACCCATTCCCATTTTAATTGTTCTGCTCGGGTTACCACGCTCTCTAGTTTGGTTTGCTGCCTTATCCGCGAATTTCTGTTTCTGTCACCCAGCTTAATGGCAAACATAATTTTTTCATGAGATCTCTGCGTTGTTGAGAGTTTGTGTGTCAAAATTTTTGTGTGACTTCAGATTTAACAACAGATGATCAAGGCTAGACGAAACAACTTTGACAGCAAATATAAGTAATGGATAAATATGTCTTAGACATATATTATAAAATTATTTTCACTATGTACATGATCTTAAATATAAAGAAACAAATCAAAGTTATTGTTCTTTAAAATACTCTTATCTCACTTAAACAAACTGATTGTGTGGAATATAGAACACTCGTATATAGTGAGGACGCGTGCATTGGAACAAATTCATTTAAAATTGTGGAGATGTTTTTTTGGAAAAACGCTCGGACACCGCGTTTTTTTTTTGAACTGCGGTTTTTGTGATGATAAACTTATTTTTACAGGGTGGACCAGAAATAAATTTCGACTATCAACTTAATTTTTTCAAATGGAAACATTTGTTTTTTATTTTATTTTTGAATTCTGCATTGAATTCTAAGTATTTTTCATGTACAATGTCCTATACCGAAAATTAATAGTTATGAAAAAATTACATTTCTTTTTAAAGTTAAGAAAACAACGGTAAAAATAAGGTGTTTGTTGGTTTGAACCTATTTATTTGCTTCTGGTTTTTATGATTGTTGGCGGTATTTTAGTCGCATGAATGGAAACCCTTTTTTTAATGCTGGAGATTTTAACAATTGTTTATTTCCATAGAAACTGTACAATAACTTTACTTCAAATAAGTATTTCTCAAGTGCAGTTGCAAAGATTTAAAGTATGACTGGGTTAACTAAAAAGCAGCTAAATTTTGACGATGGTAGGATATGGCGACAGAACTCAAACACAAGCTGAAGTGTGCGAATTGTTTAATATGAAGAACCCGGAGCTGCCTATTACAAGATAGGTACTTAGTAAAATAGAAAAAAATTCTAGAATTTGGCCACGTAAGAGACAATTAAAAAACCCAAATATCTTCCAGAAAATACACAATTAAATGTTTTGCTCGATTTTCAAGAAAATCCTCACAAATCCACTAGACGAATAGCCGCAGAACAGTCTCTTCTGTTCTAAAATTCTTGCATAGAAATAAATGGCACCCATATAAAGTTCATTTAGTTCAGGAACTTACTGAAGATGATTTGGACCAGAGAGTAGAATTTTGCGAAATAATGAGGGATAAATGTAATGCCAACCCGCACTTTTCAAGTAAGAGCATTCCCGAGGAGGCAACATTTTGTTTAAATGGTTCAGTAAACAGGCGAAATGTTTGATATTGGACATCATAAAACCCACATTGGATTATGGAAAGTCATACACAGTTTTCCAAGAAAG
Organism: Octodonta nipae; assembly: GCA_034190945.1. Classification (NCBI taxonomy): domain Eukaryota; kingdom Metazoa; phylum Arthropoda; class Insecta; order Coleoptera; family Chrysomelidae; genus Octodonta; species Octodonta nipae. The sequence continues at coordinate 113,604,601 of CM067219.1, read as the reverse complement.
TTAACGTGAGGGCCGGAATTGTGGATACTTCAATTGTGGGTCTTTTTTATTGAGGGAACACTTAACTCGGAAAAGTATTTAGACCTATAACAAAATGATATAATACCCTGTTTAACATAACTCTACCAGAATGGTGAAAACCCCAATATACTGGCAGATTCGATATTGTTTCAACAGGATGGACCGCCCCCGCACTATTCGCGAACAGTGCGATATTATCTTGACAATATTTTCCCAAATAGATGGATCGGAAGGAGAGGTAATATCGAATGGCCAGCTAGGTCTCCAGCTCTAAGGCCGTTAGATTTTTATTTTAGGGGTTACGTGAAATCGAAAGTCTACTTCAATAAGCCGAAACATATCGAGGAACTAAAGAATAGTGCCGAAATACAACGAATCCTACCACAAATGCTAAATGAAGTGTTACGAGAATTTGAAAACCGTTTTAGGTATTTTCAGGAAGTTCAACAATTTGAACACTTAAATTGATATGTAGATGTTTTTTGTTCTTCAATTTTCAAATAAATGTAATTTTTTTAACAACTACATGAATTTACTTACTTAAATTTCAATGCAGAATTCAAAAATAAAATAAAAAACAAAATTGAGTTTATCATCACAAAAACCGTAGTCCAAAAAAAAACCGTCGTGTCCGAGTGTTTTTCCAATAAACACCTGAATTTTAAATGAATTTGTTCCAACCCAGGCGTCCTTACTGTATGTACAACGTATTAGGGTACCGGGTGGCACGACTCAGAGGCCGGAGATTCTTTAAATGCTCAGAATCACCATTTGGAATTAATGGCTTCGGTGGTAAAAATCTAATTTCAAAGAATATTAGTGTGAAACAATGAAGCGTACCAAGAATTCTTAGTATAGTTGATTGATTATAAAATTTATCAAGAAGTTTTTGAAAAATGAATTGAATTTTGTGAGTGGGTTTGAAATCAAGTCAAAATGAACAAACAATTGAACATTTAATAGTTGGCATGGATGGGCAGTTAATGTATGGGGTGGCATAATTGGTTCCTATTTGGGGTTATTTCTTCGACATGACTTTAAAGAAATGTTATTTCGTATTTTTTTTTAAATGAGAAAAAGTTCTTTTGATAATAAGAGAAAGCACCTGTTTGCCATTGAATGGTGCTCCTCCATATTGTCCTAGAGAAGTTTGGAAATTTTTAAATGCTTTTCCATATTGCCAGTTAGGAAGAAGTAACTAGTAAATAACACTTAGCTCTTTTGGAACTGTTAGGTTTAGGTAGTATTTGCAGGACAAATGTTTCGTAAGTTTAATGATCGATGGAGTTTAGACGATCATAAGTTTCCTTTTAGGAAGTGACAACAATATTTCTGTATATTTATTGTCTGTTCTCCTGTTAAAGTTGTGTTTTAGAATTTCGAGATGCTCTTCATAATAGTATTTGCGCTTTTGTTTTATAAAGTTGACACTCATTTTGGACCAACTAAAATGGAAAGGGACCTATCAAATATTTTTACTAGTTTTGAGGATTCAATCTTGCAAAAATTGCGGTCAAGAATACTAACCAATTTGGTTGGAGATTTCATTAAAAATTTCAAATAAAAGGCCAACACATATAGACTGACCTTTCCACTAATATTAAAATATGTTTTACTTTGATTTTAGACTCCAGAAGAGGCAGCCCAAACTGGCATTTACCTAGCCTGTGCAGATGAAGTAAAAGATGTAACTGGTGGATTGTTCCAAAACTTGACACTAATGACGAAACCTCGTAAAGCTGCAGATGAAGAATTCGGTCTAGCAATTTGGGAAGAGTCTGAAAGAGTTGTTAAATTAAGACCTGAAGAGAGGTTGACGTAGTTTTAAACAACTTTATTGTTGATTGTTATTTATTCAAATATTGTGATATCTGACTTTAAAACATGTAATATATTTGTAAAATGTTTCAAATCATTCATATAGATAAACTGGGTAAATATGTATATTGCTGTATAGCAACTTCCGATTCAACAACTTAATTTTTTATATTTTGTCATAGAATGTCTTCTCTATTTCTATGTTACCAGAAAAGTTTGTAAGGTTGGACGTGACAGAAAAAAACACACCCACCAATGTAAATGTAAATATCAGCATATACCAGAGAATAGTTATTGCCTGGTGATATTTCGAGAATGCTATTCACAGATGTTTATAACAGAAAATAAAAAATAATAATTTACATTAACTGAGTTCTGTTCTTTCTAGAGTTTATTGATTGTGTGAACAAGGTACATATTAATTTAGGTAAATAAATGTATGATAAATAGATGTCGCATTGTAAATCTTACAATAAATTAACCACAAAGAGTGTTATAACCTTTATAAAGTAAAGGAAGTAAAAGAGACAGGTTGAGAAGTAAATTATAACAAAATTAACACTTGAAATCTATGTTTTATCCAGATTTGTACCTTATCCTAGGCAATTTAATGTAATATATGTAAATTGGCCCAAATACAATTATCTAATACTTAGATTCTAGAGAATTTCTAGATCGTCTAAATATGATCTATGATGGCCACTATTAATTATGGTCTCAGTCTTGAAATTTTGTTAATACAGTGAAATAGCACTTGGTTAAAAAACATTAAAAAAAACATATTAACCGACTTTAATAAAGGCGGATTCCCCGTTTGTTTTCATGTGCACAACTTTTTTAAAAACTCAATTTTTCTAGGTTAACTAATATTTCAGAACAGATTAAAAAATCGTTTTCTATTTTATTTTTTGTTATAAAATGCAAAAATTGTAGATATAATAACTATTTTCTTAATTAATATAAAACTTAACCCATTTTAATAAAATATGCATGCTGTTAATGTAATACTATTTTTCGCAGATTCTCTTGTTCTTCAAGCGCACACAGACTGAGAAAACAAACAGTCACGTCTTATTATTATCTATCGATATATCTGTCTCTCTCTCTCTCTCTTATTGCCTCTCTCTCTCTTCCTCTCTCTCTCTCTGTCTCCCTAAGTCTTTCTTATTGCTGATTGTTTAATTTGCTTGAAAGAAATTTTTAATTACTATTTGTAATTATTAATTGAGGTAATTGTTTTAAGGCCTAGGACACTAGAATGTGTAAAGTAAAAAATTAAAAACGCAATAATCAATGAAAAAAACCTGTAATAAAAATTTAAATGTATTACAAGTTCAGATGGTTCAGATTGTGCCTGACATGTAATGTAAAAAGTTGAAAATAAAACATTAATAAAATATATATAACCGACTTCCACCTATAACTGAAAAGCTGAAAATAATTATAACAAAATACAACTCAAGCTAATAAATAACACATTCAATGCTGTTAGGTACCTACCCAGAAAGTAAAAAATGTAAACATTAAAATATGCTTATTTTGTACAAATTAATTACCTACCAATTTACTATATTTTTGAAGTCGATGCCAAGCAACAATTAAGTTTGATGAATTAGTAGATAAGTACGAAATGCAGGATTTTAGATTTGCTTGGCACCGACTTCAAAAATACACTAGATTCTCAGGTAATTAATTTGTACAAAATGAGCACCTTTTAATGTTTACATTTTTTACTCTCTTGGTAGGTACCTTAAAACATTGAATATTTTTATTTTTTCTGAGTTCTTTGGGAATAACACTACATAAACTTGAAAGTCTGTATATTTTAAAAGTCCAAACGTTCAAGGTCTAAATCAGACCTCATTTTTAATGGTATTAACACAATTTGAATAATAAATTAAAAAATTAACAGTATTTGCAATGACAAATATCGTAATCACAATTTGATATTACGATGTTTGTAAGTAATTTCGAAAAGATTGTTGAGGAGGTCTTGGATTATTTTGTCTGTTCATTGGGGTTTTCTCTCCTCATTTTTTTTCCTGCAACAGATAAGTACTTAAAATCGTATTTGGAATTGAAACAATCTCCAAACAGATAAGTATAAGATAATATACAATACACTATTTATATAAAGGAATCATGATCATTTTAAGACATTTCTTTCTCTCAGAATAAATGTGAGCAAGAATTTCTGTACGGACAGCCAGTAATCCGGGCAATTTTACGAAATTGCCTTACTACACTTTGTTCTCCAAATACGATTTTAAATACTTATCTGTTGCAGGAAAAAAAATGAGGAGAGAAAACCCCAATGAACAGACAAAATAATTACGATATTTGTCATTGCAAATCCTCTTAATTTTTTAATTTTTTAATTTCTTATTCAATTTTTGTTTATACCATTGAAAACGAGGTCTGATTTAGACCTTTGAAATGTTTGGACTTTTGAAATCTACAGACTTTCAAGTTTATGTGGTTTTATTCCCAAAGAAATAAAAACCACAATTATCATTCAGAAAATAATTGGTATTTCAGTTTCCATGGATTAAAAAGTCAACATTTTAAAATCCCGACAAAATACATTAATTTTCAGTTTTCTTGAAATCTCTAGATGTCATTTTATTCTATAATATTGGTATGATCTATATCTAAACTAATATATAAGTGGGTAAAATACGTTTGTTAATGTTTTTGTAGTGGGTACCGAACCTTTTGTAAAAATTATTTTACTCATATAGAGCCGCATTATCCTTGAGTAACATAGGGTATTTTTAATTTTGAAAAAATATTTAAATACTATAAATGGATGAAGTGGGGTTTTATATTGTTTTAAGGGAAAAATCTAAGTCTCAGAAACAGAATGATAGTCATGAAAGTTTTTATACAGCGTTCTTCAAACAGGGCAATACGTTAGTCGTTTTAGGGAAATTAAACATGTGAGAGATTTAAAAATTGAGGTGCAACTATATTCGAGTATGCTTCTTTTAGCTAAAATATATATATATATTTTTTAGGATCAATTCGTATAAAACAAAAAAAAGTAAATTCCATAACTTTGACCAGACAATATGAACAAAAAAAGATTATATCTTAACAATTTGGAACTTTACTTAGAATTTTCGCCGGTGTATTACACTACGATTCAAATCATGATTGGCCATCTCTCCTCAATATTCACAAACGATTAATAACTATCTAATTAAATCTACAGTTCTGTTTACAAACTTTGCAATATCGGACAGAGATGGCAGTACCAATTCTAATTTAGCAAAATTTTCACTTTTTTGTTTTTAATTGCTGTTAATATAATTTTGAATTATTTAAAGGTCTGTTCTCTTGTCACACATAACCTTCACCGAATAGATTTGAATTATAAAATTGTTTTAGCCCTAAATTGGTTCATTTAGTTTCTAATATATTTTGACATTTTATTGTGTTAGTTTTGTATGTAAGTTTTGATATAAAAGTTTACTGTGTTTGATTGATTTTCTTTTGGTTTGCTTAAAGCTTTGGAATTGACAGTGGGATGGACGAAGTCTCGGATTTTAGCTAGTACAAAAATAAAATAAAACATTAACAAAAATAACCGACTTCCACCTATAACTAAAAAGCTAAAAATAATTATAACAAAATACAACTGTAGTAAATAAACACATTCAATATGGTTAGGTTAGGCCCAGGAAGTAAAAAATCTAAACATTAAAAGGTGGTCATTCTGTACAAATTAATTACCTACCAGTCTAGTATATTGTTGAAATCGGTGCCAAGCAAATCTAAAATCCTTCATTGCGTACTTATCTACTACTTCATCAAACTTGATTGTTCCTTGGCACCGACTTCAAAAATATACTAGATTGGTAGGTAATTAATTTGTACAAAATGATCACCTTTTAATGTTTACATTTTTTACTTCCTTGGTAGGTACCTAACAACATTGAATGTGTTATTTATTTACTAGAGTTGTATTTTGTTATAATTATTTTTAGCTTTTTAGTTATAGGTGGAAGTCGGTTATTTTTTTTAATGTTTTATTTTCAACTTTTTAGTTTTCTTTCTTTATTATTTATTTTGTATGTATAACCTTAATAGACAGGACCAGGTAACATCGAAAGCCTCAACATTACACAATGATATATTCTCATTTAAATTGACAGGTAAATGTTTACGAACAAAATGTACTAGTACGCGTTGACTTAATAAGCCCAAAATTTATTTATCCCTTATGTAACCTTTTTTCAACATTTTTGACAACTCTGTATAACTATAGATAATTCCACTCCACCCTATGTACCAACCATCCTGTACATACGACTGCCCACGGACAAGCATAAATTTGTTAACTGCCTTCTGTAAACTATAGGAGGGAGTAGATTCCATCCCATATTTACGGAGTCAAATCCGTCATATATTTCAACCATAGTATATAACTCCTTGTGGGCTACCCCATAAATCATTTCATTTTTATTCATTTTTAAGGTTTTATATTATCACCCTGTGTAACATTAATTCCACTCCGCACTTTATACAACTTCTTATGGGCTAAAAAATAAATAATTTTTTAATCACACTGTATAAATATAATTCAACTCCAGTAAATATTTCAACCATTCTGTATCATATAACAGTTTTTTAACCACCCTATATAATTTTAATTTAATTTGACCAAACGTCTACTCCACCCTATATTCCAACCATCCCGTATATACGGCTGCCTATGGACCACTATCATTCTCCTGCATCCTGTATTTTAATCATCATATAAATGAAGCTCCTTCTTTCACTTTATTTTGTGATTTTGTTTGCTTTAACTAAACACCCTGTGTATAAACGCACCAAATAGTCCAAACTGAATTTTCTATTAGGCCGGGATAATGTGACAACCAAAAGCACCGTCTTCGCAAAATGTAAAAAATTTCATTTAAATAGGTATTTGCCTGGTATAGAAACAAAATGAGTTAGGTACTCATTGATTTAAGGAGACGAAAATAATATGCTTTACTACCTATATGCTTGAGATGTACATAGAGAAATTTCAAATTCGCAATTAAATTTTCCATCGCCTAAAATTTAAAATATTAGGTTGGAATTACCTAAAATATTTATGAGGAAATGTCCGTTATCTCATTTCGATGAAAATTTTGATAAGAATTTTGGAATTTTCGGCGATTTTCAGCAAATCTGCAAGTTGCACCTTGCAGAAAAGTATATGAGAAAAATCGACCAATATGTTAGGGATATTGGTCAATTTCCATACACGCATGTGTTCATTCACAAATTTCATCACTTTACCAATAGAATTCTTGTCCAAAATTTGAAGTTTCAGCAATCCGGATATATACTCTATTAAACAAGACCAGATTCATTCAAAAATGTTCACCACATGAGAAGAAATCAGGTAATATACATACAAAAAAGAAAAACAAAAAAAACGCGACGAATTGATAACCTCCTTTTTGGAAGTCGGTTAAAAGTAATGACTATACCTTTGATCATATTGTTAATATTAAAATATTTAATTTATCTTCTATTCTATACTATTATAAAATTGTAGTTGTCTTAGCTGATTCTGCTTTTTCCGGATTTACGTTCTCAATTGTAGTTGTCTGTTTGTTTGTTTGTTCGAATAACTCGTAAGAACTAGTCAACTGATTTTGCTGAATCTTTTTTTATTTATTTCCCTACATTGATTGAAACGGTAGATAAAACGAAAAAATTATACACAATTAGTCAATTGGTTGCACCGCATTCACCAAATATTAGATACTTGCATCAGCTTAGCTTTTATTCAAGATTTGGAATATTCTAATGTAATACGTCTCAATTGAAAAAAAATCAACTTATATGTGAAGCGTAATTTTACAGAGTGTTCCATATTGTTATAATATTTATCCACTCCGTCCCTGGCGAAAGCAACGTAAAAACAGTATTTATCCCAAAGAACATAAGAAACATCAATTTCTAGAGTCTTCAAAATGAGCAAGAACTGTCAATTGAACCCACGGAGATTATAACAATTTGGTGATCAGAAGTGCAGGATTAAGTGAAGTTAAAATCGCAATTTGATTTATGAAAACGCGAAGCATGCAAAAAGAAAATTGACGAGACTACCAATAAAATATGCAAACAGGTTACGGATGGAATTGACAAAATAGTTCAGATTCTGGATAAACGCGACAAGAAGGAGAAACAACATCAAGATGAAATTCAACATAGGTTAGTGAAATCTTTTGACTTAAAATAGAATTAATTACTGTCATGGAAGAAAAACAACAAAATTTAATTGAGGGATTATTCTCGAAATTTGAAGAAAAACAAGAATTGAATTAAAATAAGGCCAAACTGAAGAAAAAAGATAACTGCAAGTTGAACAATTAATGCAAATAGTATCGCAAGTTAACATTTAATGAAAGAATGCAAATAGTGAAATCAGACATAATAGAAATAAACGACGACATAAAGATCCTAAAAGTAATGTGAAATTTGAAATCAGTTCCATTAAAAACACAATACAAAGTGAAGTACCAGATAAAATCAGTGGGAACTGATATTAAACAATTACAACAAGATTTGCAGAGAGTAAATACCAAAGGTTCCTCTAGTAAACCATCCACATTTGATGGCAGTTTATCTTTGCCCATGTATAAACGACAATTTGAAGCCGTGGCTAAGGCTAATGGATGGGATAACCAAAAAAATCTACGTCTCTTGTAATTTCCTTAATACCAGGTGCAACTAAGTGGAACAACGCACAAATCCGGAGAGAGCCTTCAAGAATTCGAAGCAGAGATTAGATCTGCCAGAGGAAACGAAAGAACAGTTGGCTCCACAGAGTTTCATAAGCGGTACTAAGTAAGACTTAGTGGCATCAAGAAGAGTAACGAAGCTTTGCTCCGGGCGTTGGAAATAGAAGACGTCACGAACATGTCCAAGCCAAGGTTGCGAGCAATGTCCTTCAACCAGGAAGAGTCAGAGTCACTATTTCAAGCGCTGCTTGCTGGTCTGAACAAACTACCAGAGCAGGCACAGAGAACTGAGACAAGAAGAGCATGTTATCTTTGTGGGCGGACAGGACCCTTCAAACGAGACTGCAGAGTGAGGCTAACGGAACGATCACCAGCCAGGCCTAACCAACAAAACAGTTACATGTCTAGGGACCGTCAGCCAGTCAGCATAAGGGGGCGAATGCTGACTGACCCTCCACCAGCCCCAAAACATTAGCCATTCGGTAATTTTGCCGAGATAGCAGCAGCCTAGCCATGAGGGGCACTATCAATGGCCGAGCAATTACCATCACCATCGATACCGGCGCCGCTGTGCCATTGCCAAGTCCTGGGTTTTGAGGTCGTCATAAATCCGGCCCAGTAAAAGTAATATCCAGCTTAGAACAGTCACCCGTCCGGCGACTCCATGTCAGTAGAGGGTGAAGCAGATGTACTACTACAGAATCAGGCATAGGGTCTTGGTAGCGGATATTGAGGACGATTTCATACTGGGTATGGACCTAATTAGCCAGCATGGATTTATGTTCGATCCGATGTACACTCAGTCCATGACTACTTAGTTGGATGGACTATAGTTAAAACCGGACAAGATTTACCAATTAGAGTCCTAAAGGACCTCGCACATTCCTTATGGAAAGTGGCCCCTGGTGGATTTGGCTGAAATTTTGATATTTTGTAGATCTCAACAAAATGAACAAATGTCCGCAAAGTCCGATGACTGATGGTTTTCAAGTTATGGTTAATTTTGTATTTATTGTCAGAGTATACCACGAAGAGCTGAGTCGATATGTATATGAAGAACTACTGGGAGTATTAATGTGAAAATTAGTATGCCGAGGGCTTTCAAGGAGCCGTTTTTAGTTACAATATTTTCAATTGTTTACGACTTCCGGTTCTACCGGAAGTGGACCCAAACTTTGTTCTTTTAAATGGAACATCCTGTTTTTTGTAGCATTTTTAGAATCTATGATGAATTTTAAGATAACTTCATTGGAAACATCATATGCATGAAAGGGTCCTTTTTGAAAATTTTGACAGATCCAGCTCATCACAAAATTTTATTTTTGTAGAACTAAATTGGGTCAGATCAGATATTACCGGAATTTGCCTGAATAAAACTTAAAGCTTCCTAAATATTTGAAAATTGTTAAAAAAAACGGAGAGTTCAGAAATTGGTACTGAATCCGAAAATCGTATAATTTTTTTTTCAAATGGCATCTCCATTTTTCCTCAAAACCATTGGAATCTAGGCCGAAATAGGAGTTTATGCTTACAAGACTAAATCAAACAGTTTTTATATAAACTTGGAAAAATGAAAATTTCCGTGTAGCTATTAGAGATATATGAATTGTAGAATTTGATATGGTTATTAAAAAAGTATGTGAATCCTTCCCATTGCGATCTCCGCATAGACGGTGCAGCATTGACAATATTTATTATTCGACCCCAAATAAAAAAAGCTAAGGAGTGATATCGGGAGAACGAAGGGTCCGTCAATGAGGTCCATTATTCTCTATCCAACAATCGTCAAAATGATTGCCTAAAAAGTTATTCACAGGTGCAGTATTATGAGGTCGTATTCAGACCACAGCTAATTCTAAGTCAATTCTAATGGATGTAAATTATTTTTTAAAATTTCGAGGTATCTCTCACCTAAAAATAATGTGGGATTAGCATCACACCAGTGATGTGGTTGACTATTTTATAAATTTTGCCTCATCCGTCCAAATCATTTTGTGTTCGTCTTCCTGAATTTTGATTAATATAAATTTGAAAGATCATTGCGTCTTTGAGCGTCACATGCTCTTAAATTCTTAACTAATGAGAACGCAAACTGGAGCCCTTCAGACATATGATATTTTTAATAAAGTTATATTGAAATTCATCCTAGATCCTAAAAAAGCTTTTAAAAAAAGGGTGTTCCATTTATAAAAACAAAGTTTGGGTCCACTTCCGGTAGAACCGGAAGTCGTAGATAACTTAAATTATTTTATCTGAAACCAGCTCCCCGTATACTAATTTTCAGATAAATACTCCTAGAAGTTTCTGAAATACATATCGGCTCATCGTGGTACACCTGACATTAAATAAGAAATTAACCATAACTTGAAAACTATTTGTCATCGGACTTTGCGGCCATGAAAAACATTTGTTCATTTCGTTGAAATCTACAAAATAGGAAAATTTTCGCCAAATCCACCGGGGCCATTTTCCATAAGGAATGTGAGGGGTTCTTTGTCCAACAACGACATCAGAATTGACAATGGTCAAGAGATAGCTTGTTTTGAGCCAGTAGAGACCATCATCAATTGCCAAGAAGGGTATCAGACATCGGTGAAGGAGACAGGGCCCAGTAAAGAGTTTTTACAACAGTTTGCTGATCATTTGACGCACCTTACACCAGACGAACAGGAGAAAGGCAAGCGATTTATCGCAAAACACTGGCAAATTTTTAACAGTCAAGATGGAACCATCGGTCGCACCAACATCATTCAGCACCGAATAGATACCGGAGAGGCTCAACCCATCAGATTACCACCTAGACGACTACCAATGGGGCAACAACAGGCAGTCGAGGAAAACATAGGGTCCATGTTACAAGATGGAGTTATTGAGCTATCCATTAGCCCATGGTCTGCTCCCATAGTGCTAGTTTAAAAGAAGGATGAAACCATCCGAATTTGCGTGGATTACAGAAAGCTGGATGACGTCACGAAGAAAGAGAGCTATCCACTACCCCGAATCGATAACACTCTGACCACACTAGCAGGCTCCCGTTGGTTCTCCATATTAGACCTAAAGAGTGGATATTGGCAGGTTGGTCTACACGAAAACGACAGAGAGAAGACAGCATTCTCCACCAGTAAAGGGCTGTTTCAATTGACGGTCATGCCCTTTGGGTTATGTAATGCTCCCGCTACATTTGAGAGGTTAATAGAGTATGTATTGAGCTGGTTGACATGGAGAACGTGCTTAATATACCTCGACGACGTTCTGGTCATGGGTCAGACATTCGACGGCCATCTGAAGAACCTGGCTCCGGAATTAAGAACGCCTACCTGAGACTCAACCCGCAGAAGGATTCCATGTTCCAAAAAGAAGTAGTAGAGTTTTTGGGCCACGTCATTTCCGAGTCAGGAATCGTGATTGGCGAATCCCAAGAGACAAGCATGAACTCCGAAGCTTCTTGGGTCTCTGTTTATACTATCGAGAAAACCCTGTAGAGCAGAATGCGGACATTGTCTGAAGACGGAACAGCGAGAGGGTATCTCCATCAGACAGATCCGAGTGCAGGTCAATGAAGACTGATGGCTGATCCAGACATCGAACCAATCTTGTCACTCAAAACGCGAGGGGCACCCAGGCCACGATGGGACAAGGTAGCTAGATACTCGGGCGTGCTGAAGTCGTTATGGGCCCAATGGGACTCTCTAAGAGTAGAGAATGGGATGCTCAATCGAGTTTGGGAGAGTACTGATGGCCGAGAAACCAAGTCCCAACACGTAGTTCCTAAGAAAAAGGTACCAGCCATCCTGACCGAAGTATATGATGGGATTACCGGGGGCCAACTGGGCATGAACAAAGCCCTAGACAAAGTTCGCCAGCGATACTACTGGGTAAATTACTTTGAAGACGTCAGAGCTTGGTGCCGGAAATGTGACACCTGTCTGAGACCTTGTCGAGCAGACTGCGGACATTGTCTGAAGACGAAATAGCAAGATGGTATCTCCATCAGACAGATCCGAGTGCAGGAAGAAAATTGTTATATAGAGCGGCCGTCATCAGTTGCAGTTTGGGTGTTGGGGACTGGTGAATTTATAATTATACCTAGTGGTACAAAAATTTTTAATTTGGGTAGTTCATAAGTAGTTGTCTATATAAGGTAGTTGAGATTAGGGGCTTAGTAGACTTATAGTTTTAAGGGATTAAAAAAAATGTTTGTTATATAGTGTAGACCAGGAACAGTTGCATGGTATACCTGAAATATGGAGCGAAGCAAAATTATACTTATATATTGTGTTTAACATACTGTTAGAAAAAGTTGCATATAAAGGGTGGTTCAAATATAGGGCGGAGAGATATTATATTTTAAGAAGTACTCAAAATGTAGCTGAAATATAGAGTGGAGTAGAATTATAGTTAGGTAATTTAAAAAAATGATATATTGAGTGACAAATAAACTGCAGCGTGTACAGCATGGTGGCACTATAGGGTGAAGCAGAATTACAGTTATACAAGGTGGTTAAAAAAAATAATGAATAAAATTTGTTATCTTGGGCGGTCAATAAGCACTTAACGTTTGGGTGAAATATATTCGGGATTGGTACATTTATAGTTATGTAGGGTGGTTCAAAAAGTTAGAAAAAATTGTTATATAGGATAGCCCATATGTTTCATAATCTATTTCATTTTGCACAGAATTCTACATTCTAAACGCGGATGGTAACGGCTAGTAATTAATATTTTAAGCCCTTGACAACGAAGTCAGACTAAGGCTTTGAAACATTTGGATTTTTTGGAATATAGAATCTTTTTTCGCAAGTAAGCTTCAGAAAACTAGATGAAATAATTATTTGCTGCAAAACACCACATTTATCGATTTTTTTCACTGTGTATAAAAGTACGTCTAGTAACTAACTAGTTAGTTTGTTTTCCATCACTCACTTGAATAGATACGTTTAAAACGTGATTAGTTTCGATATAAAGTCGCGTCATTTTGAAACCACGACATATAAGTTAATGAAAGACCGACAAGATACAAGCCAGCAGGTAAAGTTATTTAAATCTTTATTTGAATACATGAAAGGGAATAATTATGACATTAAATCAACGTTAAGAAGCAACTAATAACGATTTAAATAAATTCATTTGAAAATGACAAGAATATGTGTCGAAAATATAGTTTTAAATCTACCTATTCAAGTGAGTGATAGAAACCAAGTAAATAGTTAGTGTTTGATCATCATGATTGTCTATGACAAATTAACAGTTTCCACCATCAAATTTTTAAATGCGGCAATTTTTCTGAAGAAAAAATATTATGATTATAATTAATATGTAACACCCATTATCAAAACATTAATTTACTCACGAAAATACATTGTAAACATTAGGGAAAAGCGAGAGGGTTCTAAAAAAGTCTAGATACTCAATTTTCTTTATTTCCACACTAAATTTACAATAACGATTTTACTTAAAAATCACTAATTTCGACTGTAATATTATTACGATCATTTAGGTCTTATGGAGGAGGCTATCTTCAGTATTATTGATCATTTTCTAGAAAATAGAATACTATGTAGTAACACACCTTTTTAATCTATCCTTTGATTCCAAATAATTTGAGAGGTAGGCCAATTTTCCTCACGTGCCCCCAGTAGATACTGGGTGTCCGGTGTCTACTCCATTATACTGCCGATCTACGGCAGTATATGTATCCTATCGCTTCCGTCTATATACGATTATTTTCTAGAAAGGGACTGCAACATTTCAGAACTTTCTTCAAAATTGTCTTGCGTCCAGGAAATAGTTTCGGTCAGCAAATTGCTTACTAAGGAAAGATGATTGTTCTAATAGATGATTAAGTTGGAAAAAGATTCCGTTTTAGCAGCCTAAGAATTAAACGTGTAAGAATATTGTAAAACAAATTAACCAAAGATGTAGACAAAAAAACTATTATAGGCTGCTTTTTATATTAATCGGAAAAATGAATAACTATTCATTTTTCCAATTGTAAAAGCAATTGTAAAAGTCCTTGAACTCATATGCAAATGGGTTAGGTTTGTAGAGATTAGTTGCCAATAATTCCAACGGTTTGAAATTTTATCCACGGATCAGCTATCTCTAGGCGCCATGCAAAATATGGTCAAATTAGATATGTTTGAGCCCCAACAGTACTCATTTACACCATTTGTTTGTTCTCCTATCAGTAGAGTGTGAACAATATACATATATTCGAGTAATACTTCAAGATGACGCCAATAACTGTGTGAAGTAGTAGTTTAGAAAAAATTATAGATTATAACAGTCGCATTGACAAATTAAAGCAGAGTTAATGTTTGTCTAGGACTTTCCAACATAGTGAAAGTTCACGCAATTATTTGTAATGTTCCTCATGATTGTGGCAAAACGAAACCTGGTTAGCGGTTTTACAGATAGCATCCAGTTGAAAGTTTGCATTGAGATTTCTCAACTACCTGGGATAGATATTATTCACCCCATTTTTTATTTCCAATCGTTTTAAGGTGGTTGATGGTTTATAATAGTCTATTTGTAATGTAAGATCCTGGTTTGACTATAATCATATATATATATATATATATATATATATATATATATAAGTTATTCCATCGACTTATGTGAAACCATCTAGCAACAGTTCCCAAGCTGAGTCAGCATCCACGTGTCGTCTCAGGTTACCTTCGACGACGTACATCCGTGAGAACAGCAAACGCTGCGACAGCTTAGTCAGCATTCTAATGTTATAAATTGTTCAATTGCCTTATGTCTGCATTCATTATTACTTACAGTTCTGTCTAGTTTAGTTTAACACTCATTTTGTCTTTTTATTGTTATAAAGTATTATATTGTTATTTTCAAGTTTATATTAAAAGTTAATAATTGTGCAACTATAAATAAAGTCTTTTTTTAAAAAGAGAAATTTTGAAAGTGTGATATAACAAATTGGCGCAGTCAGTAGGATCCGTCTAACGTTACTAGAACACGAGTATTCTAACTGGTAGCGGCGGATTCCTATCCCTCAACGGAACAACGAACCTGGAAGAAGTCCTCACTGCAATCAAACGTAGAACACGGCGCTTTCAATGTTCCTGTTGATGTAAGTAATGGTGAATCGTCATTCGTTTTAAGTAATTATTATTTGATTTATTTTATTGAGGATTGATTTTTAATAATTTGATTTAATACATTTGATTTCATTGATTTTTATTGATTTTATTATTTGATTTTTATATATTTGATTTGAATGAAATATTGATCTATTTCATTACTTGATTTATTTGATATATTTATTTTATGTATTTATTGCCATTTTATATATCTGATTTACTTATTTTATTGATTTATTATCTGAATAATTGATTTATTTATCCATTTGATTAACTGATTTATTTGAACTATTGATTTTATTGCTTTACATTTTATACTGTTCTATCGTTCAAACAATCGTTAATTCCCACTAACGTATTCTACAGTTCATTAATTTTCTACACCTTTTAACATTTCATTTTTACACCCTTGTTCCAATTCTTTTATATCGGCTAATATAAACATGGCACAAGCTTCACCAACTCCGGTTACCACCGAGAGATATCGGTTAACGGAAATATTTTCCGTAATACCCGAATTTGAAGGCGACCAAATTTCCTTGGGAACCTTTATAGACGCGTGTAATTGCGCTTATAACATGTCCACGGCGGATCAAAAGTATTTGTTAGTGATCCATATTAAAAATAAACTCAAAGGGAAAGCGGCGCAGTTGATAAATTCAAGGAACCCCGGATCGTACCTTGAAATCAAACAACTATTATTCCCTTATTCACGACTTACAACGTCTGAAACAACTTTCAAATGAGTCCCCACTAACATTTTATAATCGACTCCAAGTTTTGAGTGCGAAAATGCACTCCTGTATCCACAAAACCGCTGGGCTTAGTCCAGAACAAAAAGACGCCCAGACCACTCTAGTGGATACAATGGTGATGAATACCCTTCTTACGGGATTAGAACCCCGGTTAGGACAAGTAATTCGTGCAAGTAATCCAAAAGATCACTCCCGTATTAGAAGAGAGCTCCAACTTTCTTATTTCGAGGATCAGAAAACAAAAAAATCTGTTCCTCTCAAACCAAATTTCCTACCTCGAAAGCCGACACAACCACTTAAGTGTCTTCATTGTGGTCGATTAGGCCACATAGCCGTAAATTGCCGATTGAAAAATCAAAACAATTCAATCAAAACCATAGGCCAAATCCTGTTGGGCCTAACCAACAAACAAGGCCAAACTGCCCCCCAAATAATCCCCCGGTTCAACAAGGACAACAGTTTCGTCCACAAAACTTCCAGAGACCCCCTTTTAGGTCTCAAATGAACCCAAATTATTCTCGTCATTCGGTTATACAGAATAACCCGAATAACCGTCCTGAAAGGACACATCATTTCAATCAACATCAAAATGATGGTTACTCACAATATTCGGATTATCATACCGATAATTACAATACTTATGACTACGAGGATGATAGTCAAAATTATTCAGGCTTTGAAGAAACTTTTGACGATACCCCTATCGAGCCTTTTAATTGTCACGATTATCAGGATTTTCTAGCGCTTCCGAGCCTAGATCAACCTCCCGATTCGACAACAACTTTGTGCGAAGTCGAAACCCAGATTCAAAACCTCAATCTGGACGACTTGAACCCCGACTTGAACTTCCCGGAGCAACTATTTCTTTAAGCCCACTTCTTACTGTGAACTCTAAAAATCTATATTACATTCTTGACGCTTCTTCTAAATTCAAACTACTTATTGATACCGGAGCTGGTATCTCTATCTTCAAGGAAAATACCGTAAAGAATTTCACCCAAAGATCTCCTGAAAGGGTAACGATTCAAGATTCAAAACCTCAATCTGGACGACTTGAACCCCGACTTGAACTTCCCGGAGCAACTATTTCTTTAAGCCCACTTCTTACTGTGAACTCTAAAAATCTATATTACATTCTTGACGCTTCTTCTAAATTCAAACTACTTATTGATACCGGAGCTGGTATCTCTATCTTCAAGGAAAATACCGTAAAGAATTTCACCCAAAGATCTCCTGAAAGGGTAACGATTCAAGGTATTACCCATGAAAAAATCCCCATTTCACAATCTACCCTAATTCCATTCGCTCCACGTAACCCACATAAAGTCTTCATATACGATTTGGACATTGAGTTTGACGGCATACTAGGATTAGATTTTCTCGAACACTATGAATGCATAGTTGACTTAAAATCTAAACAGCTAATAACAAATTTTAAAACCATCCCTTTACACAAAGTTCCCGATAACGATCAACCCTTGACTGATGTACCCGACACACTCAACATTAAGCCCAATATTACTTCACAAACACCTACACAAAACAAAATAACCATTGAGGCACGCACAGAAAAGATCTTTAAACTTAAATGCGATCTTTCTAACATCGACGCCATCTTACCAACTCAAGAAATCGACAGAGTACGACTTCCAAACGCACTCGTACACATTAACTCAAAAGGTGAATTTCTAACTTCCATCATCAACGCTAACGCGATGCACAAAACAATAACCTTTTCTGATTTAAAACTGGAACTACTTGACAAAACTCACCCTCTTCTGAATTTCAATACAGACGATTATCATGAATCCCAATACATAGACAGAAACTCGACTATTAGACAACAAATTAGAACTGAACATCTAAATGACGAAGAACGCGAACAAATCGCTGATCTTTGTTTGGAATTTCAAGACATTTTCTATCTTGAAGGTGACGTCTTGACTTTCACTAACGAGGTTAAACATTTGATTGATACGAATAACGCAAAGCCCGTTTTCACTAAATCATATAGATATCCTCAAGTCCATAAAGAGGAAGTGAAAACCCAAATTGGAAAAATGCTTGAACAAGGTATCATTAGGCACTCCTCATCTCCTTGGTCCTCCCCTGTATGGGTCGTCCCCAAGAAGCTCGATGCTTCTGGTAAACAAAAGTGGCGAGTTGTTATCGATTACAGGAAATTAAATGAATTGACTGTAGACGATAAATATCCTCTGCCAAATATATCCGATCTTCTCGACCAACTTGGAAAGTGTCAATATTTTTCGACACTGGATCTCGCTTCCGGGTTCCACCTGTTGGAAATCCAAGAGGAAGATATTCCTAAGACTGGCTTTTCTGTCGAAAATGGTCATTACGAATTCGTTCGTATGTCATTTGGTTTAAAAAATGCACCTTCTACTTTTCAGAGGGTCATGGACAATATTCTTCTGGGTATACAGAATGAACGTTGTCTCGTCTACATGGATGATATCATCGTCTACTCTCCGACCATCCATGAACATATTTCCTGGTTAACAGAAGTTTTTAAACGACTTCGGAAGTCTAACCTCAAAATTCAAGCTGATAAGTGCGAATTTCTTCGTAAAGAAGTGGCTTATCTTGGCCATCTTATCACACAAGAAGGTGTAAAACCAAACCCTTCAAAGGTTGAATGTATTCAGAACTTTCCGCAACCCCAAACTCCGAAAGACATCAAATCTTTTCTTGGTCTCGCTGGGTATTACAGACGCTTCATACCAAATTTTGCGAAGATCTCTAAACCTCTGACAAAACTACTCCAAAAAGACGTCAAGTTCATCTTTGACGCAGATTGCAAGTCTTCCTTCAATGAACTGAAGCAAGCCCTTGTATCTGACCCAATCCTGATATATCCAAACTTTGAAGAACCCTTCCTGCTCACTACTGATGCTAGTGCTTTTGCTATTGGAGCGGTTCTTTCTCAAGGCCCTGTGGGAAAAGATCTCCCTGTTGCATACGCTTCTCGCACCCTCTGTGCTGCAGAGACACGATATTCCACCATCGAACGAGAATTGTTGGCCATAGTTTGAGCTGTTAAGCACTACAGACCGTATCTTTTTGGGAGAAGGTTTACACTCCTGTGTGACCACCGTCCGCTTACTTGGCTCTTTTCCATCAAAGATTCTGGCAGTCGTCTAGCCAGATGGCGCCTTAAGCTAGAGGAATACAATTATAAGATTGAGTACAAGCCCGGCAAGGTAAACCAAAACGCAGATGCTCTTTCTCGCATCAAAATCAACCATTTCAAGCAATGTGCTGATTTCCTTTCCAAAATCCTCCGAACAACCTGAAAACTCTGACAATGACGACGAACATGACGAAAGAATTATCGCTGAGTTTAATCGATTTGTTCAACTCTACAAAACTGAGTCAATAATCGATTACTCTAAAATTGAAATATCCAATTCTCAACTTTTAGACAAGTCCCACAAACGCATAGTTACATTCTTTTGGCAAAACAAAACTAACGACTTACACGACAAAATTATTGATGACTTTTTCGAAGAAGAACCTAATTTCAGTAATGACACTCTTAACATCATGGCCAGTAAATCTGTCAGGCACAGAAAATACTTAGTTGTACCTTTGCCCTATGACCCTGAAACTGTCGTCTCACATCTTTTCAAAATTATTTATACCAACCAAGACCAATTCAACGGCCCCTTCGAAATTACCGCAATACGAAAACACTCTGCCACCGTCATAAATTTACAAACAAACCAAATAACTAAAGTTAACTTTGACAGACTAAAACCCTATTTTGAATAAATCCCTTTTTCAGATTCTGTGGACTGTTTTCAGTCGTGAACCTTCAACAGTACTCCATTACGCCTGTTAACTATACTATAGGAGTTTTCTTCCATGAAGAAGGCACCCTTAAAATTTCTAATGAGAAATGGACACTCCTTGTTTACAAAGATCTAAACCCCTTTCGAGACGCTATTTCTAACAACGACAATATACTGAACAGACTTTTAGAATCTATTAACGACAACAAAACTAACATTAAAATCTTCAAATCAAAAGTACAGACTCACGTAAGCCTCATGAAATAAATATCAAAATCTGTTAACATCAAATATACAGAAATTTTCGCTGACACTGAGACTTACAGTACCAACAGAAAGAAACGCGGACTAATTAATGGACTGGGATCGATTTGGAAATCTATTTCCGGTAACTTAGATGCATCAGACGGAGAATACTTTAGTGACTCTATAAACAAAATTACTAAAGACCAACATCAAATTGAAAACTTAATGAAACGACAATTATCCGTAACAACTTCGGTCATTAAGAACCTTAACACCACAATACAAAAATTTCAGTCCGAAGAGAAAATATTTTCGGAAAATATTGAAGCAATTAGGAAGTCAATTGTGTTCATTACAGACGATCTTGCTTTTTATGAACTTCAAGCCAATGTCTTGGATTTGTGTGAAAGCTTAATGGAAAGTTACGTATACATTGAAGATACTCTCAACGATGTATTAACTGCAGTCTCTTTCGCCCGTCTAAAAATTTTACATAGCTCAATTATAAACCCAGTAGATTTGGTCGACTCCCTTCAGAAAATATCACAGTCACTTCATGAAAATAACTTACCGCTTCCAACCTATAGTTCAAATGTTGCTCGATACATCGATCTAATAGAATTGGAAGCTTTCCAAATCAATACTAAAATTGTTTTTGTACTAAAAATCCCCTTAGTCAATCCTGAAACTTATACACTATACCGCTTGTATCCTATCCCAGTTTTGGATAATCGAACAGGATTTCACCATATTCTTCCAACAAAATTAAAATATATCGCGAGAGATGACGATTCGCTATTGTACGCATCTTTCGAAGACTTGAGTGACTGTAAGCCATTATCTAAAGAACATAAGATCTGTTCCAAAGTTATTCCACACACCATAGACAAAGAAGCCCTCTGCGAAGCACAGCTTCTTAGACAGCCAGCAGCCCTTCCTCCAACTTGCAAGTCTTTAATATTATATGCCGAAGAGTATAATATTCAAGAGATTGACTTGAACCTTTGGTTAATCTCGATTTCCGGACAGTTGCCCATCAACATCAAGTGCAAGGGAGAAGATGTCGTTACCCAATCCATATCGACAAATTCTCTACTGACCATCCAACCCAGTTGCAATGCCTTCATCGGAAACACCAGGGTCCATGCCAGAAGGACCACCACCAACGTTGACAACATCACACTTAAGAGTCACCCAGTCAACATCCCCTACAACTGTTGCGACAACCTGCCAACCATCAGTCAGCTTCCAAAGTTGAAACCCATGAGACTACAAGAATTGGATGCCAGAGACCTGAATATCGCTAACCATAAGCTTAGACAATACTCCAGGGAATTGGAAGAACTCCAAGACCAACCATTCTTGGAGAAACACACCTCCTGGTTTACGATCATCACAATGGCAACAACCGCAATTGTGGTTGCCCTCCTTTCCATGAACATCATCAGGAAGAAATTCCAGAAGCCTCCAACGATCAGCCCTCCTGCCGATCCAGCACCACCACCAGGTCCATCAACCATCAAGCCCAGGGTAAAACTCCATAGCCTCCTTAGTCCTGTCGAGGATATGGAATTGCAGAACCTCCCTTAAAAGTCGATGCTGTAGCATCAACTTTTTTATATGGATGGGAGTTGTTATATAAGTTATTCCATCGTCTTATGTGAAACCATCTAGCAACAGTTCCCAAGCTGAGTCAGCATCCACGTGTCGTCTCAGGTTACCTTCGACGACGTACATCCGTGAGAACAGCAAACGCTGCGACAGCTTAGTCAGCATTCTAATGTTATAAATTGTTCAATTGCCTTATGTCTGCATTCATTATTACTTACAGTTCTGTCTAGTTTAGTTTAACACTCATTTTGTCTTTTTATTGTTATAAAGTATTATATTGTTATTTTCAAGTTTATATTAAAAGTTAATAATTGTGCAACTATAAAGTCTTTTTTTAAAAAGAGAAATTTTGAAAGTGTGATATAACATATATATATATATATATATATATATATATATATATATATATATATGATTATTTTTTCACTTGTCACCTTATTGTTTGAAAAAGCTGTATTTGTTACATATTTTGAATTGATTTTCAATTATAAAAATAATTTCTGAAAATGCCAAAAACATCATAAACCTCAGAATCTTAAGAATTTCAATGTCAAGCGTCATAAAAATATGAAAATTGTCAAGAACCCAAAATGAGAAGAATGTAAAAAATCTACAAAACGACAAAAATGCCAAAACCAACAGATAAAACTTAAAATGTCAACGTCACCGTAAAGGTGAAAAAATATCAAAAATGTCAAATAATCTAAGATGAATGTACAGTTGTAGATTATCGATGTCTCGTTGGTTCTAATCTACTATATTTTCTTTTTTTACCGAACGAAAATACAGTGTAACGAAAAATATATATTTTAACGTAAAAACAACTACACAAGTGTTAAACATGATCAAGAAGTTATATGTCAGAACAGAATTGAATGAAAAGCTAAAGGTATTTTTCACATGTGAAACGGCAAAAGTTTTTCCTTCTTTCCGAGGACTTGACGCCAACCCGACGGCAGGTAGAATGCCTTGGGAAGGTTGGTCAACGGCAACCAGTGTCGTCTCATTTGGGAGCAAAACTGAACAATGAATAATTTATATTTAAAAAAGAACCGACTTCAATTGGTTTATAATAAAAACCATTTTGGAAACCTTCTGCAATCAATCACTATTTTCAGATATATATATATACTTTTTTCATCTGATTTATTATATATATATATATATATATATATATATATATATATATATATATATATATATATATGTTATATCACACTTTCAAAATTTCTCTTTTTAAACAAAGATTTTATTTATAGTTGCACAATTATTAACTTTTAATATAAAACTCACAATAAAAAGACAAAATGAGTGTTAAACTAAACTAGACAGAACTGTAAGTAATAATAAATGCAGACAATTGAACAATTTATAACATAAGAATGCTGACTAAGCTGTCGCAGCGTTTGCTGTTCTCACGGATGTACGTCGTCGAAGGTAACCTGAGACGGCACATGGATGCTGACTCAGCTTGGGAACTGTTGCTAGATGGTTTCACATAAGTCGATGGAATAACTTATATAACAACTCCCATCCATATAAAAAAGTTGATGCTACAGCATCGACTTTTAAGGGAGGTTCTGCAATTCCATATCCTCGACAGGACTAAGGAGGCTATGGAGTTTTACCATGGGCTTGATGGTTGATGGACCTGGTGGTGGTGCTGGATCGGCAGAAGGGCTGATCGTTGGGGGCTTCTGGAATTTCTTTCTGATGATGCTGATGGAAAGGGGGGCAACCACAATTACGGTTGTTGCTATTGCGATGATCGTAAACCAGGAGGTGTGTTTCTCCAAGAATGGTTGATCTAGGAGCTTTTCTAATTCCCTGGAGTATTGGCTAAGCTTATGGTTGGCGATATTCAGGTCTCTGGCATCCAGTTCCTGTAGTTTCATGGGTTTCATTTGAGACCTAAAAGGGGGTCTATGAAAGTTTTGTGGACGAAACTGTTGTCCTTGTTGAACAGGGGGTGTGTTTGAGGGGAAATTTGGCCTTGTTGGTTGGTTAGGTACAACAGGATTTGGCCTATGGTTTTGGTTGAATTGTTGAGAACCATTATGATTGTTCAATCGGCAATTTGCGGCTATGTGGCCTAATCGACCGCAATGAAGACACTTAAGAGGTTGTGTCGGCTTTCGAGGTGGGAAATTTGGTTTGAGAGGAACAGATTTGTTTGTTTTCTGATCCTCGAAATAAGATAGTTGAAGCTCTCTTCTAATCCGGGAGTGTGCTTCTAGAAGATCTTTTGGATTACTTGCACGAATTACTTGTCCTAACCCGGGTTCTAATCCCGTAAGAAGGGTGTTCATGACCATAGTATCCACTAGAGTGGTCTGGGCGTCTTTTTGTTCTGGACTTAGCCCAGCCGTTTTATGAATGCAGGAGTGCTTTTTCGCACTCAAAACTTGTAGACGATTGTAGAACGTTAATGGGGACTCGTTCGACAGTTGTTTTAGACGTTGTAAGTCGTGAATAAGGGAAGAGAGATCACGAGAATCTCCGAAATGCAATGTCAGTAGTTGTTTGATTTCAAGGTACGATCCGGGATTCCTTGAATTAACTAACTGCGTCGCTTTCCCTTTGAGTTTGTTCTTTATATGGATCACTAATAAATACTTTTGAGCCGCGGTAGACATATTATATGCGCAATTACACGCATCTATAAAGGTTCCTAAGGAATTTTGGTCGCCTTCAAATTCGGGTATAACGGAAAATATTTCCGTTAACCGATATCTCTCGGTTTCGGTGCTAACCGGAGATGGTGATGCTTGTGACATTTTTATATGTATCGATATAAAAGAATTGGAACAAGAGAATAAAGTGTATAAAATAGGATATTAAAAGGTATAGAAAATTAATAAACTGTAGAATACGTTAATTGGGATAACCGATTGTTTGGACGATAGAACAGTATGGTATAAAATGTAAAGCAATTAAAATCAATATATCAAACTAAATCAGTTAATCAAATGGATAAATAAATCAATAAAATATGTAAATCAAATATATCAATGTCAATAAAAGAAATCAACAAATATATCAAATAAATCAAATAATAAATAAATCAATATTTCATTCAAATCAAATATATCAAAAAAAACAAAATCAAGTAATAAAATAGATCAGTTTCGATCAAATAAAATCAAATTATTTAAAATCAATGTTCAATAAAATAAATCAAATAATAATTACTTAAAACGAATGACGATTCACCATTACTTACATCAACAGCAACATTGAAAGCGCCGTGTTCTACGTTTGATTGAAGTGAGGACTTCTTCCAGGTTCGTTGTTCCGTAGAGGGATAGGAATCCGCCGCTACCAGTTAGAATACTCGTGTTCTAATAACGTTAGACGGATCCTACTGACTGCGCCAATTTGTTATATCACACTTTCAAAATTTCTCTTTTTAAAAAAGATTTTATTTATAGTTGCACAATTATTAACTTTTAATATAAAACTTGAAAATAACAATATAATACTTTATAACAATAAAAAGACAAAATGAGTGTTAAATTAAACTAGACAGAACTGTAAGTAATAATGAATGCAGACATAAGGCAATTGAACAATTTATAACATAAGAATGCTGACTAAGCTGTCGCAGCGTTTGCTGTTCTCACGGATGTACGTCGTCGAAGGTAACCTGAGACGGCACGTGGATGCTGACTCAGCTTGGGAACTGTTGCTAGATGGTTTCACATAAGTCGATGGAATAACTTATATAACATATATATGTATATATATATATATATATATATATATATATATGTTAGGCGTAAATATCATGCACGTGTAAGATACAAAGTATCATATTTCGCTGACCAGTTTCCTGCTTCGCTATGTAAACGTGGGAACGCATCGACTTGACTGTTGTTTTGATTAGTCAGCTTTTTAATGTTATAAATGAGAGCGACGCGGTCCCACGGTCGTCATTTATCTAGTATACTTGTACCATTTAGTCATTTCATTTAATTTTCAATTTACTGTTTCATTTAAAGTTTTAATTTCAATAAATAATTTTTTTTAAAAATTCTAAAGTGATTTACAACATATAAAATTGGCGCAGTCAGTAGGATTGTCCAACACAGCTAGAACACGTGTACACTCACTAGTTGTGTCGATTTCTAAATCCTTGTGGACAAGAACTTCCAGACCGAGACAACAACTGTGGCAGCGAGAACCTGGAACACGCAACCTTACAGCTAACCAGTCCTCAGCTTCTCCAGAACAGTCTCATGCCTAGGGTACTAATAACGTATGTAGAAACATCTCGTTTTTGATTCAATTATTTACCAATTGAAACGATTTTTATATTTATTTTATATTATTATTATCAGTTCTCTCGTTTAAAATTTCCATATATTTCTTATTCCTTTGAATTACGTTTTAAGCTATTGAATAATTTTTGAAACGCATTTACTATTATTCTGCATTATTTTACCACGCTTTATTTTATTTTATGTTCGCAAACTGTTGAATTTATTTAACCAATTTACTCATACCTTAATTTTGAATTTTTATAAATTATTTTGTGTTACTTTGCTTACTTCCATTTTACTATCTTATTAAATTTTTATTTTCGTTTTCGTTACACTTGAATATTTGAAATGGCAACTACAAGACAAGGTGCTGCGACTCCTACTGTAGAGCCATACAAAATATCAGAAATTTTCGCAATAATTCCGGAATATGACGGAAACCCTATATTCTTAAACACTTTCATTTCTTCATGCCAAACTGCACATAGTATGGCAACCGACTATCAACAAGTGCTTTTAATATTGCACATAAAAAATAAACTTCGCGGCAGAGCTGCCGAACTAATAAATTCTCGCAACCCGACTCAACTGACAGAAATTCAGACACTCTTAGAGAACCACTTTGGAGATCCTAGAGATCTCTCAGCCTTGATACAAGATCTTCAAAGAATGAGGCAATTAAATACCGAATCTCCCTTAACATTTTCAGCCAGACTACAAACCCACCAAGCAAAAATGCTTGCTGCGGTTAACAAACAAAACTTGACTCAAAAACAGAAACAGGCACAAATCGACTTGATCGAATCCATGGCACTAAATAGCCTCCTAACAGGTTTAGAGCCAAAAATAGGACAACTAGTTCGTGCTAGCGATCCTAAAGACATTCTCACCGCCGTTTCACGCATAAAACGTGAACTCCAACTCCATCACTTAGAATCTCAAAAATTTTCAAATTTTAGAAACCAAGGTCCACCTCCTCGAAAACCCAACCAGTTTCCAGTACAAAAACAATGTTCATTCTGTAAAAGAATGGGCATACTGTTAACGAATGTCTCACTAAATCGAGACAAATGCAACAAAATCAAAACTATGGGCAAAACTTTTCAAACATACGTCCTAATCCATTTTCTCAACAACCGAGCCAATTCCAGAACAGGCCACAATTCCAACCCAATACTCAGAATTTCCAGCAGAACAGAAACTTTCAACAACCTCGTCCTTCGATCAATACACAACCCTAAGGTTCAGGTCAATATAAACCTAATCAAAACTTTTTCCGACAACAACGAACACATCACTTGAACAACTCTTATAATTATGAGTACGACTATTACTCAAAAACAGATAACACAGAATTTGACAACTACGTTGAAAACGAACACGAAATTTCCCCCGTAAATTTTCAGAACCTCCCCTTCCAAACGGAACCCCCGGAAATCACAGAACTTCAGACCCAAATTCAAACGCTAAATCTAGACAGTTTCGACCCGAATTTGAACTTCCCCGAACAGAGCTTTCTATAAGACCGCTTCTGACCGTAAATTCTAAAAATCTATAATACATCACAGATTCTTCTAACACATATAAACTCTTAATAGATACCGGTGCTGGTCTTTCTATTTTCAAACCAGACACTTGCACACGTTTCAGAGAAAGATTTCAGGAAAACGTAGTAATTCAGGGAATTACCAACCAGAAAATCCTTATAAATGAATCGACCCTCGTCCCTTTTAATATAAAAGACCCACACAAGGTTTACATCTGTAACCTTGATATAGAATTCGACGGTTTGTTAGGCTCTGAGTTTCTCGAGCACTACAACTGCATTATAGATTTTGACAAAAAACAACTAATAACGAACTTTAAGACACTTCCTCTGTATAAAGTGACAGACGATACAATCAATGCCACTGAATCTATACAATGTCCCCCTTCTTATACGTCCATTAATACAATTTCGATTGAACCCCGTACCGAACAAATCTTTAAACTTAGCTGTGAACTAAGAAACACCGAAGCCCTTCTAACCGGTATGGAAATTGAAAAAGTTCATCTCCCCAATGCTGTTGTTACAGTAGACAGCAAAGGCCAATTTCTCACATCTATTCTAAATGCGAATGCCATCCCTAAAATAGTAAATTTTTCAAATCTAAAACTCGAACCGTTACAAAACTTTTCTGTGAATTCTCTCTCGCAAACTACTTCTTTGAACTATAACGAACCCGGCAGACAAGAAGAAATTGTTAAACAACTCCGACTAGAACATTTAAACGACGAAGAGTCAGACTCAATTTTACAATTATGCCTCGACTTTTCAGACATATTCTACCTCGAAGGCGATCACTTATCATTCACAAACGAAATCAAACATAGTATTGATACCAACAACGCGAAACCCGTTTATACAAAATCATACCGTTATCCCCAAGTACACAAACAAGAAGTTAAGTCCCAGGTAGCAAAAATGCTCGATGAAGGCATTATACGACCCTCTAATTCGCCTTGGTCCTCTCCCGTCTGGGTGGTACCAAAGAAATTAGACGCCTCTGGAAAACAGAAGTGGCGTGTTGTAGTAGACTACCGCAAACTTAACGAACTTACAATCAATGACAAGTACCCCCTACCTAACATCTCGGACTTACTAGACCAACTAGGCAAATGCCAGTACTTTACGACTCTTGACCTCGCCTCTGGTTTCCACCAGATAGAAATAGACCCAAAAGACATCGCGAAAACTGCATTCACTGTCGAGAACGGACATTTTGAGTTCGTCCGGATGCCCTTCGGACTGAAGAATGCTCCTTCTACCTTTCAAAGGGTGATGGATAACATTCTTATGGGAATCCAGAATGAAAGATGTCTGGTTTACATGGATGACATAATCATTTACTCGCCTACAATACATGACCATCTATCACGACTGACAGACGTATTTAAAAGACTCAGAAAGGCTAACCTTAAAATACAGCCTGACAAATGCGAATTTCTCCGCAAGGAGGTCGCTTACTTAGGACATCTTATAACTAAAGACGGTGTAAAACCCAATCCATCAAAAGTAGACTGTATTTTAAACTTTCCACAACCAAAGAACCCTAAAGACATAAAATCCTTTTTAGGCCTTGCTGGTTATTACCGTAGGTTCATTCCTAACTTTGCAAAAACCTCCAAACCACTAACGAAACTATTACAAAAAGATCAACCGTTCAATTTTAACGAAGAGTGCGTAAAATCCTTCAATGAACTAAAACGAACATTGACTTCCACCCCTATACTCATTTACCCAAATTTTGACGAACCGTTTATACTGACTACAGACGCCAGCGCTTTTGCTATCGGCGCCGTATTATCTCAAGGGCCAATAGGTAAGGATTTACCGATTGGATATGCTTCTAGGACCCTTTGTAAAGCCGAAACCCGGTACTCCACCATTGAGCGAGAGCTCTTAGCCATTGTCTGGGCGGTTAAGCATTTTCGTCCGATAATCTATGGCCGTAAGTTCCTACTACTGACCGATCATCGCCCGTTAACCTGGCTATTTTCTATAAAAGATCCCGGTAGTAGACTTGCCCGATGGAGACTCAAACTAGAAGAATACGACTATGAAATTATTTAAAAGCCTGGTAAAGTTAATAAGAGCGCTGATGCTTTATCACGGATTAAAATTAACCATCTTGACGAATGTTCATCATTTCAGTCAAAATCGAAACTAACACCCTTCAAAGTCCTACCCCTAAACGACGAATCCGAAGACGACAGTCCTGAACCCGAACAAAATGAAATATCTCTTGAAACTATGTCCGAAGAATTTAAAACCTTTATAGAACGTTACAAAACCACTTCTTTAATTGACTACAGCAAAATTGAATTCTCCAACTGCCAACTACTAGACAAAACAAATAAAAACATTTTAATTTTCCCCCAATCATCCAATCTTCAGGAGTTTCATCATGACATCTTCGAAGATATTTTCGAAGAAGTCGCTGACTTCGAAACCTTTAAAATTAATGTATTCGCCAGCAAAACCGTAAGCAGAAGGCAATATTTCATAATCCCACTTCCAAATGATCCTGACATTGTAAATGAAGTTCTTTTTGCATCAATATACAAACATCAAGATACTTTATCTCCATCTAAAACATACTGTGTCGAAAACAATCTCGATCTTCCAATTTTAGAGATGCTCTCTTTCATTTTCGCTGAAAAAGAAATCAAATGGAAAATTTGCCAAAACGTTACCAAAACCCCCGAAAAAGACGAAATACCGCTTATCCTTGAACGATATCATAACGGGAAAAATAACTTGCACTGCGGCATTAACGAAACCGTCCGCCGTATTAAAGAAATGTACACCTGGCCAAGTTGCACAAAAGACATTGAAAATTTCGTTAAGAACTGCGAAATTTGTCAAAAAACTAAAGCGTGTCGCAAAAACCTTGACAATCCCCTCGTCATTACGGAAACGCCTAAAACACCATTTGAGCGAATTAATATTGACATACTAGAAATACCTAACAGAAACTATATCTTATCTGTAAGAGACGAACTGACAAAATACTCTCAAGCTTATGCTTTGGCAGACAAATCAGCCAAATCAGTTGTCAGTACTATGATGTTATACTTCCAACATTTTGGTACGCCATTGCGTATCCATTGTGACTATGGTAGGGAATTTGACAACGCCATATTCAAAGACTTGTGTAAACTGTACGACATCAAACTAACTTATTCAAGCGTAGGACATCCACAAACAAATGGCTCTGTAGAACGATTTCATTCTACTCTGTTAGAAATGATTCGAATCCATAAAGCCGAAAACCCAGATGAACATCCCCTAAATGTACTCCCGTATGCGGTTATTGCTTACAATAACTCGACAAACAAAACCCATGGCTTTTCACCTTACGAACTAGTGTTTGGACATACGTCCAGCAGACCACCTGAAACCACTTACAACCATAAGGAACTGATTAGTAAATATATACGAGACTTGAACAATCGGATTTCCTATTACTACAAAGTAGCCCGCGAAAAAACTAACTTACAAAAGCAAAAGGCTAAAGAACGTTTTGATAAACACGTTTCGGACAAACTTCCCGAATTTAAAATTGGTGACAAAGTTTACATCAAGGAATCCTAAATTAAAGACAAACTTCATAATAAATTCAACGGTCCATTCCAAATTTTAGACATTCACAATAATTCAGCCACACTCTTAAATCTCAAAACAAACCAACGAACGAAAGTTAACTTTGACAGAATGAAATTCTGTTCTGAAAACTAACTTTCTTTTCAGGTTACTACTGCTGTTCGGATCAGCAGTCTCACAGTTCAACATCAAACCAATAAACAACACTCTTGGTATTTACTATCACGACGAAACTAGAATAGTCATCTCCAACTATAAATGGACATTACTAGTTCATCGTAACTTGACGATACTTAAAGAAATTTTTGAAAACAACAACAGAATCCTCAAAGCGTTAGAAAACACTGTCGATCCCATCCCAGGTTTCAAATTTCATGACACAAGTGCATTCCGAATTGATGTACAAACTCACATCAGTCTCTTATCCCAAATTTCAGATACAATTAAAACTAAATTTTCAGAAATATTCATGGACACTAAAAGATCCAAACGAGGACTAATTAACGGTGTAGGAACTATCTTTAAAGCCATCACTGGAAACCTTGACGCAACCGATGGCGCATTTTTCACAGATAGTATCAACAAACTTAATCAGGGACAATTACAAATAGAGAATCTCCTAAAAAATCAAATAAGCGTAACTACTTCTATTATCAAAACTTTCAATGAAACCATTCAGAAACTCCAAATTGACGAAGCAAACTTTAACGAAAACATTGACGCAATCAATTTGGCAATACATACTCTAAACGACAAAATAGCCCTTATCCAAGCAAAACAGTCATTTTTGGGAATATGCGAAAAATTAATGGCAAGCTATTTATTTCTTGAGGATATCCTCAATGATATTTTAAATTCCATAACGTTTGCTCGATTAAAAATAATTCATTCCTCAATAATCACACCTGATCATTTGATAAAGTCACTACAGGAAATTTCGCAAAATCTTGTCAAAAACAATCTACCGTTACCTGTCAGATATTCAAGTGTCGCCCAATATTTGGAAGTAATCGAATTAGAAGCGTTTCAAACTAATTCAGATTTAGTCTTTATTTTAAAAATTCCTCTTGTAGAGCAACAACTCTACACCGCCTACCACTTATATCCTATCCCAATTTTAGATGACAGAACTGGTTTTCATCATATTCTTTCATTCACCCAAAAATATATTGCGCGAAACGATGATTCTCTAATGTACATACCCATTAAGGACTTGAGTGTATGCAAGCCACTAACTCCACAACAAAAACTGTGTTCTGAGTTATATGCCTACCCCATCGACTCCAATGCACCCTGCGAAGCTCAACTTCTGAAGAACATCCGTAGTGTACCGGAGAGTTGCCAAAGCTCCGTTGTATTCAGTGAAGGATACAATGTTCAAAGACTAGAAACTAACACGTGGATTGTTATAGTGTCCGAGCCCTTACATGTGACAATTAATTGTGCGGGAATAGATACTAAGACAATAGTTTTAACAAACAATACCATTATTCGCTTACAATCAGACTGCAGTGCTTTCGTGGGAATCACAAAAATACAAGCGGAACCTCAAAAACTTATAAACATTTCCGACAATTCATACC
Source organism: Octodonta nipae (assembly GCA_034190945.1). Classification (NCBI taxonomy): domain Eukaryota; kingdom Metazoa; phylum Arthropoda; class Insecta; order Coleoptera; family Chrysomelidae; genus Octodonta; species Octodonta nipae. The sequence goes on along the minus strand of CM067219.1, from coordinate 113,571,495 downwards.
CTGTATTAATCCCTTATAACTGTTGCAGTTCTCACCCCGAAAAACTAGATATTCCAGAACTTAAACCCCTTAAACTGGACGATTTAAACATGGAAGAACTATCCATAGCCAACCACAAGTTGGATCAGTATTCAAGGGATCTTGACGATCTCATCAACCAACCCTTCGTTAATAAAAACATTTCCTGGTTCACATATGCTACAATAATTATCATTGTAACAATTGTTATTGTATACAGCTTCTTGAAAATTATAAGGCACGTTAAGAGACCTCCGAAAAACGACATCTCTAATCCAGAGAGTCTGAGACCCTTGGCAAAACCGTTCTCCAGGCTCATACCAAAGCTGAGGCCCCACATCGGAGAGGAACCAGAACATCCAGACCTATAGAAGTGAGAACTTTTATTGATACGTTTCTATAGACTAATTTCACTTTCTGTGTTTAATATATTTTTTTGTCCTTTTATGTAACCAATTTAATCTTAATCATTATGTTCATTTTACTTTTATTTTATTTCCATAATTGTATTTTTTTGCTTATCTAGCTAGTCCAGTAAATTCCAAAAGTTGATGTTACAGCATCAACTTTTCTTGGTAAAGGGGAGCTGTTAGGCGTAAATATCATGCACGTGTAAGATACAAAGTATCATATTTCGCTGACCAGTTTCCTGCTTCGCTATGTAAACGTGGGAACGCATCGACTTGACTGTTGTTTTGATTAGTCAGCTTTTTAATGTTATAAATGAGAGCGACGCGGTCCCACGGTCGTCATTTATCTAGTATACTTGTACCATTTAGTCATTTCATTTAATTTTCAATTTACTGTTTCATTTAAAGTTTTAATTTCAATAAATAATTTTTTTTAAAAATTCTAAAGTGATTTACAACATATAAAATATATATATATATATATATATATATATATATATATATATATGTTATATAGAAATTTAATAGACTCTTTAAAATAATAAATTCCATATTATATTTTATAACATTGTAATTCATAACACATAACAGCTTTTTCTCATAATGTAATATTATACTTTTCTTTCAAATTGTCACGTAGCAGATCTCATTTCATATTTTAATCTTTCATATTAAATTACTTTCGTCTCGTATAGCTAAAATATGCTCATCTGCTGTTTTAACTTCACAGAATTTCATTGTTTAAGTTTATATAGAGTCAGCACATTATTTATTATAAATTGTTATTCACGACCTTCAGTCCAGCAGATGATTTCCTTTTCTCATAGTCTTAATATTATTGTACTCAAGTTATCAAGTATTAAAGTTTGTTAAATAATAAATATATTTTTTTAAAAAGTCATTTTGAAAAGAAGTGATATAAAAAGTGGCGCAGTCAGTAGGATTCCAGAACGTTACTAGAACCGGCGAACGAGCTTAACTGGTAGCGGCGGATCCTAATCCCTTGAAGGAAGAAAGAACCTCTCGAGACGTCCCAACTGTAACCGTAGAACAAGGCAACTAACTACAACTGCAGAACACGGCAGCATCGATGTTCCATTTAATGTGAGTACAAACAGGAATCATCTCGCAATTTTTTAATTTTACCAATAATTTTGATTTTATTTTTTTTCTGTTCGGACGACCAAAAAACCCGAACCATATTTTTTAACCATACCAATTTTATTTTTGTACCTTATATTTTTGAATTTCTCGATTTATTTTATTTTATTTTTACCATATTTTGTTTGCAAACAGTGCACACTAACTATTTTCCTCCATTCTGTTTTATTGTTTTTGTAACGATTTGAAAAATTTATTGCACATTAACCGATTTATACATTTATTTTGAACAAATTTTATTTTGCTTTTGAAATTTTTCAATTCTCCCATTTAATAAATTTAAAAATGGCACAACAATCTCCCAGAGACGGCTCTGAACCCGAGCCCTATCGGCTATCCGAAATATTCTCTATCGTCCCAGAGTTCGAAGGAGATCAGATCTCCTTGGGAACATTTATTAATGCGTGCGACTGTGCTTACAACATGTCGACGGGCGATCAAAGATACCTTTTACTTATCCACATCAAAAATAAATTAAAAGGCAGAGCGGCCCAACTAATAAATTCGCGTAGCCCCGCGTCTTATTTAGAGTTAAAACAACTGTTGAATCTTCATTTCGGAGATTCCAGGGATTTGACGTCCCTGATACAAGATCTACAACGACTTCAGCAACTATCTAACGAGTCACCACTTACTTTCTACAACCGACTACAAGTCCTAACAGCAAAAATGCACGCCAATATTCAAAAGGCATCCAATTTAAACGCAGACCAAAAGGTCGCACAAACAAGTCTAATAGACACTATGGCGCTTAACACCCTTCTAACCGGGTTAGAACCGCGTCTCGGACAAATCATCCGTGCCGGCAATCCAAAAGACCTTTTAGAAGCCAATGTAAGAATCAGACGCGAACTCCAGTTATCGTACTTTGAGAATCAGAAAACTACAAAACAAATTCCCCCGAGGCCCAACCAATCGTTCCGAAGGCCTAATCCTCCAAATAATAAGTGCTTATCTTGCGGTAGATTCGGACACATCACCTCCGAATGTCGTTCCCAAAATTACCAAGCACCCGTTTACAATAACAATAACGGTAACAACAATTACATGAGACCAAACCCTTTCGCTAATAACGGTTCCCAAAATCAGCCTCCACAATTTCGGCAAAATCAACCTCCACAATTTCGGCAAAATCAGACCCCACAATTTCGGCAGAATCAGCCAACTTTCAGGCAAAATCAGTCACCTTTTAGACCAAATCAATATCCTCCTAACCAATCAAGACATTTCCAACAAAATATGCAACAACCTCGTCAGTCAGTGATTCAAAAGAACCCTAATTTCCACCAGAATCCAAACAGGGCACATCATTTAAGTTGCACAAATTCTTTCGATGATTACAACGATTATTATACAGCTAATAATCACCCATATGAGGATTATCATACAGCTGATAATCAAAGAAATTATGACTATTATACAGATAATAGTTATTCATACGACACAGGAAATAACAGTTATCATACTGCTGATAACTTCGGCGAACAAACTGATGATTTAGACCCACTAGAAAATCAAAACTACCAGGATTTTCTTTCTCTCCCAAATCCAGTTCATCCACCGGACATAACAACCAACATCACATCACAAATACAAACAATGAATTTAGACGACATGAATCCGAACGTAAACTTCCCGGAACAAACGTTCCTGTAACGACTCTTCACACTGTCAACCCCAAAAACTTATACTACATAAACGACGCTACTGGTCAATACAAATTGCTTATAGATACAGGCGCAGGAATTTCAATTTTCAAAGAGCAAACTGTCAAAAACTTTCCTCAAAGATTCCAAGAACATGTAATTATTCAGGGCATCACTGATCAAAAAATTTCAATTTCCCAGTCAACCCTTATACCATTTGCTCCTGGTAACCCCCACAAAGTTTTTATTTGTAATCTCGACATCGACTTTGATGGCATTTTAGGTTTAGATTTTTTGGAACATTACGAATGCGTAATAGACTTAAAATCTAAGCAACTTAGAACAAATTTTAAAGATATCGCTCTTCACAAGGTCCCTACCTTGCCTTCTTCAGATATCGCATCTCCAACAATTCCCAACACACAAAAACCCAATAATTTTCCGAACTATATTTCTATAGAACCCCGCACCGAAAAAGTATGTAAACTGCGATGTCACCTTGCTAATACCGACGCTGTTCTACATACTATAGAAAAAGAAAAAGTCAGATTACCCAATTCCTTGGTATATGTAAACCAAAATGGCGAATTCCTCACTTCAGTTATAAACGCCAACGCCATCCCAAAAACAATTAATTTCGACAACTTCACTATAGAACCCCTTACTCAAACACAACCCTGCTTCAATTTTAACAACTCTTATGACTCTGAACCAATTGACAGAAACTTATTAATTCGACAACAACTCAGGACAGATCACTTAAACGTTGAAGAAGAAGACATGATTACGAGCCTTTGTCTAGACTTTCAAGACATATTTTTCTTAGAAGGCGACGCATTATCTTTTACGAACGAAATCAAACATTCGATCGAGACAAATAACTCCAGACCCATCTATACCAAATCTTATCGGTACCCGCAGGTCCATAAAGAAGAGGTTAAAGAACAGGTCAGTAAAATGCTTGATCAAGGCATTATTCGTCATTCTATTTCCCCTTGGTCTTCCCCAGTTTGGGTTGTTCCCAAAAATTAGACGCCTCAGGCAAACAAAAATGGCGTGTCGTCATTGACTACAGGAAACTGAATGAAGTCACAGTCGACGACAAATACCCCTTGCCAAACATCTCCGATCTTTTAGATCAACTTGGCAAATGCCAATATTTCTCGACTTTAGATCTCGCCTCCGGTTTTCATCAGATAGAGATCGATTCTAAAGACATTCCCAAGACAGCATTTTCAGTCGAAAACGGCCATTACGAGTTTGTTCGTATGCCGTTCGGTTTAAAGAACGCCCCGTCCACATTCCAACGTGTCATGGACAACATCCTCCTCGGAATACAAAATGAACGTTGTCTAGTATACATGGACGACATCATAGTATACTCCCCAACGATTCACGAACACATTTCCCGGTTGACCGAAGTCTTCAAACGTCTTCGCACATCAAATCTTAAGATTCAACCCGACAAATGTGAGTTCTTAAGAAAAGAGGTAGCGTATCTTGGTCATCTAATTACGCAACAAGGTGTAAAACCGAACCCCGAAAAAATCAGTTGTATCCAAAACTTCCCAGAGCCAAAGAACCCGAAAGATATCAAATCTTTCTTAGGATTGGCCGGATACTATAGAAGATTTATTCCCAATTTCGCTAAAGTATCCAAACCTTTAACAAAACTGCTTCAAAAAGACACTAAATTCTTCTTTGATTCCGATTGTAAGGCAGCATTCAATGATTTAAAGAAAGCTCTCATCTCAGACCCCATCCTTATTTACCCAAATTTTGAAGAACCTTTTCTTCTCACCACAGACGCCAGCGCTTTCGCGATTGGTGCAGTCCTTTCACAAGGCCCAGTTGGAAAAGACCTTCCGATTGCTTATGCCTCCCGCACTTTGTGTGCCGCCGAAACCAGATATTCCACCATTGAAAGGGAATTGCTTGCCATTGTGTGGGCAGTCAAAGCCTTCCGTCCTTATTTATTTGGTCGTAAGTTTACTTTAATTACCGATCACCGCCCGCTTACGTGGCTTTTCTCGATCAAAGATCCAGGCAGTAGACTTGCCAGATGGCGACTGAAGCTGGAAGAGTACAATTATAAAATTGAACATAAACCAGGCAAGATAAACAGAAACGCCGACGCTCTCTCGCGAATTAAAGTTAACCACTTCCAACAAATCGCGAATTTTCAGTCAAAAATCCATGCCTGCAATGACACCGACTCAGAAGACGAACCCGAACCAGAACCTGAACTTACTGACGAACACCTTACTAACGAATTTAATAAATTTGTTGACTTATATAAAACAAGATCAATAATTGACTATTCAAAGATCGAAACTACTAATTCCCAACTTCTGGACAAATCCCATAAACAAATTATTTCATTTTTCTGGCAAAACAAGTTAACTGATCTACACGAACGAATCATGGACGATATTTTCGAAGAAGATATCACATTCGAAAACAATTCCATCAACACCTTCGCAAGTAAATCAGTTAAAGACCGCAAATACTTTATAATCCCCTTGCCATTTGACCCTGAAATAGTCGTACAATTTCTGTTCTACATTATTTACAAATCACGAGATAAATTCGATCTTGAAACCACATATTACGTCGAAAACAACTTAGAACTCCCAATCCTTGAAACCTTTTCTTATGTCTTTGCAGACAAAGACATTAAATTAAAAATATGCCAAAACGTCATAACTACACCCTCAGAGGATGAAATACCTCAGATTTTAGAACATTACCATCAAGGCAAAAACAATTTGCATCGCGGAATTAATGAAACAGTAAGGCGAATAAAAGAGAAGTATAACTGGACCGGCTTGACAAAAAGCGTTGAAAATTTCATCAAGTCATGCGAAATTTGTCAAAAAGTTAAAATATGCCGAAAAAATTTGAGTTCCCCTCTAGTCATCACAGAAACGCCGAAAACACCTTTCGAGCGAGTCAATATCGACATCTTTGAATATCCCACTCGAAATTATGCTCTAACAATTAGAGACGAGTTAACGAAATTTACACAGGCATATCCTATAAAGGATAAAACGGGAAAAACTGTCGTTAACACACTCATCCTTTATTTTCAACACTACGGCACTCCGTTGAGAATTCACTGTGACTACGGTCGTGAGTTCGATAACGTATTAGTAAAAGACCTCTGTGAACTCTACGAAATAAAGTTAACTTTCTCTAGTGTAAGTCACCCACAATCAAATGGTTCCCTTGAACGCTTCCATGCGACACTATCGGAAATGATCCGGGCAAATATCGCCGAAAATCCAAACGAACACCCATTTAATGTTCTGCCATACGCAGTCATATGCTATAACAACACCAAAAATAGGACTCATGGTTTCACTCCTTATGAGTTGATTTTTGGTCACACGTCGAGTAGACCACCGGAAACGCTTTACAACCAAAAGAACCTCATTTCCAAGTACGTTAGAGATCTTAATAACCGTATGGAATATTTTTACAAATTAGCGCGAGCCAAAACCGAACAACAAAAAGAAAAAGCCAAAGCACGTTTCGATCAACACGTACCCGAAAAACGACCCACTTATAACATAGGCGACAAGGTATATTTAAAAGAATCCCAAATTTCAAGTAAGTCACAAAACAAATTTAATGGCCCTTTTCAGATAACTGAACTTTTCCAAAATTCTGCAACTCTTCTAAACCCCGAAACGAATCAATCTACAAAAGTAAATTTTGACAGATTGAAACCGTATTTTGAATAGAAATTACTTTATTTCAGACTACTTGGACTCTTCACAATCGTGACGTCCCAATATTCAATAACTCCCATAAACAACACAGTAGGACTCTTCTTTCATGAAGAAGGAACAGTCAAAATATCAAACGATAAATGGACACTACTTGTCTACAAAGATCTTCACCCTTTCGTTGACGCAATTGCCAACAATGACAACATTTTGAACACTTTAATCGATACTATCCATTCAAACTTAACTACCCGTATGACAATATTTAAACCTCAAGTACAAACTCATATTAGCCTCCTAAAACAAATATCTGACACAGTAAACTTAAAATATCAAGAGATATTCGCAGACACTAAACTTTACAACTCCAAGAGGCAGAAACGAGGACTTATTAATGGTATAGGAACAATTTGGAAATCAATAACTGGAACTTTAGACGCTAGTGATGGTGAATACTTTAATGACTGTATCAACAAGATAACACATGACGAACACCAAATCGAAAATTTACTAAAGAACCAAATTTCAGTAACGACTTCTGTAATCAAAAACTTCAATGCAACAGTTCAGAAACTCCAAATAGACGAAGAAACGTTTAATAAGGACATTGCCAAAATCAAACAATCTATCATGTACATTTCAGACGATCTTGCATTTTTCGAAGCATTAGTCAAAACATTAGACCTATGCGAATCATTAATGGAAAGCTATGTCTTTATCCAAGACGCCCTAAATGATGTATTGTCAGCAATATCATTCGCTCGTATTAAAATGTTACACAGTTCAATAATAAACCCCGCCGATTTAGTCGAATCTCTTCAACTTGTTTCTCAATCTTTGCATAAAAATAATTTACCTTTATCAATTTACGCCCATAATATTGCACAATATATTGACATTATAGAGTTAGAAGCATTTCAGTTAGATACAAAAATAATTTTCGTTTTGAAAATCCCTTTAGTGAATCCTGAAACATTTATCCTTTATCGTTTATACCCAATCCCCATTCTGGACGACCGAACAGGATTCCATCATATTTTACCAACCATAACTAAATATATCGCGAAGAATGATGATTCATTGTTGTATACCACATTTCGGAACTTGGACAATTGCAAGCCCTTAAGCCGAGTTCAATGGATATGTTCAGATGTTCTTCCGTATCCTATTGACAGCGATTCCATCTGTGAGGCCCAGCTTTTGAAACAGTCCACCTTTCTTCCAAAAGTTTGCCAAACTTCGATACTGTATGCCAAAGACTACAATGTTTACGAAATCAGTTCAAATGTATGGCTAATTTCTGTTTCCGATCTTCTACCAATCACCATAAAGTGTAGCGGCAACAACGTTGTAACCAAAACCATTGCAACCAATTCAATCCTCCAATTGCAATCAGACTGCAATGCATTCATCGGCAATACTCGAATCCATTCAAAAAGGTTAATTGATGATTCCCAAAATATTACATACAAGAGCCATCCAGTTCAAATACCCTACAACTGCTGTGAATCCATCCCACCAAAGAAGTACGTTCCAGATCTGAAACCCCTCAGATTAAACAAGATCGACGCCGACGACCTCAACATAGCGCAGCACAAGCTCAACCAATATTCCGACGAATTAGACAAATTAATAAACCAGCCGTTTATTAAAAAACATACATCTTGGTTCACAATTCTAACCATTACTTCCATCATCGCATTAATACTTTTGTACATTTTCTACAAGTGCAAAAGCAGAAGAAAGTCCAGACTACTAGCCATAGCCACCACGAGTGATGACCCGCCATCACCTCCACCAATGCGAAGTCGAAGCGAAACCAGACGCTTCAGATTCTTCCCCAGAAGACGCCCAAGCCTCCAACTCCAAGAACCCATAGAAGAAGATGAACTCAAACCAATGGTCTGAAAAGTTGAAGCATAGCATCAACTTTTTCGGGATAAATGGAGTTGTTATATAGAAATTTAATAGACTCTTTAAAATAATAAATTCCATATTATATTTTATAACATTGTAATTCATAACACATAACAGCTTTTTCTCATAATGTAATATTATACTTTTCTTTCAAATTGTCACGTAGCAGATCTCATTTCATATTTTAATCTTTCATATTAAATTACTTTCGTCTCGTATAGCTAAAATATGCTCATCTGCTGTTTTAACTTCACAGAATTTCATTGTTTAAGTTTATATAGAGTCAGCACATTATTTATTATAAATTGTTATTCACGACCTTCAGTCCAGCAGATGATTTCCTTTTCTCATAGTCTTAATATTATTGTACTCAAGTTATCAAGTATTAAAGTTTGTTAAATAATAAATATATTTTTTTAAAAGTCATTTTGAAAAGAAGTGATATAAATATATATATATATATATATATATATATATATATATATATATATATATATGTTATATCACACTTCCAAAATTTCACTTTTTAAAAAAGACTTTATTTATACTTGCACAATTAATAAAACTTTTAATATAAACTTGAATATAATGAAAATAATAATAAAACTTTATAACAATAAAAAAGGAAAAAAAAATGAGTGTTAAACTAACTAGACAAATCTGTAAGTAACAATGAATGCATACATAAGGCAATTGAACAATTTATAACATTAGAATGCTGACTAAGCTGTCGCAGCGTTTGCTGTTCTCACGGATGTACGTCGTCGAAGGTAACCTGAGACGAAACGTGGATGCTGATTCAGCTTGGGAACTGTTGCTAGATGGTTTCACATAAGTCGATGGAATAACTTATATAACAACTCCCATCCATATAAAAAAGTTGATGCTACAGCATCGACTTTTAAGGGAGGTTCTGCACTTCCATATCCTCGACAGGACTAAGGAGGCTATGGAGTTTTACCCTGGGCTTGATGGTTGATGGACCTGGTGGTGGTGCTGGATCGGCAGGAGGGCTGATCGTTGGAGGCTTCTGGAATTTCTTCCTGATGATGTTCATGGAAAGGAGGGCAACCACAATTGCGGTTGTTGCCATTGTGATGATCGTAAACCAGGAGGTGTGTTTCTCCAAGAATGGTTGGTCTAGGAGCTCTTCCAATTCCCTGGAGTATTGTCTAAGCTTATGGTTAGCGATATTCAGGTCTCTGGCATCCAATTCTTGTAGTCTCATGGGTTTCAACTTTGGAAGCTGACTGATGGTTGGCAGGTTGTCGCAACAGTTGTAGGGGATGTTGACTGGGTGACTCTTAAGTGTGATGTTGTCAACGTTGTTGGTGGTCCTTCTGGCATGGACCCTGGTGTTTCCGATGAAGGCATTGCAACTGGGTTGGATGGTCAGTAGAGAATTTGTCGATATGAATTGGGTAACGACATCTTCTCCCTTGCACTTGATGTTGATGGGCAACTGTCCGGAAATCGAGATTAACCAAAGGTTCAGGTCAATCTCCTGAATATTATACTCTTCGGCATATAATATTAAAGGCTTGCAAGTTGGAGGAAGGGCTGCTGGCTGTCTAAGAAGCTATGCTTCGCATATGTCTTCGCATATGTCTATGGTGTGTGGAATAACTTTGGAACAGATTTTATGTTCTTTAGATAATGGCTTACAGTCACTCAATTCTTCGAAAGATGCGTACAATAGCGAATCGTCATCTCTCGCGATATATTTTAAATTTGTTGGAAGAATATGGTGAAATCCTGTTCGATAATCCAAAACTGGGATAGGATACAAGCGGTATAGTGTATACGTTTCAGGATTGACTAAGGGGATTTTTAGTACAAAAACAATTTTAGTATTGATTTGAAAAGCTTCCAATTCTATTAGATCGATGTATCGAGCAACATTTGAACTATAGGTTGGAAGTGGTAAGTTATTTTCATAAAGTGACTGTGATATTTTCTGAAGGGAATCGACCAAATCTACTGGGTTTATAATTGAGCTATGTAAAATTTTTAGACGGGCGAAAGAGACTGCAGTTAATACATCGTTGAGAGTATCTTCAATGTATACGTAACTTTCCATTAAGCTTTCACACAAATCCAAGACATTGGCTTGAAGTTCATAAATAGCAAGATCTTCTGTAATGAACACAATTGACTTCCTAATTGCTTCGATATTTTCCGAAAATAATTTCTCTTCGGACTGAAATTTTTGTATTGTGGTGTTAAGGTTCTTAATGACCGAAGTTGTTACTGATAATTGTCGTTTCATTAAGTTTTCAATTTGATGTTGGTCTTTAGTAATTTTGTTTATAGAGTCACTAAAGTATTCTCCGTCTGTTGCATCTAAGTTACCGGAAATATATTTCCAAATCGATCCCAGTCCATTAATTAGTCCGCGTTTCTTTCTGTTGGTACTGTAAGTCTCAGTGTCAGCGAAAATTTCTGTATATTTGATGTTAACAGATTTTGATATTTGTCTCAGGAGGCTTACGTGAGTCTGTACTTTTGATTTGAAGATTTTAATGTTAGTTTTGTTGTCGTTAATAGTTTCTAAAAGTCTGTTCAGTATATTGTCGTTGTTAGAAATAGCGTCTCGAAAGGGGTTTAGGTCTTTGTAAACAAGGAGTGTCCATTTCTCATTAGAAATTTTAAGGGTGCCTTCTTCATGGAAGAAAACCCCTATAGTATTGTTAACAGGCGTAATGGAGTACTGTTGAAGGTTCACGACTGAAAACAGTCCACAGAATCTGAAAAAGGGATTTATTCAAAATAGGGTTTTAGTCTGTCAAAGTTAACTTTAGTTATTTGGTTTGTTTGTAAATTTATGACGGTGGCAGAGTTTTTTCGTATTGCGGTAATTTCGAAGGGGCCGTTGAATTTGTTTTCGGCTTTATTTTTAATTTGGGACTCTTTTACGTAGACTTTGTCGCCTACTTTGTAATCGGGTTGTTTAGTAGAAACGTGTTGGTCAAATCGCACTTTAGATTTTTCTTTCTGTCTTTCGGTTTTAGCACGGGCGAGTCTGTAGTAATAGTCCATTCTGTTATTTAGGTCTCTTACGTATTTCGAAATCAGTTTTTCCTGGTTGTAAAGGGTTTCTGGAGGTCTACTTGAAGTGTGCCCAAATATAAGTTCGTAGGGCGTGAAACCGGTGGTTTTATTTTTCGTGTTATTATAACAGATGATGGCATAAGGGAGGACATTAAATGGATGTTCGTCTGGATGTTCCGCTGTATTTGCCCTTATCATTTCTGCTAAGGTCGCGTGAAATCTTTCAATAGAACCGCTTGACTCGGGATGTTGAACGCTGGAGAATGTCAGTTTTATGTCGTATAGTTGGCATAGATCCCGCATTAAAGTGTTGTCAAATTCACGTCCATAGTCACAATGGATGCGAAGTGGAGTTCCGTAATGTTGAAAGAAAATCAGAAGGGTGTTTTCGACAGTTGAAGCTGTTTTGTCGTTAATGGGGTAGGCTTGCGTAAATTTCGTGAGTTCGTCCCTAATAGTGAGTGCATGGTTTCTAGATGGATATTCAAAGATGTCAATGTTAATACGTTCGAAAGGAGTCTTGGGTGTTTCCGTAATAACAAAAGGTGCACTTAAGTTTTTCCTACAGAACTTTACTTTTTGGCAAGTTTCGCAGGATTTGATGAATTGTTCTACAGTTTTAATTAAGCCGGTCCAATTGTATTTTTCCTTAATACGTCTGATGGTTTCGTTAATGCCACGATGGAGGTTGTTTTTACTAGAGTGGTATTGTTGTATTATTATAGGAATTTCGTCTTCGGTAGGAGTTGTAACAATGTTTTGGCAGATTTTCAGTTTGATTTCTTTGTCGGAGAGAATGAAAGATAAAATTTCAAGAATGGGAAGTTCTATGTTATTTTCTATGCAGTATGTTTCGGAGTCGTTGAATTGGTCTTGGTTGGTATAAATAATTTTGAAAAGATGTGAGACGACAGTTTCAGGGTCATAGGGCAAAGGAACAACTAAGTATTTTCTATGCCTGACAGATTTACTGGCCATGATGTTAAGAGTGTCATTACTGAAATTAGGTTCTTCTTCGAAAAAGTCATCAATAATTTTGTCGTGTAAGTCGTTAGTTTTGTTTTGCCAAAAGAATGTAACTATGCGTTTGTGGGACTTGTCTAGAAGTTGAGAATTGGATATTTCAATTTTAGAGTAATCGATTATTGACTCAGTTTTGTAGAGTTGAACAAATCGATTAAACTCAGCGATAATTCTTTCGTCATGTTCGTCGTCATTGTCAAAGTTTTCAGGTTGTTCGGAGTCAGTTTCGTTGTTAGCGAAAATTTTGATTTTGGAAAGGAAATCAGCACATTGCTTGAAATGGTTGATTTTGATGCGAGAAAGAGCATCTGCGTTTTGGTTTACCTTGCCGGGCTTGTACTCAATCTTATAATTGTATTCCTCTAGCTTAAGGCGCCATCTGGCTAGACGACTGCCAGGATCTTCGATGGAAAAGAGCCAAGTAAGCGGACGGTGGTCACACAGGAGTGTAAACCTTCTCCCAAAAAGATACGGTCTGTAGTGCTTAACAGCCCAAACTATGGCCAACAATTCTCGTTCGATGGTGGAATATCGTGTCTCTGCAGCACAGAGGGTGCGAGAAGCGTATGCAACAGGGAGATCTTTTTCCACAGGGCCTTGAGAAAGAACCGCTCCAATAGCAAAAGCACTAGCATCAGTAGTGAGCAGGAAGGGTTCTTCAAAGTTTGGATATATCAGGATTGGGTCAGATACAAGGGCTTGCTTCAGTTCATTGAAGGAAGACTTGCAATCTGCGTCAAAGATGAACTTGACGTCTTTTTGGAGTAGTTTTGTCAGAGGTTTAGAGATCTTCGCAAAATTTGGTATGAAGCGTCTGTAATACCCAGCGAGACCAAGAAAAGATTTGATGTCTTTCGGAGTTTGGGGTTGCGGAAAGTTCTGAATACATTCAACCTTCGAAGGGTTTGGTTTTACACCTTCTTGTGTGATAAGATGGCCAAGATAAGCCACTTCTTTACGAAGAAATTCGCACTTATCAGGTTGAATTTTTAGGTTAGACTTCCGAAGTCGTTTAAAAACTTCTGTTAACCCGGAAATATGTTCATGGATGGTCGGAGAGTAGATGATGATATCATCCATGTAGACGAGACAACGTTCATTCTGTATACCCAGAAGAATATTGTCCATGACCCTCTGAAAAGTAGAAGGTGCATTTTTTAAACCAAATGGCATACGAACAAATTCGTAATCACCATTTTCGACAGAAAAGCCAGTCTTAGGAATATCTTCCTCTTGGATTTCCAACTGGTGGAACCCGGAAGCGAGATCCAGTGTCGAAAAATATTGACACTTTCCAAGTTGGTCGAGAAGATCGGATATATTTGGCAGAGGATATTTATCGTCTACAGTCAATTCATTTAATTTCCTGTAATCGATAACAACTCGCCACTTTTGTTTACCAGAAGCATCGAGCTTCTTGGGGACGACCCATACAGGGGAGGACCAAGGAGATGAGGAGTGCCTAATGATACCTTGTTCAAGCATTTTTCCAATTTGGGTTTTCACTTCCTCTTTATGGACTTGAGGATATCTATATGATTTAGTGAAAACGGGCTTTGCGTTATTCGTATCAATCGAATGTTTAACCTCGTTAGTGAAAGTCAAGACGTCACCTTCAAGATAGAAAATGTCTTGAAATTCCAAACAAAGATCAGCGATTTGTTCGCGTTCTTCGTCATTTAGATGTTCAGTTCTAATTTGTTGTCTAATAGTCGAGTTTCTGTCTATGTATTGGGATTCATGATAATCGTCTGTATTGAAATTCAGAAGAGGGTGAGTTTTGTCAAGTAGTTCCAGTTTTAAATCAGAAAAGGTTATTGTTTTGTGCATCGCGTTAGCGTTGATGATGGAAGTTAGAAATTCACCTTTTGAGTTAATGTGTACGAGTGCGTTTGGAAGTCGTACTCTGTCGATTTCTTGAGTTGGTAAGATGGCGTCGATGTTAGAAAGATCGCATTTAAGTTTAAAGATCTTTTCTGTGCGTGCCTCAATGGTTATTTTGTTTTGTGTAGGTGTTTGTGAAGTAATATTGGGCTTAATGTTGAGTGTGTCGGGTACATCAGTCAAGGGTTGATCGTTATCGGGAACTTTGTGTAAAGGGATGGTTTTAAAATTTGTTATTAGCTGTTTAGATTTTAAGTCAACTATGCATTCATAGTGTTCGAGAAAATCTAATCCTAGTATGCCGTCAAACTCAATGTCCAAATCGTATATGAAGACTTTATGTGGGTTACGTGGAGCGAATGGAATTAGGGTAGATTGTGAAATGGGGATTTTTTCATGGGTAATACCTTGAATCGTTACCCTTTCAGGAGATCTTTGGGTGAAATTCTTTACGGTATTTTCCTTGAAGATAGAGATACCAGCTCCGGTATCAATAAGTAGTTTGAATTTAGAAGAAGCGTCAAGAATGTAATATAGATTTTTAGAGTTCACAGTAAGAAGTGGGCTTAAAGAAATAGTTGCTCCGGGAAGTTCAAGTCGGGGTTCAAGTCGTCCAGATTGAGGTTTTGAATCTGGGTTTCGACTTCGCACAAAGTTGTTGTCGAATCGGGAGGTTGATCTAGGCTCGGAAGCGCTAGAAAATCCTGATAATCGTGACAATTAAAAGGCTCGATAGGGGTATCGTCAAAAGTTTCTTCAAAGCCTGAATAATTTTGACTATCATCCTCGTAGTCATAAGTATTGTAATTATCGGTATGATAATCCGAATATTGTGAGTAACCATCATTTTGATGTTGACTGAAATGATGTGTCCTTTCAGGACGGTTATTCGGGTAATTCTGTATAACCGAAGGACGAGAATAATTTGGGTTCATTTGAGACCTAAAAGGGGGTCTCTGGAAGTTTTGTGGACGAAACTGTTGTCCTTGTTGAACCGGG
This sequence comes from Octodonta nipae, assembly GCA_034190945.1. Lineage (NCBI taxonomy): Eukaryota > Metazoa > Arthropoda > Insecta > Coleoptera > Chrysomelidae > Octodonta > Octodonta nipae. The sequence goes on along the minus strand of CM067219.1, from coordinate 113,555,655 downwards.
GGATTATTTGGGGGGAAGTTTGGCCTTGTTTGTTGGTTAGGCCCAACAGGATTTGGCCTATGGTTTTGATTGAATGTTTGAGAATTGTTTTGATTTTTCAATCGGCAATTTACGGCTATGTGGCCTAATCGACCACAATGAAGACACTTAAGTGGTTGTGTCGGCTTTCGAGGTAGGAAATTTGGTTTGAGAGGAACAGATTTGTTTGTTTTCTGATCCTCGAAATAAGAAAGTTGGAGCTCTCTTCTAATACGGGAGTGTGCCTCTAGAAGATCTTTTGGATTACTTGCACGAATTACTTGTCCTAACCGGGGTTCTAATCCCGTAAGAAGGGTATTCATCACCATTGTATCCACTAGAGTGGTCTGGGCGTCTTTTTGTTCTGGACTAAGCCCAGCGGTTTTGTGGATACAGGAGTGCATTTTCGCACTCAAAACTTGGAGTCGATTATAAAATGTTAGTGGGGACTCATTTGAAAGTTGTTTCAGACGTTGTAGGTCATGAATCAAGGAAGAGAGATCACGAGAATCTCCAAAGTGTAGGGTCAAGAGTTGTTTAATTTCAAGGTATGATCCGGGATTCCTTGAATTTATCAACTGCGCCGCTTTCCCTTTGAGTTTATTCTTGATGTGGATCACTAACAAATACTTTTGATCCGCCGTGGACATGTTATAAGCGCAATTACACGCGTCTATAAAGGTTCCCAAGGAAATTTGGTCGCCTTCAAATTCGGGTATTACGGAAAATATTTCCGTTAACCGATATCTCTCGGTTTCGGTGGTAACCGGAGTTGGTGAAGCTTGTGCCATTTTTATATTAGTCGATATAAAAGAATTGGAACAAGGGTGTAAAAATGAAATGTTAAAAGGTGTAGAAAATTAATGAACTGTAGAATACGTTAGTGGGAATTAACGATTGTTTGAACGATAGAACAGTATAAAATGTAAAGCAATAAAATCAATAGTTCAAATAAATCAGTTAATCAAATGGATAAATAAATCAATTATTCAGATAATAAATCAATAAAATAAGTAAATCAGATATATAAAATGGCAATAAATACATAAAATAAATATATCAAATAAATCAAGTAATGAAATAGATCAATATTTCATTCAAATCAAATATATAAAAATCAAATAATAAAATCAATAAAAATCAATGAAATCAAATGTATTAAATCAAATTATTAAAAATCAATCCTCAATAAAATAAATCAAATAATAATTACTTAAAACGAATGACGATTCACCATTACTTACATCAACAGGAACATTGAAAGCGCCGTGTTCTACGTTTGATTGCAGTGAGGACTTCTTCCAGGTTCGTTGTTCCGTTGAGGGATAGGAATCCGCCGCTACCAGTTAGAATACTCGTGTTCTAGTAACGTTAGACGGATCCTACTGACTGCGCCAATTTGTTATATCACACTTCCAAAATTTCACTTTTTAAAAAAGACTTTATTTATACTTGCACAATTAATAAAACTTTTAATATAAACTTGAATATAATGAAAATAATAATAAAACTTTATAACAATAAAAAAGGAAAAAAAATGAGTGTTAAACTAACTAGACAAGTCTGTAAGTAACAATGAATGCAGACATAAGGCAATTGAACAATTTATAACATTAGAATGCTGACTAAGCTGTCGCAGCGTTTGCTGTTCTCACGGATGTACGTCGTCGAAGGTAACCTGAGACGACACGTGGATGCTGATTCAGCTTGGGAACTGTTGCTAGATGGTTTCACATAAGTCGATGGAATAACTTATATAACATATATATATATATATATATATATATGCTATTGATTATTTTAGCGTATTCTCATCTTTCTCGTTCTCTCTATCTCTCCCTAATTTGTATTTTTTTGTATTTGGACCACCTTTTATAAGTGTAACTCTAATTCACCCTATATTGCAACCACCCTGTATATGTTTCTGTGTATTGGTCACCCAACATGAATTATTTCTCTATCGTTTTCTGAGCCACTCTGTTCGACTCCTCCCAATACAACATTTTTTGAACCATTCTCTTGAATTCTATTCCTCCTTATATTTCAACCATCATACATCTGCAACTGCTTCTGTACCACCCAATATCACATTTATTTGCAAAATTTTTTGAATCCACGTGTATAACTATAATTTAACTTCACACATGAGCACATTGCTTGCTGCTTGAATTTCGATGCACGCATACAAGAAAAGATCGTTGATATAAAAAAATTTCTTTTTGAAACCCTAATGGAACATTTTGTGCCATTTCACTCGACTGTAAGACCCGTAAAATGAAAACCGTTACAAGCACCTTGTACGATATACTTTCATGGCATATCTTGACATTCAAGCTAGACATTTATGATGAAAATGTGACATTTACATTGACGTTTACCGTTTTTTGTACATATTTTTCAGATATTCAGAAAAACGGTATGTTTCACGTTATAGAAAATTATATGGAATCAAGCTGGGGCATCTTTTTGTAGAATACAATTTAAAATATTCAAATTGATTGAACCATTTTAGCCAAAACAGTGTAGATGCCTTGAAAATCACTGAAGCGTAGTCCCTTAATTACCGTTTTTTCTGATTTTCTGGGAAACCATAAATCTCACGTTGTAGAAAATTATAGGGTACCTTTCTGTAACATTCGTTAATGCAATCCAATTTAAAATATTCAAATTGATTGAGCCGTTTTAAGAAAAACACTGTAGATTCATTGAAATTCACTGAGGTGTAGTCCCTTAATTACTGTTTTTTCTGATTTTCTGGAAAACCGTAAATCTCAGGGTAAAGAAAATTATATGGTACCTTCCTGTAATAATCCTTAATACAATGTCGTTTAAACCATCGCAATTGCCTAAGCTGTTTTTGAATATTTCTTTGAGTCGAAAATTATACCATTTAAACTATACAAACAAGTTTAAATACTTGAAAATGTTCCACTTCATGTAGAAAGCAATGGTGGTATCCACATGACGGCTCCAATATATCATAAAGCAATTTGAAATGATCAACTTGACTAGAGGGTCGGAATTTTTTTCGGGGTGGGTTGAATATTTTTTTTGATTGATTAGGGCTGATTAGGACTGCAATATTAATATTATTGTTCGTGTATTTCCAAGATTTATAAAATTGTATATATATAATATTTATTCTTATGAAAAAGATGATTAATAGGTTATAACTGAATATTCAAACCAAAAAATAATTTTTTTAAGGGAACCCACAGGCCACCCCCTTCCACTGACTACGGGCTTGCCAGTAACTACAAGAAAGGACATGAAAAATATAATTCGGGTTGTGGCGATGTAATTTAAAAATCGGATGATTATTGCTGTGAATATTAATACTATACACAGTTTTGTTAAACAATCTGTGGTTTCATTTTTAAAGTATTTATAATTGGCGCATGTTTTATAAGCTGTCATTTGTCTTCTCTAAGAAAATCAGTATTTGCCAAAATCGAAATAACTATACAGCTGTGACATATAAGTATAGGGTATGGTTAACAATAGTAAAAGTATTTTGTAAGTAGTTATGCAAATGATATCATATACTGGGTGTTCTTTTTCAAAAACCGGGAAAGTCATGGTCGTGTGTATGGGTCATCCTGTATAGAAAATAAAATATATAAAAAATAAGATGAGTTTTAACAAAACTAGACTACTACGAAATCTACGAAATTATTAAAATTATTATGGCCTTGAGATATTAACCCTTAGACTTAATTAAGGTAAGTGGCGTATCAGTAAAAGTGCCCTGTAGGACTCCATAAATCGCCATATTGTCGGAAAATGAACAAAATTTAAATTCGATATAATATATACGATGTGACTTTATGAAACACTCTGAAAATTACTGAGTGTGGAGCTTGACACTTTGATAATTTTTATTTAAAACTTTTTTCGTATACCCTTAACAACAGAGATATTAAACTCTGGACCATAAGCTGAAATGTTTGTATATCTCCTTTTTCTCTTCTTGACCAATAGAACAATTAATATTATATAATCAAATTTACACTCGATATGTTTACATCAAAATACTAATTCTATTTTGTACGGGAATTACAAATAAATCAGCATATCTTAATGGAATCAATTGCGACTCTACATTTTGATGTTTTAGTTGGGCTGATATTAACCTTCATTGCAATTATGAGTACACAATATAAAAGATAAGAATAACAACATTTCAAAAAACACATTACTTTAATTCTAGGGAATATCCGGGTATTTGATAAAAACATTATTTGGAAAACAAATATAATTGCTTACGGTTGTTAATTAAAAGTTTTAATCAGGAACAACATAGTTTTTTTAAACGTCCATTGTATTATCAGGAATCTGGAATATTTTCTCTTTTAGGCTCGGGATCTCGTTATGCAATAAATGAGTAAAGTCGACTGTAGTGAACTAAGATTATAGAAGACTAGCTGACCCATCCTAGTTTCGCAGGGGCGTATTTGACGTATTTATCCTGAACATTTTTTTACTGTGTATTTTTCACATCCCATACATTATACGGCTACACCGATTTCTCAAAATACATTATTTTGGGATTTAATATGGAGAGCGACACATATTTGACGTGTTTGAGATTTTTTGTATGTAATATTGCGGTTTCCCTTTTCCCATATTATTTTTTGTGTTACATGCATTTCCAATGCAATCTTTGACATATTTAACTTTTTGGTATTTCTAAAATTTTTGGTATTTTCGATATCACTCTTATTTTTAATATTTTTGACGTTATTAATATTTTTAAGATTTTCTACGTTTGGCAGTTAGACAGTTTCGGGGACGCTGTGTTACTTGCTATTAAAAATGATAAATGTTGATGTTTTTCAACAATAAATGTATTAGTATGTAAATTCTATTGATCTCATCCATATTTTATATGGTACATAAATGGTATAGTATATGTAGACACCACTAACAGTCACAGTTGAATTATTTGAGTTATTTATGTAAACTCTGGACCAATATCAGCTATTACTAGATGCAAAGTTAATAATTTTTGGCGACTTCAATGCATTCAATTATATCAATATAATTATAACAGACAGAAAAATAATACTGAATATTTTGAGAACTTCCTACATTTGCAAAAAATGAACACAATACTGAATAGCTCCAGTAGATTACCGAATCTTGTGTTAACAAATGTTCACTGTTCACTGTTCTTGATCAATTTCCCTTAGTCTCTATGGTAATTTATATAATTTATAATCTTAAGTAATATAATTTTAAAAAAGCTAATTATCCGGTACTTTATAATGAACTATAATTAGTAAGTAACTAGGCTTACTTAGATAAATTTAATAATCCCAATAAAGCCGTTGATGCTATTTATAATGAACTATTCCAAGGACTGGATCTATATGTTCCTCGATTTCAAGTATATTCTCGTCAATGTGCTAATTGGTTTACTTCTGATATATTTAATAAAAATTTAAAATTTAAATAAATGTTTCATAAAATATATCAGGAATTTGGTAACATCTACTATCTTGAGGGATATTGCAGAAGTAAAACTCTTACTAAACAGCAAATTAAATCGGCATATTCTGACTCTCTTGAAACTATGGAGTCTCAACTACACAATAATGGCTCAGAGATTTTGGTCTTTTATAAAGCCAAATAATAATACTTCCAGGATCCCTGCACAAGGGATGCACAAGTAAACGCTTTCGCAGAATTCTTTATAAATTCTTAATTACCTGGCAATTTGGAACAAAATGAACTATTACAGAAGAATGATCTAATGGTATTGCATAATATCGATTGTGTTAACATATCTGGACCCCGATTCTTAAAACTATTCGAAAGCTCTACCACTCGACTAAGGCCGTATCTAGTATGAAAACTGACATAAATAAAATTCAATATATGGGTTGAACTTCACTTGTATTATGTCACTTTTTATATGATGATGATAGATTTTTTTGTCTCTTTTCAAACTATTGAATTCGTTTAATATTTTGCTGAGTAATTAACAATTGATATTAAACAAATGTAATAGCTTGAAAAAAAATAATAAATTATTTCCACACAACAGTCACCGCATCGATTTTTAGCAATTTGACTGAAGTAAAACCACACTAATTTTTAAACCGTGCATCGGATGTACAAAATTCAAGCAATAAAATAAGCTTAGATATTACCGGGAATTTTAAAAATGATTTATTTTGAACGGAATCAGTGGTGTACAATATGTCAAAATATGCAGACCAGAGTGCAGAATCTGGTCTGCACGCCACTTGTGGAAACAAAAGGAAGTGTGGTAGGTCAAAAATGTCTCTTGATGTCTAGTATTTGTATACAAAATTGCATTTAAATATTTAGAGTGGTATTAAAGATATTATTTAAAACTGATGCATTTTTAAAAAATTTACCACCCTGTATCTCAAAAATTAGGATATTTTGGAAATACCTTCATATAAAGTTTTCCCCCTAGAATTGACCCAAGGATCATCCCCTAAAATAATGCCATTCAAGCAGTAAACACTCTGTATATACTGAATCACATCGGGATATATCTTAATAACATTTTTCTTACATCGAGATCACCCTGTATAACCATTACTCAAACAACAAATATTTTGCCAACATCTGATGTGTTTGACATTTTTTAATGGTTTATTGGTTAAAATAAATGAAGCCCGCAAGTGACCCATATGCATCTAGTGTGCTACTGTCCGATAGACTTAAGCGTACACTTTGAAATTTTTGACCGCGGAGGGCAAGTGGTCAATTTACAATTTACGTGGCGGATTAATTGCCTTTAAGGGTCTCTTATTTCCATATATTTCTACATTCTTTTTAACAATAATCACTAATGCATGTAAATTATGTGTGGAAATTTAGACAAATTTGTCTAAAATCCACTTTTTGCTTTAAAATATATTTTTTATCGTAATAACTATTTTCGTTACTATAGGTAAACATCACCTCGGGCGGTGTTTTCTGTGAAATTTGATATTCGATCAATTATTACCAATTATTCTAAAAAAATGTGAGTTACTATTTCAGAATAAGATAATTAACAACACAAGATTATTGGAATGACAAAACATTAAAACTAAAACAGTGATACCAGTTTTTTTCAGTAGTCAAATGAAACGAAATTTTAGAATATAACTCATGTAATGAATTTACGATTTTGGACCCTCATGCCCCCCTTCAGAAATCCTAGATGGCCTTTTTCTTAAATCTTTACATTAATTGTATTCGCTCAGTTACTTTGTTCTTATATTTCATTTCTTTGGTTATTAATATTAATCAATGAAATGTCTTTGGTTTAAATTATAGGAAATGTAATGTTCACACTATACTTAAATTTATTTTTTTACCACTAGACTCCCATTTGTATCCTGTTTCGATCCATTTTAATCTTACTTGACTAATATGCATCTAGTGCGCTACTGTCCAATAGACTTAAGCACACCCTTTGCAATTTTTGACCGCGGTGGGCAAGTGGTATATGCTCAATTAACGTGGAGGATTAATGGCTTCAAGAGACTCTTATTTCCATATATTTCTACATACTATACACGAGAACAGTTGAGTTATTCTAGATTTGACTTAAAATAACTTATTTCGTCAAATTTGACGTAAAACAAGTATGCCATGGACAATTGACAGCTACTGAAATTGATAACTACATTAAATACAGTTGTGTCGATTAACATACGTTGTAGGGATAAGATTATTATACGTTCAATATGTTTATTTCATTTTAAAATATAGTCAAATATGATCCCTAGGTATTTACAACTTTAAACTCTATTTAATAAGTTCGTCTATTTTAATTTCCAGATTAGTTGGTACACTATTGCAGTAGTTTCCAAAAGTCATATACACAGTTTTGTCAACGTTTAAATTAAGTTTATTTGCTGCTATCCATAAGTCTATATTAGTTAGTTGTTCATTCATTTTATCGTCAGCTTCATCCCATGTATTTCATCTAGTTATTACAGCGGTGTCATCCGTATCTTATACAATCTCATCATTAGGCTTTTGCGTCAGAAGATCATTAGCATAACGTATAAATAGTAGATGACCTAATATTGTTCCTTGGGGCACACCTTTTCTGATTTCTTTATGATCCCGTACTAAGCTATTCATCTTAGCTCTTTGTTGTGTATCAGAGAGATAACTACGAATTAATTTTAAAATCATTTCCTCTTGTGGTGAATGTATTTTCTGGATAACCCCGAACCTATCTTTTCAAGACAGGTGCGTTTCCCAATTTGCAAAAATCTTTTAAAATGATTTAATGAGCACGCAGTATCAAAGAAGCATTAAAAAGTAAAAATTAATGATTTATTTAGGTCGTGGTTTAAAAAAGAATCACGACCAATTATTTGAAACTGTTAAGTCGCAAAGCAACGAAAAACCAATTCGTTTTAAGATTACAGTAACCATCTTCATGAAACGAAATGTTCTTCGTATAAAAGTTACCATCAATGGGTATAACACATGCAGTCGACTCCCGATTGAACTGTGTAGACTTTGACGCTTTACGTAACATGGCTATTGCTGCTGTGCTTGTTACTGTTGCAGTCTCATTTATCATTTTCATTTTTTGTGTCAGAACCTATTCCATTTTAAGCCAGAAAAATTACACGAGAAAGGACTCATTGGTGGGGAAAGTGGCCTTAGTAACTGGTGGTAGCTCGGGTAAGTCATGCAAATTACGTTCAATCAGTACTTTAAAACAATCCGAAATTTTTAATGACTGGGTTATTTGTCAAATATTAAACCAGAATACCAATCAATCATAAGTTCATTTAAATAATATTTTGTTTTAATGTTTGTTTTACATTCGTAATTAGGTGTATGGATTTAGTATGCTTTAATTTTCGTAGATAGATATCAGTGATACGCATTCATTAATGTGACAAAAACACAGATCATTGTCATATTTATTTGACAAACATACGGAAAACAAATAACGCATAACTGATTGATAACGACTCCACACTTCAAACTTCTGAACAACAGAGAAATATACAGAACATAAATACACTTTTTCTTTTTCATTATATTGTAGAGATTTCTTTCTCTCAGAAAATCTGTCAGATAGATTTTCATTAGGTAATGACAATTTTTCGAAATAGGTGTACTAAATTTTGTCCCAGTTTCAAATTTCAAATACTTACTATTCTGTTACAGAAAATAAATTAGGAGAGAAAATTTCAGTAAACCGGCAGAATAATTAAAACTAACTAACACACTAAAATTTATTCGACTAGTACTAGCAGTGGCGGCTAATGGGTTATGAAACTGATGGTGCAATAAAACAAACCATAGCTTTGCTAATACGCATTTATTTATTATAAATTAAATCAATTCGTCCACTTTTTTTGGAAGCGAAATGCTCAATCACCTTTTTATTAAAATCTGACATTGATTGAATACATTTTTTATACTAAGTACAGAAAGAGCATTTAGCCGATCCTGAGACATGGTATGTCTAAGAAACGTTTTAATTCTCTTCAATGTTGAAAAAATTCGCTCGGGTTTTATGAATTATGGAATTTTAATAAGAACAATACTTATAATTGGGATGTTGAAACAGAGATCTCTGTCACTTCATGAGGATTAGATTATAGATTAGAGTTACAAAAACCATTTGGTGTTGACTCATTCGTAATTTGACTAACCACGTTTTTTAATTGGGTGCCTATTATAAAATTATGATTTTTTTCAGCAAATCTATGGGACCATTTTCGTTTGATGACAACCCATTAATGTTATTTTAACACAAAGAAGTTATGGCCACCTTAGAAAAATTAAGGCTTAACTTTATGTAGTGTAATATTTCGATGAAATTAAAATCTTGTATGAACTTGTGAGACATCACTGGACTGGAAATTTTACGCTCTTTCCAATAATTAAAAACTCCAATTTGGCTACCGACGAAAGTTGAGGCGGTTTGTGGGAGAACAAAAGACGTATGAGATATGTGATACATGCCATCTTATTCGTCTTAAAAAAGTGTCCCCATAATGTCTTATCTTGACAACTATGGAATTAACTCGTTCGGATTTACAGAAAAAATCCGCCTTTTTCGGCTTTTGCCGATTATTTCCAAAACAAATGAACGACCGTATATCCGAGGCCAGATATCAAATTTTCCTTTAAAGAGTTCCCCATTTAACCTTTACTGTCGGTATAATGGGAGCCGAGATCCCTGTATAGAGAAGCGAATTTGGTAACCACTGTATATATTCCTGATTGGTGTGCCAAATAAAATGCTCTTATTATATACTTCTCTACGAAAATAATTTCCACACTTTTACAATTAATTTTCCATTAATTTTGACTAGTGATTTTTAATTATGACCTGAAGGCCTTCAAGTATTGTCAATGTGGCACGCTGTGAGGTAGTGCACAAAAAAAAAAGAAATAACTACAGTTACGAAAAAATGTACACCAGTATTTTTTTTTCAGTAATTAGAATTATATTTGTTTCAGTAAATAAACATTTATGACATACTTCTGAAATAGATTCGCTTATAACGACTAATGTTTGGAAGAAAAAAAGTGTGAAAAGTAAGAAGGAACTGTTTACATATTATTTAGTAATAACTCGATACAATGTAACGTACCAGGATCTATTTTAAACCGCTGAATTATCCAGAAAACCATTTGTTAACCTTTAATCTTTGGGTTAGAGAAATTAAGTACTCAATAAACAAACAAACTCCAAAGTTATTAATCTCAATACAAAAACCACACCAAGCAGCACCTTTTTAATCATTTCTTATATTTTTCACTACAAATAAACATTTCACCAAAAGTGCACAAACTAATCTTTAGAATGTGAACAAAATAAGCACTATGCAAAAACAAACATTATAATTGTTGTGAAAACCTGCCATATTGCAATTTCTTTTCGTTTAGTTTCGCGGTGTAATGTTAATTATCAAAAAAGTCGTTTGTCGATATAACAGTAAAGCTACGAGATCTGTTTAATAGCTGCATTTGAAGTATCTCGTCCGTTTGTACCTGGTAATGGTTGCGAAATTCGTAATATTTTCAACTTTTTTGACAAAACTATGGCTACTGGGAAAACTGTTCAACTTTTGGTCTGTCACAAAGGTTTGTACCCTAACATCAATCCTTTCTTTTTTCACTAAAGGCACTTTTCAATAGCGAAGCTGTCATCATCAAGGAGTAAACCACAAACGTGCGTTGAGTGAAAAAAGGAAGGTTTGGTGTTAGGGTACAAAACTTTTATTATATTATTTTCCAGATAATGTTGATCGGTATCATTTGATGTATTCCAGGTATTGGTTACCAACTAGTTCTCGGGTTGGCATGTCGAGGATGTAAAGTCATTGTAGCTGATCTTGTTGTGCATGAGTCAATAAAGCAAGAAATTTATAAACATACAGGGAATCCTAATGTTAGTCTTAAGTATCTAGATCTGTCAAGTTTTTCATCTGTTAGAGCATTTGCTGAGGATATCAAAAACTCTGAAGATAAACTGGATATTCTAATCAATAATGCTGGAGTGGCACGAGGACATTCACTTCGAACAGAAGACGGTATCGCTGTAACAATGCAAGAGAACTACTATAGCGCCTTCCTTCTCACCCACCTTCTTTTAGGTAAGTTGAAACATTAAGTTAAGTTTTTTGTTTTACTTTTACCTGTCCGCAGAGAATTATTAAATTAAGTCAATTCAAGCCACTTTCCAGTATGTGAAGCAAAACATTTTCATCACAGTGAGGAGGGTGAAAAAGCAATATTATGTTCATAATGGTGATCTGGCCATGGGTCCGGAATTATTAAAAATATATAAATTTATCTTCGTTTAATTATAGTATCCTAGACCTGATAAACAAGGCTGGTCTGAATATAGAGGCGATGTTACCTGTCAGGTGAAGTTAACCTGAAAATTCGGAACCTCTATGAGCTAGTTTCCCCGAAAATCCTAGATGTCGGTCTTTACATCTCGCGTCTTCAAATTTAAAGAGCTAACCTAACCTAACCTGATTCCTCAATTTTCTTTACTTTACCCTTGTTACCAATAACAAATTTCATTTTTTAATGTCACAATTAATACGTAGCTGATTTTTACAAATTTTGGTACAGAAGAGGTCCTACTTCCTAAAATTCAAAAAAGATATTTTTGGTATCAATTAGACATTGTTTGGTACTAATTAGACATGACACCTCCATATATTAATTGGGCTAACAATGATCCTTACACAATACATGTGGACCGAGGAGGATATGAAATACCATGTCGCGATTGCCTACAAAGCTACATTGGTGATGGCATCAATCATGTAAAATTCAATTCCAGCACCATATATTCAAATTATTAAGCTTAATTCTCTTAGGGCATCTATAATACACGAAACCAAAGCTGCTACAGCATTCGTGTGGTTATCGCCTGTGAGCTGTAGTGATCTCTAGATTAGCGCATTTGGGAACTTTCTCTATCTGTGTAGGGTGTTGATATGTATCAACAATTTTCGACATGGGTTACGATGTTTCGTCTATATACAATTTCAACCTACTTGTGGATGAAATGCAACCAAGAACCTAAGAGTTATCACTAACCGAATTTCGAGCATATATGTATAGTCCTTATCAGTGTGGTCTTATGTGGTTTCTGAAATAAACAAAATAAATTTAATGCATTTTTTTATAATTTATTATCCGAATAGTATTAGTAATTAATTTGATTACGCATTTTGCATTCATATAATACTTTAAGACGAATCAAACCTCGTAAAAAGTGTTTTAAATTCTGTAGTTTCGAGCTGAGCTCCTATAGGTAAAGTGTTTTTAATTTGATAAGGATTACCTCCAAATAATGGAGCTACAATACATGCTTTGACTAATATAGTAGTTCCATCAGCCCAAAATAGGTTTAAGAATTCTGGAGTATTTTGATACTGTCTCTCTTGTAAGATTTTACTACCCATCACAATATATTGGTTTTGATTAAAATCTTTAATATGTAGTTATTATTTTGAATGTTCATTTGGGATTTTCACTCCTCACAATGGTTTCTGAGAAATACGGATAAGTTAAGTAATTGAAAATCAAGGTGTAGTATCTAGGAGCAGTTTGTGGAGACTGCCCGGAACTCTAGTTTCCTTTTTATAGAAAAAACTCTCTCGCAAGATTAACTGTGAGAAAGTAGGTCTAAGGTTTTGTCAACTAGTTTTCCTGTATAATATGTTTTTTGTGTTATACTTACCTGTTTGATGTGATGTACCGATACCTTTTCAGGAATCGTTGTCGATCAATGTATTTTAAAATGTTTTATACCACATTCGTAGCTTGACTTTTTGGCAATGCCATTTGATTGATTAATTGACTTTGAAGTTTCCTTTTTGATGTTCATTTACCAAGAGCTGTTGCCATGGTATCGTTATCTCTACAGAGGGTGTCCCAATATCTCAATTTTTTTAACACATGCCGACACTTTCTTTGGTTTTCCTTTTTTTGGAGAGGTCTTGATGATGAATTAGAACAAAACAAGACCAATACAACGTCTCAAGAAGACATATAGACAAATCAAGATTGGCAAACCATGTACTCACGGTAATGGTTTACACAAAATGGACTGGAATAAGACAAAAATATTACTTAAAGAAGGGCACACAAAAAAAGGAAAATCAAAGAAAGTGTCTGCATGTTGTTAAATAATCGAGAAATTGGGACACCATCTGTAGAGATATCGTTATCATGGCAACAGGTCTTGGTAAATGAACATCAAAAAGAAAACTTGAAAGTCAATTAACTAATCAATTTGCGAAAAAGTCAAAATACGAATATTGTATAAAACATTTCAAAATACATTGTTCGACAACGAATCCTGACATGGAATCGAAACTTCACATCAAACAGATAAGTATAACACAAAATACATCTCAACATATAATACAGGAAAACTTGTTGACAAAACTTTCTCATCGTTAATCCTGCGAGAGAAGGCAAGTAGTGTTTCGGGCACTTTCCACAAACTGCTTCTAGATATTACATCTTGCTTTTCAGTTACTTAACTTATCTGTATTTTTCAGAAACCATTGTGAGGAGTGAAAATTCCAAATAAACATTCAAAATAACTATTTGCCTCCTCAATCACTTAGAAACTACTTAAGTAGTTATTGTGTTGAAATGTAGGCAAGTCTAACAATTTATTTAATAAAAATGGTTGTTTGACCTTGTTGTCCTACGGTGCGAGATGCAAATTTCTATAATTCCACCATTTGGTGATTTGCTGTTCAATCTACACTTTCCGTTCACGTCAGCTATTACAGCACTGAAGGTGAAATAAACGACAACTCATTGTATTGAATTACTGAGATTCAGACGAAATCATCAAAAGGGCTATCTATCAGTCATAAACCACCCCACCCTCTTAATCCTTATGAAAGATATTCATTTTTTTTATTCATCATTTTAAGGATATTAACATAATTCTATCCGACTTGACCATACAATGTATGACATCACACTCCCTTAGGGGAAAATTAACTAAACCCCAGATATACTACATATCAAAAGGGTTTAGCTCTGTGGGAGCTCTTGCCAGGTTATCAGGCCCGTGGTTGGCGTCGTGGCTGCAGTTCCCCATGAATTTTCTAACCGTCCGGGCTGTTCCTAACAGGACGGCTTTTTGCATCAGTTGGTAAAGATGTTCTTACAGACCGAGGTATTTCAAATTGTTTAATAGATGTTTTGGGACTACTCCTGTTGTTGACATAACAATTGGTACTGTTCGAGTGTTGTTCATGTTCCATTGTCTCTGTATTTGAAATTCTAAATCTCTGTATTTGGCTATTTTTTCAGCCTGCTTAATATTTATATTGTTGTTGTTAGGGATTGCTATGTCAATTAAGGTTGTTTTTCTAGAGACTTTATCTACCAAAACTATATCTAGTCTATTGTGAGCAACAGTCCGATCGGTCAATAACGTCCGGTCCCAGTACAGTTTGTAGTTGTTATTTTCTAAAATAGATTCTGGTTTGTATATATAGTAGGGTGTTCTTACCGACTGTGATAGCTCGAGTTTCAGCACTAGTTCATGGTGCAGTATTTTTGCCACAGCATCGTGTTGTTCTTTGTATTCAGTTGCTGCGAATGCTTGGCAACCTCCTGTGATATGCTGGATAGATTCATATGTTTGGCCACCATATCTGCATCTGTCGTTGTTGATAAAAGGGTCTTTGACGATGTACTTTAGACAGTTCTTAGTTGGAATTACTTGATCTTGGATTGCCAATATAAAGCCTTCCGTTTCAGGAAACATATGACCAGAGATCAACCAGTAGTTGCTGAACTGTCGACATAATCTTGGTTGACGTCATTTATATGCCTTCCATGAAGCGGCTTCTCTTTCCATTTGAGCAGTTTCTGATCAGTTGTCTGGTGGTATACTTGAATTTGTTGTTCTGTCAGTCGCAGTTGTGTTGAGTCATCAACCTGACCTATGACTCTGTGTAGATCAGAAAATTCTGCGAGTTTCTGGAAATGATTACGCAAATTGGAAATTTGTTGATCACGTAACTTGCCTATATCTGCCAATCCTCTTCCTCCTTCATACCGTTGCAACGTTGTACGTTCGACGGAGCTCTTTGGATGGTGATTTTGAGCTTTTGTTAGTAGAACTCGAACTTTCCGTTGTAGTTGTTCAATGTCAGTCTTGCACCATTTAACTATTCCGAATGAGTAACTGAGTACTGAGCACGCGTAA
Source organism: Octodonta nipae (assembly GCA_034190945.1). Classification (NCBI taxonomy): domain Eukaryota; kingdom Metazoa; phylum Arthropoda; class Insecta; order Coleoptera; family Chrysomelidae; genus Octodonta; species Octodonta nipae. The sequence continues at coordinate 113,539,916 of CM067219.1, read as the reverse complement.
GTGTTAATAGCCTGAAACAGATTTTTACTGCTAAGCTTAGTTTTCAACAGTCGTCTTACCCTTCTATAGAACTCTGTTGATAAGTCCTTTTTCATGGTGGAGTGATCGATTCGTTGAGCCTGCTTTATTCCAAGGTATTTGTAAGTATGGCCTTCCTCCATGGATTCAATTGAGGTGCCATCTCTCATTTCGTAGGGCCCCTGCTGTATTTTGCCTTTCACTATATTGATACTCCGGCATTTGCCTAGGCCAAATTGCATATGGATGTCATTAGAGAACCCTTCTACTATTTTAAGCATATCATGCAGCTGTTGTTTCGTAGCTGCCATCAACTTTAAGTCGTCCATGTATAAAAAATGGTTTATCTTTAGTGCTTGTACGATGTTGTGTTTGAGACTGAATCCAAAGTTAGTCGCGTTCAGTTTGTGTGAGAGTGGGTTCATGGCAAGGCAGAACCACAGCGGGCTAAGAGAGTCTCCCTGGAATATACCCCTTCTGATTGGGATAGAGTCGGTTTGTATCGAACAGTCGTCTTCATTCAGATTCAGATTCATTTTGGTTTGCCAGGTAGTCATGACATATTCTAAAAAGTTAACAATACAATTATTTACTTTATAGAGTTTCAGCACTTGAATGAGCCAATCATGTGGAACTGAATCAAAGGCCTTTTTGTAGTCCACATATGCCATGTAGAGATTTCGTCGTTTGGCGTGGGCTTGATTGCAGACAACGGAATCGATTATTAGGTGCTCTTTGCACCCCATTGAGTTTTTCTCGCATCCCTTTTGTTGTTCGGTAATTATGTTGTTTAGCTCACAATGTCTGAAAAGGCGATGATTAATGCACGACGTTATAAGTTTGTATAAGGTTGGGAGGCAAGTGATTGGTCTGTACTTTGCTGGGTCCTGTGTACATAGGTTATCCTTTGGTAAGAGGTATGTAGCACCATGTGTAAGGAAACTAGGCATCTTGTGTGGATGGATAATTATGTCATTAATGAGTACAGTTAATTTATCGTGGGTGGCGTAAAGTTTCTTTATCCAGTAATTCTGCACACCATCTGGTCCTGGTGCTTTCCAGTTATGGAGGTGTTTTATTATGTTGGACGTGTCTTCCGTTGTAAATGGTTGGTGTTGCATCTTATCACAATTCTGAAATGCAGTTTCCTCCTCCTTAATCCAGCTCGCTCTGGAGTTATGGGAAACTGTTGTGGAAAGTTGTGTTTTCCAGAATTGCTCGATCGTCGTTTTACTGGGATAACTAGGGGTTTCATTATTATTGATGTTGTTGAGTTTTCTATAAAACCCTTTTTCTGATTTTCGGAATAGTGCGTTGTCTAGTTTCCGTTGGTTACTGGTTTTGTACCTTCTCAACTTGACTCGACTCGACTTGTGTATACGGAGAGCTTTTGTCGTAGACTATCCAGACACTGCTGAGATGTGATGTTTTCTCCATCCCACTGGGAGTGTATTCGGTTGTCTTCTAAACGTTGTTTGTGGCATGTTCTTGATTATTTTTATGTTTCTTTGGGGGATAACACCACATAGAAATAAAACTACGTATATTGCAGGAATACCAAACGTTTCAAAGTCTATTCTGACTTCGTTGTCAATGGCTTTATATTTATTGATGTAGATTGCAAAATGAAAATTTGATTTATGACATTTAAAATTGACATTAGAAAATTTGTTGTTTTTAGATATACAGGTAGCACAAAAAATTCTAAAGATCATGAATTATAGTTAACCAGCTTTCAAATTAGAAGAATTTGAAAGAGTTGTCTTTAGAATTTATAAGTGGCGTTCCTAGGTACGACTTTGTTAAAAGATAGCGCATTCGCCAAAAATGCGATCAAAGAATTCTATTGTTTCAGTGATCCCATTAACGTCATAAGTGAAAACCTAGGACAAACCTTATGAACTATCCCGATATTGGGTTGTTCAAAAGGAGGTTACCATTAATAATTTCTTCCTTAATTGTCGGTAACCAGATACGATTAAATTCTACAGAAGTAGAAGCGATACAATCGTCTTCATTCAAAAGAATTAAGGCAGACTCTTTTATTTTTCGTTTTGTGTTGTGTTGTTCTTTGTGAAGTATAGTTGAATTGTCAAATTGTATTTTATGGCCTAGGTCCCAAGCATGTTCACAAATTTTTGATTTTTCAAATTGTCGTTTCGTTATGTAATTCTTGTGTTCATTTATTCGTACGTTTAATGGTCTCGATGTTTCTCCAATATAAAATTTATTGCATTCGCAAGGAATCTTATATATGCAGTTTTTTGAGTTCTGGGTTTTGTTTGTTGGTTTTGTTTTCGATATTAAAGATTTAAGTGTATTTCTTGTTTGGAATGTTGTTTTAACATTAAATCTGTTGCCCATTCTTTTCAGTCTTTCTGACAGACCCTGTATATATGGCATAGTTGTAACTGTAATGTTATTGTCTTGAGTAGTAGTAGTGTTAAGAGAAGTTCTAGGTTGATTCGGAAGGTTTGTTTTCTGTTCAAGTCTGTTTAATTCTTTGTTGATAAATTTTGTGGGGTAATTGTTTCCAGTGAGAACATTCTTTATAATTATTTTTTCTTTGTTGAATTTATTATCATCAGAACAGTTGGTCTTTGCTCTATCATATAATGACTTAATGACACCTTTCTTTACTGTATTCGGATGATTTGAATTGAAATTTAGGTATCTGTTTGTATGAGTTGGTTTTCTATAAACTTCTGTTTCGAATGAAGATTCTGTTTTTGTTATTAATATGTCTAAAAAGATAGTTTGTTATTTTCTTCAATTTCAAGGGTAAATTTGATAGTTGGCTCTTTGTTATTTATATCATTTAATAATTTATCTAGTTCTTCAAGATTGTGTTCCCAAATTACGAAAATGTCGTCAACGTAACGCCACCAAACTAAAGGTTTATTTTCTTTTGATAAAATTACTTGTTGTTCAAAGTTTTCCATAAATATGTTACTCAATGCTGGTGAGAGACAAGAACCCATGGCCATGCCAAAATCCTGTTGGTAAAAGTCATCGTTTAATTGAAAGTATGTAGTTTTGGTACAATATGTTTGTAGTTCCATTATTGTATCAATTGATAACTGAGTTCGTTGATTTAATGAAAAGTCCCGTTCTAGTAGTTGTTTTACTATTGGAAGTGTTTTGGAAACAGGAACATTGTTATAAAGATTTACTATATCAAAACTTGCTATTGTAAAAGTATTTTTGTATTCTATATGAGACAGTTTTTCCAAGAAATGTGCACTGTTTTTTAGATGAGAAACAGAACTCCCTGTAAGAGGACGAATAATGTTTAAAAGAAATTTTGAAAGTTCACTACACGGAGAATTTATAGAACTGACAATTGGTCTTAAAGGAATGTTAGGTTTATGAATTTTTGGTAACCCATAGAAATGTGGTGGTTTAGTATAGTGTGGAGTGAGTGCTTTACGTTCTTGTTCTGTGAATTCAGGTTTGTGGTTGTACAGTAAACGGTATATTTTGTTTTCTATTGAGCTTGTTGGATCTTTTGTTAGTTTAGTGTATTGTCCTTGGTTTATTATAGTTTGAATTTTGTCATCGTAATCAGTTTTATTTAAAATTACTGTTGCGTTGCCTTTGTCAGCAGGTAAATTTTTTATAGAATTGTCATTTTTTAAATTTGTAATCGCACATAATTCATTATTAGTAAGGTTATTTTTAACATTTACAGGTTTTTCGAGTTTAATTTTTGCTCTTATTTTATATTCTTGAGCATCACTAGAATTTAGTTTATTTGCGGTTTGTTCTATAGCACTTATTATATCAAATTTAGGAATTGTTTTTGGAGTAACAGCAAAGTTAAGTCCTTTTTGTAATACTGAAGTTTCAGTAGCATTTAGCTGTTTATGTGAAAGATTGATGAGAGTTTTTGTTACAGTAAAGTTTTTTCCTGTTTGTTATTTTTTGTTATGTTTCTATTTAAAAGAAGTTGGTTAAATTTATGTAAATGTCTTTGTTTTTGTGAAAGGAATTCTTTATTGTAGCTATTAAGAGTGCTGTTTTTAATTCTATTAAACTCATTCTCTGATATTCGACAAGAAAGGAAGCTGTGTACATAGAACAGGGTATGTACACAGCTTCCTTTCTTGTCGAATATCAGAGAATGAGTTTAATAGAATTAAAAACAGCACTCTTAATAGCTACAATAAAGAATTCCTTTCACAAAAACAAAGACATTTACATAAATTTAACCAACTTCTTTTAAATAGAAACATAACAAAAAATAACAAACAGGAAAAAAACTTTACTGTAACAAAAACTCTCATCAATCTTTCACATAAACAGCTAAATGCTACTGAAACTTCAGTATTACAAAAAGGACTTAACTTTGCTGTTACTCCAAAAACAATTCCTAAATTTGATATAATAAGTGCTATAGAACAAACCGCAAATAAACTAAATTCTAGTGATGCTCAAGAATATAGAATAAGAGCAAAAATTAAACTCGAAAAACCTGTAAATGTTAAAAATAACCTTACTAATAATGAATTATGTGCGATTACAAATTTAAAAAATGACAATTCTATAAAAAATTTACCTGCTGACAAAGGCAACGCAACAGTAATTTTAAATAAAACTGATTACGATGACAAAATTCAAACTATAATAAACCAAGGACAATACACTAAACTAACAAAAGATCCAACAAGCTCAATAGAAAACAAAATATACCGTTTACTGTACAACCACAAACCTGAATTCACAGAACAAGAACGTAAAGCACTCACTCCACACTATACTAAACCACCACATTTCTATGGGTTACCAAAAATTCATAAACCTAACATTCCTTTAAGACCAATTGTCAGTTCTATAAATTCTCCGTGTAGTGAACTTTCAAAATTTCTTTTAAACATTATTCGTCCTCTTACAGGAAGTTCTGTTTCTCATCTAAAAAACAGTGCACATTTCTTGGAAAAACTGTCTCATATAGAATACAAAAATACTTTTACAATAGCAAGTTTTGATATAGTAAATCTTTATAACAATGTTCCTGTTTCCAAAACACTTCCAATAGTAAAACAACTACTAGAACGGGACTTTTCATTAAATCAACGAACTCAGTTATCAATTGATACAATAATGGAACTACTAACATATTGTACCAAAACTACATACTTTCAATTAAACGATGACTTTTACCAACAGGATTTTGGCATGGCCATGGGTTCTTGTCTCTCACCAGCATTGAGTAACATATTTATGGAAAACTTTGAACAACAAGTAATTTTATCAAAAGAAAATAAACCTTTAGTTTGGTGGCGTTACGTTGACGACATTTTCGTAATTTGGGAACACAATCTTGAAGAACTAGATAAATTATTAAATGATATAAATAACAAAGAGCCAACTATCAAATTTACCCTTGAAATTGAAGAAAATAACAAACTATCTTTTTTAGACATATTAATAACAAAAACAGAATCTTCATTCGAAACAGAAGTTTATAGAAAACCAACTCATACAAACAGATACCTAAATTTCAATTCAAATCATTCGAATACAGTAAAGAAAGGTGTCATTAAGTCATTATATGATAGAGCAAAGACCAACTGTTCTGATGATAATAAATTCAACAAAGAAAAAATAATTATAAAGAATGTTCTCACTGGAAACAATTACCCCACAAAATTTATCAACAAAGAATTAAACAGACTTGAACAGAAAACAAACCTTCCGAATCAACCTAGAACTTCTCTTAACACTACTACTACTCAAGACAATAACATTATAGTTACAACTATGCCATATATACAGGGTCTGTCAGAAAGACTGAAAAGAGTGGGCAACAGATTTTATGTTAAAACAACATTCCAAACAAGATATACACTTAAATCTTTAATATCGAAAACAAAACCCAGAACTCAAAAAACTGCATATATAAGATTCCTTGCGAATGCAATAAATTTTATATTGGAGAAACATCGAGACCATTAAACGTACGAATAAATGAACACAAGAATTACATAACGAAACGACAATTTGAAAAATCAAAAATTTGTGAACATGCTTGGGACCTAGGCCATAAAATACAATTTGACAATTCAACTATACTTCACAAAGAACAACACAACACAAAACGAAAAATAAAAGAGTCTGCCTTAATTCTTTTGAATGAAGACGATTGTATCGCTTCTACTTCTGTAGAATTTAATCGTATCTGGTTACCGACAATTAAGGAAGAAATTATTAATGGTAACCTCCTTTTGAACAACCCAATATCGGGATAGTTCATAAGGTTTTTCCTAGGTTTTCCCTTATGACGTTAATGGGATCACTGAAACAATAGAATTCTTTGATCGCATTTTTGGCGAATGCGCTATCTTTTAACAAAGTCGTACCTAGGAACGCCACTTATAAATTCTAAAGACAACTCTTTCAAATTCTTCTAATTTGAAAGCTGGTTAACTATAATTCATGATCTTTAGAATTTTTTGTGCTACCTGTATATCTAAAAACAACAAATTTTCTAATGTCAATTTTAAATGTCATAAATCAAATTTCATTTTGCAATCTACATCAATAAATATAAAGCCATTGACAACGAAGTCAGAATAGACTTTGAAACGTTTGGTATTCCTGCAATATACGTAGTTTTATTTCTATGTGGTGTATTCGGTTATTGTCCATGATCGTCTTGACAAGTCTTTCTATTCTGTTGTTTCTGACCCCTCGTGGGTACTCGGTCAGTCTTCCAATATCTTTCCGAGAATATTAATTTTCCCTTCTAGCCTTCTTTGCCAAGGTGGTATTCGAGGTGTTTGTCTAAATTGGGGAGGGTCTTGCTTTGATCTTATTGCGACCCCAATTGTTCTGCAGATGGAAATTGCAGCACAGTAGATGATTGTGTGTAGCGATTCTAATGTATTAACACCTAAAGCATAGTGTGGCAAGATAAATTTGTTCATAGCCTGCAAGATGATTCCCAGTTTCTTAGAAGATCTTACTTTGGGAAGAGTTGGTCTAATCAATGGATCTGTTCCACTATACTCTATAAGAGCTCTTTCCATTTCTGCTTGGATTTTCTCAAGCAGGTCAGCGTTGGCTGGCTGTTCTTGTTGAAGTTCTTGAATCTCGTCCGCTCTTTGCGCCAAAGGTGTTTCAGGCTCTGGATCTGTTGTATTTCGACCAAATAATTCGCGCTCAACTTGGCTCTTTATTTCGTCCAGTTGATCAGGCGAAATTTCTCAAGATGACACGATATTGATCTGCGACTCTCTGTTCGGTAACTTGAAGCTCTGGGTACTCACGATAGAACTCTTGATGCAGTATTTGGCGATATCCAGTCTTGTCCTGGCCAAGGCTAGTCACTCTGTAAAAAGTGCGCATTATAAATTTATTCATGGCGCTAGTCCATTTCATGCGCTGTCTTATCAGTCCCGCTTAAGTGAGCGCTGGCTGTTGATCCTGCGCAACACTTTCTGCGGGTGGAGTTCTCGTTCTCGTTTGACTCCGTTGGTGATGGTCACGTTGTTGCAGTGACTGTATTGGTGAATGTTGTTGTGGTTCTTGGGCTGTAGCTCTTTGGACGACAGGGGCCCGCCTCCTCAGCACCCTGCCACCGACGTCCCGCATGCTGTCATGACCAGCGCCGGCTCCAGACATGCCCTGGCGATCCCCAGACAGCGGCTCTTTTCCGAGGCCTCTACGCCGTAGCTCCATTTTCATGGGTGGTGCCACCAATTGACCCTGGTGACCCGGGTAACACGGAACCTTGGGGTTGTCAGTTCCCAGATGAAATGATTTAAACCAGATCATCCCGTACGGGTTTTGGGGAAGGAAGGAAGGCTAGGTAGTTGGTCAGCGGACAGCTGCCTCTTTAGTCGCCTCATACGACAGACGGTAGAAATCATGGTGCTATTCTAACCCGGACACCACATTATTAATATTGTTATTTATTAATATTACATTTTTATTATTAAAGCACGTTAAAATTATACAACAGTATATTATAGGTATGGATGCATATGAGTAATTTTAAGTTGTAAAATGGTTCCAAACAAAACTGGCTCCAGAGTTTTTTTTATATTTTACCGATATATATTTTTATGTATACATATTACAAATTTTTAAGATTTTGGTGCTCAAAAATATTTGTATGTTTTTGTAAGTCAAATCAAATTATAATTAAGGGCTCGGTTATGTAATTGATTAAATTTAGTTAATGTTATAACCATAATTATATTTCCAAATGCTTATCAATTAGAATTTAAATTTTTCTATAGATATTGATAGAATTTAACTTAGCCAATCGTTTTCAAACACCCACCTACTACAATTTAGAAAAATTAGCAGGCACCCACCCACTGTTCGATTTTTTTAATTTAAAGACATTTAATTCGAATTGTTTCATCATTGATAACTTTTTATGTGTTAATATAAAATTTAAGTCAATATTAATAAAGTAATGGCCTGTTTAAAATATGCAACCTGTTGAAGCTAGTCTCAAAATTTCTTCTAATTAGTTATTTATAATGATTTGAAAATACACAAAATAAAAATATCAAATTCATTTGTTTCATAGTATTTTTAGCATTTTATTGTTGTTTATTTGTGACATCTTCGCCTTTTTTGTTTTGTTGGGAAATACCACCAGATTGAGGAAAATAGGTGTATATTAAAAAAACCCAAGCGTTTCAAAGTTTAATTCTGTCTTCGTTGTCAATGGCATTAAAATCTGAACCAAACCTAGGTTTGAAACTGAAAGCTAAGTTTTGAAAATTTCTCACGGCGTAATTAAGGAATTTCTTGTTTTTTAGATATACAGGGTAGCACAAACAATTTCAAAGATCATAGTGAAGTTGCTTTCAAGTTTGAAGAGCTTGAAAAAGTTGTCGTCACAATTTATATGTGCAGCACCTAGGGATTATTTAGTTGTAAAAATACCATAAAAGAATTCTGTTATTAATGTCCTCCTTAACTATCGGCAACCAGATATAATGGAATTTTACTACAGACTAGCATGTTTACATATTTTAGATTTCTCAAGTGACCGAATCTTTATGTAATTTTTGTGTTTTTTAATTCGTACATACAGAGGTCTCATGTTTCTCCAACGTAAAATTTATTACATTCGCAAAACATTTTGTATATGCATTTTTTTAGTTTTGAATTGTGTTTGTTGGTTTTGTTTTCGATATATTGATATTAATGCATTTTTTGTTTTAAATGTTGTTTTGGGATTAAATATGTTGCATACTCTTTTTGACAAACCTTTCATATATAGTATATTTATTATTGTTATGTAGTTGTCTTGAGTTCCCGTACCTATTACTTAGACTGATTTTTAACGTTTGTTTTGTGTTCAATTCTATTTAACTATTTATTCGTGAATTTTGTAGGAACTGTTTCCAGAAAGAACACTTTATTTGTTTTTGTTGTTATCATAATAGTTAGTCTTTACTCTATCATATGGTGATAAAATCACACCTTTCTTTAATGTATTTCGATAGATTGAATTGAAATTGAGGTATGTATTAGTGTGAGCCAGTTTTCTATAAACCTAGGTTTCAAATGAATATTCATTTTTTGTCACTAATATCTCCATTAATGGAACTATTAACTTTTTGTACCAGAATAACATACCATCAATTAAACCATGACTTTTACCAACAGAATTTTGGCATAGCTATGGTCTGTCTTTCACCAGCATTATGCATATTTTTATGGAAACATTTGAACGAGACTGAAGTTTTTCAAATTTTACATTACACATTCTCAATGAAAATAACAAATTACATTATATATTAGTAACAAAAAATGAATTTTCATTTGAAATAGTGGTTTATAGAAAACCTATTTTATTATTGCTCGATTGGTTTCATTTCTTACCTTATAATACATGTCCAGCTGTCCGAAACAATTGCTTAAGTATCAGAGTAGTTAATTTACGGTAGGGATTGCAATTTAAATGCCTACTTAAAAGTTAAAAAAATGGCATTAACAGATTTTTACGTACCATTTTAATTAAATATATTTTTTAATCATGGAAGCTAAATTACTTGATAGGAGCCTGTACTATTGTGATCTTTATAAAACATCCTTAGAAGCTATTTCTTGAAAATTTGCTTTATTTACATTTTTTTTGTTTCAGATTTATTGCGAAAATCTAGTTCAGGTGCTAGAATAATATTCACTACATCATTGTTAGCCTTTTTGCATCCATTAACTATGTCGTCGGTGAAAGAGCACGGCATTGAAACAGGTTATGAATTCTTCTCCTATTCTATATCCAAGTTTTGCCAAATTTCAGCATCCGACAGCTTTGCCAAAAATTAAAGAAATATAGAATAACTTCAAACACCTTCCACCCGTTCGCAACATCTATAAATGTCTTTAAGAACTCTTACAAAGGGGCCGAATGGTATGAGTATTGGGGTGTAAGCTTGTTGGAAATAATAGCAATGCTTAAAGGGAAAGTGAGTAATATATTTAACATTAGCTTTTCGTTAGATGTCATCAGACCACCTGGTGTTAGTTCTACCAATAGATCTTTGTCCTAGACTTGGTCTCCATTCGAGAAGAGCTATATGTCCTGCCCAATCCCATTTTAATTTTGCTGCTCGGGCCACCAGTTTGGTTTGATGTTTTATCCACAAATTTCTGTTTCTGTCGCTCAGGTTAATGGCAAGCATTATGTGATCATGAGCTCTCTGTGTTGTTGAGAGTTTGTGTCAGAATTTTTGTAGACTCCAAGTTTAACACCAAATTATTCAAGGCTATACGAATTCAACTTTGATGACAATATGGATATGGAATATCGAACATTCATATATGTATAACGTAATAGCCTAGCGGGTAGCACTCTTTAACGACTCAGGACGGCAACAGGATACTACAAAATCTGGTCTATCGTGCACTTACGCCAGACGCCAATTGGGCGCCATTCATAAAATTATTCACTCTAAATTTTGCCTTTTTGAACCCCTTCCTTTGTCATACTCTTATTGGTAGGCCAGAAATTCTTTAAATGCTCAGAATTACCTACAAAATCATTGCAGTATCTTGGTCTTTGTCTTCAGAACTACCATTTACTTCATCTTCATATATCCACGCTGCATACTCTGTACCAGTGCTATCATTCCCCAATATGTATAGTAGGTCTCGAGTTCAACGAACTTCGATACGATTTTGTTGTATATGAGGAACCAACTCATTTTTGCCTTCCCGTTTTGTGTATACATTTTTAATTGCTTTTCACTGGATAACACTTTTTATAAGTGTTAAATAACTTTTGGTCTAACTCACTCCTCAAAGGTGTCTTTTTTACCAGTTAAATCTATGAAATGCTAACGATCACTACATCACGTAATAACTAGCATACATTTAAGAAATTTGTAAGGTTGCGTTTATATTGGAGCTGCGATAAGTGATAAGAGCGTTGATACTAGCAAAGCGAAGAAAATCTCATTCCTGTTTAGCACAGACCTGTTTATATTGGAGCAGCGCGATAAACTGTTCTTCAGTCTCGACCACCGATAAGAGCGGCGATGATCGACCAACGTATTTTCTTTGCTTCAGTCGAGTATGCACGTTGATACTTTCATCATTGAAATTTTTGGCAAATTCCCATTGTGGGATCAAAAAGACAAAAATCACCACAATAGATGTGTTTTGGACAAATTGTGGAAGTGGCTTTAAAATTAAATACTACATATGGCAGTGGGATATTAAAATTGTATAAAAATATTTGAAAGTGATTTCCATTATGTTTAGGAAATTATACCTAGAACGCTTTTCGTTTTCAACATGGGAGATTTCATATTGGTGAACACCTTTTTTCTGGGCCAGTCCAGATAGCCGAACAAAGAAAATATAACCAAAGATGTCTCTGTCTTTTTATCAGTATCCATAGGCAGCAACTAACATATGGTGAGAGCTTCCGTTCTCATGGAATTGCAAAAGGAGAGTCATAAATTGATAAATAAAAATGCCCAAGAACGCCGATGCCTAGAAATTAAACAAGGTTATGTTATCGGGTAGATACTCACCTACCTATGAGAGTCTTGATATATCTTCTAATACCATACAGAGGAAACCATTGACCTAACCTCAGTCCTTATCTAAAACTCATTTCATTTCCTCTCTAGTATCCTTAGGCTAAAGATCCAATGATGTCTGATCCGGAGCGGGCGGTCATCGAGGAGTCGTAAGTCCTAGTGATGACAACTTATCTAGAGAAAAGAAAAGGTTTATTACGACACCATAAGAGGGGAGTCCCTCTCACCACGTAACTACTTTGCTACCGGTTGTTACTCTGTAGAGAGGAAACTAAAAAATTCTCGGAAGTAGTCTCTAGAATTCAAAACAGGACGGATTACAAAGAGTACAGATCCAGCAAGGAGTAGAGGACAAACGATATAAAATAATTAAAGATATACAGTGGTAAGTCAGAAGAGTACAACGTGTTGTGGTGTCGCTATCTTAATGGAGAAATAAATGCAAATTTAAAATTGTAGATTACACCTACATAAACGAATGAGTAGTACTTACAAGATCAAAAATAGATAGAGAAGGGAAGCAAGAAGAAACACCGTTTTTTTCACTATGCTCAGTGGCGACTTAAATGCAAAGTAGGTAAAAGCCTATATATAATATCGCAAGAATCTTCGTTGAGTCACACTCAAATGTCAATGGCTACAACACCTACAATAAGATTAAAATCACAAATATATTTGTCAGACACAAACAGATTCATAAATACATATGGAGTTTAAGGGACCTTAGATCTCTAATTGATTATTTTATGGTCAACGAAAACTCAGTACAGTAGTGGAAGACACTAGAGTTTACAGAGGAAGCAACATCCCCTCATATCACTACTTGGAATTATCTAGTATCAGACCTCCAACAAAATGGAAAAATATATATTAGAACAAAAACCACAAACCGAAGAACTGTTTAAAATGCATCTTTTACAAGAAGCCAACATTAAAGAACTATACCAACAACTGCTCGTGGAGCACCGTCGAACATCAACACCAGCAACGATATTGATATACAGTGTAACAACAAAAGCTGTTTGCTTTAAGGACGTTTAGGGAAGAGGAAAAAGAAAAAACATAAACGAGGACTTATCTGCAGTAAATTCCGAGCAGAAAAGATAAGGACTGAAATAACTAAAAGGAAGCATGGAATGCAGTAAACATACTGAGTAGGCAAACTCAGTATGTTTACTGCAGATAAGTTTCTGTTGATTGCATAACAAGAATCGTGCGACATATTTACCAGACGACTTGAAGATGATGTACATGAACCACAAACATTTGCGTAGAAAATAATAAAACATTTAATAACAGAGAAGGATAAAGCTGACATTAATGTCATCCATGAAAATCAATGGATCGAAAATTATAAAAATCTATGGGTAAACAAAGAAGAAGTAAATCGTGAATTAGGGAGGACCACTAGTATTAGAACAATTAGAGGGAGTACTAAGAAAGGTCAAAAATAGAAAAACTACTGGTTCTCATGGTATAAATACAGAATTATTGAAATGTGGATGCATATTGATGCATCTAAGACTACTTGGTATGTGCAATGAACACCTCATCAAACTATATACTAAGATGAGAAACGAGGGATTGAGGATAATTACTTGAAGATCACAATGACTTTCTAAAAGGAAGATCATGTAATGATAACGTATTTACCACCAAACAAATCCTAGTGAAACGCGGATAATTTAATTTAGAAACTCAGAGTAAATCGAAAATAGCTTTAGGAAATAATGACACAAAAAGGATCTCACTTCCACCTACATGAATCAATCAAATATCAAAAAAAAAACTCTCGGATAATGACTAAACAACAAACAGTGGCCGTTTTCCAATTACGACGCACAAAGAGGCACAGTGCCTACACAGCATAGCACACTGTGTGGTGGCCACGTGGTTGCTTCGCTTTGTATGATCTGTGGTGGTTGCTTTCCAATTACACACACATGCGCACTGTGTGACACAGTGCGCCAGTCTTCACTGTTCCATTAGTACTCCAGCATGACACCGTGTGCGCACAGAGACGCACAAGAAAAATTTGTGTGTATCGGATGTGCAAGCAGTCATAGACTAATATATAGCCATACTAGCCATAGCTTGAGGTGATATACAGTCAAGTGACAACTCCACATTCTCTATTTCAGTGATTTTGCAAAAAAAGTTATTTATAATGAAGCGGCAAATAAATTTAAAAGCGCAGTAGTTTATTTAAATGTGCTTTCTTTCCCTATTTTGTGATAACTTTTTTCATTAATGACATTTGTAATGTATTTGAAAAACTAAAGCACGTTCCATTTATTGCCAGTTACACAAGCACAGTGTGCTTGGCTGTACTGGCACCTTCAATTTTTATGTTCTAAGGTACGCACCATGCCTCTCTGTGCGTCGTAATTAGAAAACGGGGAGTATAAGAACAATCCCAAACCATCCAAGCTTTCAAACACAGCTGTAGTTTATCGGTCATTTTATTTAACATATACATTGACATCATGAGAGAATGGAAAAATGTGGTTAAACCGGGATTAAAAATCAATAAAACATGAAAAACGCTGTCCTTATGATTATTAACAATCTGCTATACAGTAGTTCTAAATGCGTACGGATTTCAATTACTTCTCCTTTAACTGAGTGCCAAATACAGACATATAGACTGAATAATGAATAATATTGAAGGCAGTGTACCGACAAAAGAAACCCCTACACGCTGGTCTGATTACCTAAAAAGGATTTCAGGGCAAAGGTTTGAGAGAGAACAAGATCAAGAAAACTGAAAACCTATTACAAAAATGCAGAAACTGATTTTGAGTTAATAGCTTCGGTGGTAAAAATCTAATTTCAAAGAATATTAGTGTCATACAATGAAGTGTACCAAGAATTCTTAATATTGTTGAGTGATTATAAAATTCAAATTCATCAAGAAGTTTTTGAATATGACTGAAAAATGAATTAAATTTTGTGAATGGGTTTCAAATCAAGTCAAAATAGTTTTTGAAATACGGAATAATTAATAATTAGCATGGATGGGCAGTTAATGAATGGGGTGGTTTAACTGGTTCCTATTTGGTATTATTTTCTCCGACATGCCTTTAAATGAAATGTTATTTCTCGATTTTTTTTAATGAGAAGCTGTTCCGTTAATAATAAGAGAAAGTACCTGTTTGCTATTGGATGGTGCTCCTCCATGTTTTTATATAGAAATTTGGAAAATCTTTAGTGCTTATTTTCCATATTGCCAGTTAGGAAGAAGTTATTTCAAAATTTCTCAATCACTTAGGTTTAGGCGGTAACTACAGGACAAATATTCGTAAGTTTAAGGATCGATGGAGTTTAGACTAACAAAGGTTTTTCCACCTTTTAGGAAGTGACAATAATATTTCTGTATATTTTGTGTCTGTTCTCGTGTTGAAGTTGTCTTTTAGAATTTCGGGATGGTCTTCATGATAGTATTTGCGCTTTTGATTTATACAACTCACACTCATTTTGGACCAACTAAAATAAGAAGAGACCTGTCAAAGGTTTATACTGGCTTTGATGATTCAATCTTGCAAAGTTACTGTTCAAATATATTAACCAAATTGGTTGGAGATTTCATTTAAAATGTCAACTAAATAGCCAACACATGTAGAATGATCATTCCTCTAATATTAAAATATGTTTTTCTTTTATTTTAGACTCCAGAAGAGGCAGCCCAAACTGGCATTTACCTAGCCTGTGCAGATGAAGTAAAAGATGTAACTGGTGGATTGTTTCAAAACTTGACGCTAATGACGAAACCTCGTAAAGCTACAGACGAAGAATTCGGTCGAGCAATTTGGGAAGAGTCTGAAAGAGATGTTAAATTAAGACCTGAAGAGAAGTTGACATAGTTTTAAACAACATTTTTGTTGATTGTTATTTATTAAAACATTGTGATATTTGACTTCAAAACATGTACTATATTTGTGGAAACAAGTTACAATAACTTAGATAAACTGTGTTAATATAATATATACTCTACCATATATCAACTTCTGATTCTCAGTTGAACAAGCCTATTATTAACATTTTGTCACAGAATGATTCGTCGTCTCTCTTTCGAAAGGTTCGTTCCTTCAGCCGATTGCCAACTGATCGGCAATCGGTTAATGCATCGGTACACGAACCGTTTATTGCGCAGGTGGATCCATGTATCAGTCGGCAACCAAACCGCCTCATTAATGCGCATGGCTGCACCACCGATTCTTCCCCGATGCCGGTGATCGAAATTACCGTACATTAACTGGTTGTCCATAGGGGTTTTCGCCGAAGCCGTTCTGAATCGATTCAGAATCGGTTCATTATTTTTAGTTCTATTTTTGTTCTGTCCCTAAATCGGATCACCGGATTTCACATAGTGTTTTGTTTCATGTCATCTGTAAAAATCATTTTGTGGTTAATTTCTATGGGTTAAACGGTGCGCATGAACAATCTGTAAATTTTTCGGAATTGAAAATATCTCCTGAAATTTCTTTTCAGTCAGCATTATTAATACTAATGATTATATTTATTTGTCTAGAAATTTAATACTAATGACTCCCCAAAAGGGCATATAGACCATAATTATAGCTAAAAAATGCTTTTCAAAATTAGTGACTCTATAAATATTACTACCCTGAATGTAGCCGACATACGACAAAAAGTGAGAATATTTTGGTTTTTGTTATACAATATTTAGCAAGCTACATGGGCTGTAAAATTAAACTTCTTGCAAATGTAGTGAAATGCACATCGTTATTTTGATAATATGTAAATGAACATTTCTTCAAAATTGCAATTATTTCATTTTAAACATTCAATATTTAGCAAACTGCAATTATAACACAATACATATAAAATAATCTACGCCAAATTCTAACATATCGGTCTTTGAATGTTTGGCAAGCTACTATATCGGCTGTAAAATTCGACTTTGAAAACGAAACTAAATAAAGTGAAAAATGCCCCTTTTTCAAATTTCACATTCACTTAAAAATATGCCTTATTAAATTCTGATATATCTGCCTTCTGATGTTAAGAAAAATACTTATCTGGACTTAAGATTTCATTTACTTCAACTGAAAATTACCCCAGCCTCTTTATTCTAATCTTAATGTGCATTGGTATGTAATTATATGTGCATTTTTAAATTAGTTTGTAAACAGTTTTTTCCAATTAAAAAAGTTTATAAAAGTTCTGAAAATGTAGTGGTATACAAAGCTAGGACCTGGTTATATCTATGTCTTTATTAAAAATAATTTGATCAAGTGCGAGTTGGACTCGCATACTAAGGGTTCCGTACCACCTTTAAGATTATAATATTCCAGTTTCAGACAAGCAGAGAATGAGTGCATTTTCTTATATTTACACTAATATCTTTTAAAGGAAGCGTTTTAAATTTATAAAAAATATACACTTTTATTTTCCACACGTAGACTTTTTTTATCTGCTTCGTGATTCGCTAGATTTTCATAAAAATATGTATTTAATTTTCTAATTAACATTAGAGTTTTATTTTACTAATACACTTTCAGGTAACCCTTTTATAATCTACTGTCTTAACTTCAGGCTCTATAGATTGAAAGATAAAGGGGAAAGTAGGTGAAGTTTTAAATAATACCTTATTAAATCTTTTAGACAAATTATTTAAAAATACAAATAAAATATATTTTTCATACTTCTAGATAGTAGGTTCTAAAGTGGGAATTAAGTCGATGTTTAATATTTTTGTTAATATCTATTAAACAAATGATTAAACAATGTGATATATTTGTAATTCACATAATGAGCCTTTTATTTAATATATTACATGATGCGTTTAAAAATTAAATTTTTATTTTCCATTTAATTCTATGATTTTTCCCCAAAATTAATATTGAGGTTTTCTAGTAATTTTTTTATAAATTTTAGGTATCATGGTTTCAGAAATAAAGCGGGAAATGACATTATTTTATATTTTTTCCTTAATATCTTGTAAACAATTAATTTTATAAATATGAAAAATATATATTTGTATTCCTCATAATGAGCCCTTTTCTTTTGATGTATTGCATGACGCGTTAAAAAAAATATATATTTTTTTAATTTTCCGTTTAATTCCATAATTTAGCCCCCCAAATTAAGGTTAAGGATTTATTCGTATTTTTCCTGTAAACAAAAAATGTTGGTCTTATAGTTTGGGGAATAAAGTTGGAATAGGTATTTTTTTATATTTTTGTTAATATATTTTAAAATATATTTATTTAAAAAATATGAAAATATATATTTGTATTCGTCATAATGAGCCCTTTGATTTGATATATTACTTGATCCGTTAGAAACAACTTTAATTTTTATTTTCCATTTAATTCTATAATTTGCCCCTCAAAATCAATATTCCAATAATGTTCAGGTGAGGCACTATACCTCTATTTTTTTTTCAATATTTTGAAGCTAATAATTTTAAAAATTTGAAAAAAATTTGATTTCGTCATAATGAGCCGTTTTATTTGACATATAACATGATGCGTTAGAAACAGTTTTAATGTTATATTTTCCATTTAATTCTATAATTTGCCCCCCAAAATTAATATTAATAGTTTTCCTTATTTTTTCTGTAAAGTTCGCGCAACGATCTATATTTCCTATTTTTTTCAAAAAAAGGCTCAGTAGTTTCGGTGATCAGGGGGGGTTTTTCCCCCCAGAAGTACCCCTGAAATCAAAATTTCTTCTTTTACTACTCCTGATCGGGTCACCAAACTATACATTGATACCAAATTTCAACCTCTTGCGTCCAGTAGTATAGGAGAAAATTGCTGTGATGTGACAGAGGCAAAAATCCGGAGTGATATTATAAGAGTAGATATCCGTATATAGTATATAGGAAACCCTAATTATAATCGTCACTATTTAGAAAATTTTAAATTGTGTTATTAAGAAAAATGTAAATTTATAGCAAAGGATATTTTCACCGAAAGAACATGTTAAAGTATTTTAGAATAAGACATTTTTGAAAAAATGTAACCGACAAGTATTACTAAAAAGTTGAAAATAAGTATAACGACATATAGCTCTAGACACATTCAATGTTGTTAGGTACCTATCTAGTATATTTTTTATTTACGTTAAACCAGTCAACAACATATTTGAAGTTACTTATCTTGCAGCAAATCATAAAATATTATAATACATTTCAATGATTTAATTTCGGGTAGCAATTCTGCCAATTAATTTGAAAATTTATTATTTTTGATTTATTGTGACACTTCTAGTACCTAGATTATATACTATTAAAAATCCATCAGTGCTCATCACTAAACCAACCTGTAGTCCAATATCTTTGTTAATTAAAAATATTATTTATGAAAAAATACTATTTTAAATTTCAACAGCAATTAGTAATAAAATTGGAACAATTTTGTTTCTTCTGCATTAAATTAAAAATAATTTACAGAAGGAATTTTGGCTTTTTTTTGAATTTCCACTTATCTCCAACTGCTAAATTCAAATTCAAACGAAAGCTGAACTAAACATGCTTCTATAGACTTCGGACAGCCGAGTGGGTTAGATCAGGTCGAAGCGCATAATCCTTAGAGCTTTTACTTATATATGCTCTAATGTCTGATCGAACTAAAAATCCGTGCTTCAGAGCAAGAACCATTTGAATCAATTCAGAATCGATTCAGAACCAATAACTGCTTACCGCGAACACCGAACTCAAGACTACTGTAAGCCAGATCACCAAATTTTATAACAATAGATTTGGTTCACAATAAAATTCTAGGTTGCTTTAGTTACCGGGTGTTATCGTCTATAGGACGTTGTTTCATTTGGGATTCGTTCACTTAGTTCTATATCGGTTCATTTTCAGTAATTTTGTTCCGTGAACAGCGTTTTCAGAAAATTACGGTAATATTACCGTTGAACCGATTCAGAACTGCTTCCGCGAAAACCTCTCATCAATCACCGTGCCACTTGGAACACGAAACCGAACCATTCAGTAAACGGTGAGTGTTTTGATGGAACCGTTGAGTATTAGTTATCTAGGCTGAGGAAACGAACTTTATATGTTACCAGATGAAAAATTTATAAGGTTATAAGTGACACAATTTTTTGTAAAATAATTGACATTATTGTTATATTTTATTGATTGTGTGAATAACGTACATATTAATTTATTTAAATAAACGTATGATAAATAGATGTCGCCTTGTAAATATTACAAAGTTAACCACAAAGAGTGTAGTGTAGTGTAGTGTTATAATACCTCATAATGAGTGCAAAAATTAATATTTGATTTCAACCTTTATAAAGTAAATGAAGTAAAAGAGAAAGGTTGAGAAGTAAATAATAACATAAAATTAACACTTAGAATCTATTTCTTTTCCAGAATTGTACGTTGTTCCATGCAATTTAATGTAAATTGTCTCAATAACATTATCAAATACATAGATTCTAGAGAATTTATAGATTGTCTGAGCCTGATCCAACTGTAATCTAAGTACTCTCTTCGAGGTGTCATTCCTTTGTACGCAAGACAATATATATATATATATATATATATATATATATATATATATATATATATATATATATATATATATTCAAACGAATTGGGGTAGCAGCTACCCGCAATTCGTTTGAATACTAAATTTTAACAGCCGTTACCATTATAATTATATATATATATATATATATATATATATATATAATATATATATATTGTTTCTGGTTGGGGAACCTTCATCAGTTGCGCTTCCCACAATTGGATGACCTTTGTACAAAGGAATGACATCTCGAAGAGAGTATTCAATATCTGTGAGAGGTGAAGTAACCTGAAAATTTTATCCAGACATTTTGTCCTAGGAGTTAAGGGAGAACAGCAATTACACGGAACGGCTCCGGATTCGGAACCTCTGTGTGCTAATTCTCTCGAAAATCCTAGATGTCGGTCTTACATCTCGCGTCTTCAAATTTAACGAACTGTATCAAATACATAAAGAAGTGTTCGAGAGGACATCCAATTGTGGGAAGCGCAACTGATGAAGGTTCCCTAACCAGAAACAATATATAGTATATATATATATATATATATATATATATATATATATTGTCTTGCGAACAAAGGAATGACACCTCGAAGAGAGTATTCAATATCTCTGACAGGTGAAGTAACCTGAAAATTTTATCGTGATATTCTGTCCTAGGAGTTAAGGTAGAACAGCAATTACACGGAACGGCTCCAGATTCAGAACCTCTGTGTGCTAATTCTCTCGAAAATTCAAGATATCGGTCTTACATCTCTCGTCTTCAAATGTAATCTAAGTGTTTGATAGGTACCTTTGATTATGGTGTCAGCCTCGAAATTTTGTTAATACAGTGAAATAAATAAAATTAATTTTCCTAATTGGGACAAGATTATACATTCAAAATAAAATCATATTATCCGACTTTGATAATGGCGGATTCTTCCTTTCCCCCATGTGTTTTTATTTGCAGTATTTTTTCAGAAACCCAATTTTTCTCTGTGTTAATTTCTGGGCTAACGGCAAGATCTACTTTTTCAAAATAGATAAAAAATCCTTTTCTATTATATTTTTTGTTGTTAAAATGCAAACAATTCTAGATATAATAAATATTTTCTTACTTAATATAACCGATTTTAATAAAAGATGAATGCTGTTAATGTACTACTATTTTTAGCAGAATCTCTTGTTCATCAAGCGTACACAGTTTGAGAAAACAAACGATGGTCACGTTTTTCTTCAGCATTATTAGTACAAATACAGGGATGGTACTACTTTCTGATTACATCTTTTAATCCACAATCTAGATATCTTTCTCGCTCTTATTGCCTCTCTGTCTCTGTCTGTCTCTCTCTCTCTCTCTCTCTCTCTCTCTCTCTCTCTCTCCCTTTCTCTCTCACCCTAATTTTAACTGTTTTTAAATACTATTTTCAATTATTAATTGAGGCAATCTTTTTAAGGCACAGGACACTAAAATGTCTAAAGTAAAAAATTAAAAACGCAATAATCAATGAAAAAAAAATCTGTCGTAAAACTGAAATGTATTACAAGTTCAGATGGTTCAGATTGTGCCTAGATTAGTAATAAGTAGCCACTACGTGCCTGTCCGTTTCGAAGCCTTACTCTGAAATCTCAACCTATATATCTTTCGATGTTTCCTTGAGGTTTGGAACAATTTGAGCCAGGTAAGTCGACATATTTATATTATGGGAATTATAGTCTGCTCGCAAAGACAATGTACAAGATATAGTAGATAGGCAATTTATGTATATAGTACGAACCTGTTTTGTTACTTTTTTTTGGGTAACTAACAACTTAGCATGTGTGATTATTACTAGCAAATCTTCTTAATTTTATTGCTCTTATGTTCTGATATCAATAATAGGTCTAGTTTACACAATTTCCTTTTCTGACTGTTTTTTTTGTAATACTTAAATTTCTTATTTCGAGTATTGGAGGCTAAAACATAACTACTTATTAGAATTCTTCTTATTCGGTAGTATATGTGCAAGGAAATTACATTATAGCTGAGGTACAGACGAAATATTTGCGAAGTTAACCAATTTTTCATCAAAAATTGTTATGTAAAAAACTATTTTTAAATACTCACAATTTTTGTGGTCATTACCAAAATCGAAATGTAAAATCAATAGTTAGGCGTGTTAAGGAAATGAACCGTCAGAGGTTTGGGAGTCATGGAAGTAAACTATACCATTTAAAGTCCTATTTCTCCAGACTCTATAAATCTCTAGTCTCATGTGATTGATGGTAGGATTTAAATTTGAAATACTGAAAATTGCTTATATATTTCAATAATAGTTTCATATTGGTGAATATGTTGACGTGAGATGCAGCATTGCCAGTTCATATTCTACTATTTCCCCAAATATCTTGTACAATTCCCAAAAATTTAAGAGAAAAATCTAGATTCCCACAATTTCCCCACAAAATTAACTCAGAAAAGAGTATAACTTAAAAAAATATAATAAAACTTTTTCTAGTTTTTTTTGTCATGTATTTTGCAATATATTTATTGTTAGTATATTGTGGGAAAGAATAAATTTAAATTTGCTCCATAATTATTCAACTTTTTCTTCATTAAAAAACCGTATCTGTTTCGGTTTGTTGTTTTGATGTATTTAAGATTACTGAATTTTTTTCTAGGGATGCATTTGCAAATAGCAACACAAGCAATAAGCTGATAGCGGTTTTTAAATTGGGGAGCATATGTTGTTGTCATGCACCGTTTTTTTTTACTTTACTACAATAACTTTCATCTCCATAAAGCGCATATCTAGAGAAATTCAGCATAACATGAGCCCGTATACATAATTGTTATTTTGTTCTACACCAGTCAATAGAGATTTTTAAGCAACATAAAATTCAACAGCAAACTCATCCAATTCAGTCGGGTTCCAGAAGAGGGACAAAGTCTGGCTGTACAAACCCTAACGGAGCAAGGGTAAATCCCCAAAGCTTACACCAGCCTGGGATGGTCCATACGAGGTGGTCAAGAGGCTGAATGACGTCGTCTACCGGATCCGTCGAAACCCCAAGGCTAAATTGAAGGTGGTTCATTTAGATCGACTCGCTCCCTACCATGGAGAGGATGTTTCTGATCGTGACGAACAGAATTAAAGGGGGGGGGGGCAGTGTTACGAAATTTACCCAAAGCCGACCCTGTTTCATCTCAGTACGACAACAAACGCTTTGAGATAAAAAAAAACGGTTCTCGAAAAGACTCGGCAGCGGAAGGAGTGATGATGATTTTTACTGGAGAATTCAACGCTGGTATTATAAAAGAAGCACGCCACGATCGCAGTTCAGTTATACCGCGACGACTAGCGTATATGGGATTGTTATTGTATTTGAATCAGCTATTTTAAATGTAAATAAAGTTCTAGAAAAGTGAAAGTGAATATTAGTTTTATAATTTTAAATTGAACCCACAGACTTTATAACAATATATTATATTTATTTAAAATTAATATATTGTGGGATTTTTAATAATTGAGATTTATTGTGTCATTAACAGATTCCACTAAGTATGGGTTACCACAATAACAATAATTAATGTAGATTTAAAATATTATTTTCAGATTCAACGTTGGTGTTTATGTAATATATGTCATATGTATATATCCGTCTATCGCTCCATCGCGCTCTCTCTCACACACACACACAAACATACAGACCTTACGAGCACAAAATATTAGACATGGGACTTGAGAGATAATAATCCGATATCGTGATAAAACAACACTGAAAAGCATCTATCACCTTTCAAGTGCTTACGATGAAAATTTAGTTTTGGTGAGAACCGAGAACTGAGAACGCGAGACCTCTCAGTACATACTCACCTATTTTGCCATAATAAGTATCTATGAATTACAAGTTCTCGAAATGTCTCGAGAACTTTCAGGAATCGAATACCGGTATTCGAGAACCTCATCACTAGTTTTGTTTTCAATCACTAAATGACGAAACTATACGCTACTTTTTAAACCTACATGGGTTAATTTTGTTTACAGAGGTGATTTTTATGAATGTTTTATTATTGTTATCAAATAAATCTGTTGTTTTTCTAACACTCTTTTTCTAGTTTGGAACAGTTAAACACGTCATATGTTCAAAAGGTTTTCATGTCATCTGAAAGTGCTGAAGTTTTTTTTTGTTTATTTTTGGAGAGTTAAACTTTTATACCGACTGCGTGATGTTGGAAAAGTTCGTTAAAGGATGCATACCGACTAAATGATCTCCATGTTCACCGCACTCACTCCTTTACCTATCTCTCTATCCTTACTTTTCCTCTTCACTTGACATCGCTCACACTCTTAGATAGTTCTGTGGTCATCCTCCACTCTTTTCCTCAGCACAGAAGTCTATCAGCTGTCGCCGGTTAACTCAATTCAAATCAGCCCGAAAGCTCCATGACTTGGCAGAGATAGGTTTTGTTGATAATTAATCATACCAAATGAGCATTTCACCCACTTTCTGAAATCCTTAATCAGACGTTTTGTCTGTTGTGCATTTTCGTTGTTTTCCATTCACCTCCTTTGACAGGCCTCTACATCATGTAAATAAAAGTTTATAAGTCACACAATTTCCACAGCAAACTCGTAGAAGTAAATTATTTGAGCCTTAAAATATAGAGTATTTTCGTTTTTTTTTGCTTATAGTGCTCATAATGCCTTCAATACAAAAAAATGTAGAGAAAATATTCAAAATGAGTGTTTATAAGTTTTGCTAGCAGCATTTTTGACAAAGAAAACCTGGAAAAACCGATATAAAGTAAGTGTTTTTAAAAAATGCATAACTTCTTTGTAAAAACAGCTGGAAACTTAATCTGCCTCCTAATGATAGCCTATAACGTTGAGATTAATAACGCTGAAGGTCGATATTGTATGTTAAATAGATGCTGCAGAAGTGCTATTTACTAAAAATTGTAAAAATATTTTACGGAACGTATCGTATTAACCACGAAAGTTACTAGTAATATGTAAAATACCTTTTGAAAGCTCATAAAATGCACTTCTCTTGGTATATCTTGGATTTTTGTTATAGTGCTGTAAACTATATTAATACTTCTTTTGAAATTTGGATTAAACATCGGACTCTTACGTCTCCTCCGATGTCTTGTTAGGGGCAAATCCAGTCAGTGGAAAAAAGTAATTTAATTAGTATCAGTAAACTGTATACAGGTAACCATTAATTTAACAAACCAATGGAACAATATGCCAAAATGGACATGTAATAGACTGCTAAGAAAAAACGTATAATAATACAATTTACTATAATTTTCATCTAGTGTCCCCACCTCAAGAAAATTCAAGATCCGTTCACATGCCTTGACAGCTACTTTCAGTGCACAGCTAGCTGGTAATATTTACTATTATTTTAAACTAATTTCTTGGCATTATAGCGTTAATCCAAGATAGTTAAACTGAAGTGGAATTTATGAACTTCAAAATATTGTTATAAACTCCGTGGGTTCAATTAAAATTGTAAAACTAATATTCACTGTCACTTTCTAGAAACTTTAATTTTTCATCAAATATTTACAACAGCTGATTCGAATATCTAAATAATAACACGACATAAGCTCTTCGCCGCCTAACTAACTCCTACGATGATGAGCCGCTCCTTTTAAAATCAGCATCGAATTCTTTGATTGAGTGTCAATTTTACAGTTGTCAAGTTATTTGGAGATAATTTTTTTTCCATCCGAATCTTTCAGCTCTTCTTTTTTTCTATCCCAGCGATTGATATCTCATCGGAATGCAACCGGGGACGGACTGGATAGATTTTTATAACAATATCTTTAGTATATCCTGGTTGGACTAGTCCCCTTAATTCTGTGAGAAGTTCAAAATATCTCTCTACATTATTTAAATTCCAATTCTTCAAAAACTACTCATTCAATAGCATCCACTTCCAGTTCATATAAACTAAACATCATAAACTATTGTTTTAACGACCAATTCTAAAAGTTATTTTACTCATATAGAGCCGCATTATCCTTGAGTAACATAGGCTATTTTAATTTTGATAAAATATTTAATTACTATAGGAGGTAGTGGGGGTTTATATTGTATTGAGGGCAAATCTATGTCTCGGAAACATAAGTTGACAGTCATGAAAGTTTTTATACAGGGTTCTTCAAAAAGGGCAATACGTTAATCGTTTTAGGGAAACTAAACATATGAGAGATTTGAAAATTGAGGTGAAACTATTTCTAGTATGCTCTTTTTGGCTAAAATATTGTACTGTTTCATCGGAAGTTGACTTTAACTTTGTTACTTTAAATGGAATAGTTTTTTAGGATCAATTCGTATAAAACAAAAAAAAGTAACTTCCATAACTTTGATGAGACATGAACTAAGAAAGATTATAACTTAACAATTTGGAACTTAGAATTTTGGCCGGTGCATTACATTATGATTCAAATCATAATTGGCCATCCTCTCCAAATTCACAAACGATTAAAAACTATCTAAGTAAATCTGCAATTCTGTTTACATACCTTGCAATATTGAACAGAGATGTCAGTACCAATTCTACTTTTAGCAAAATTTCCACTTGTTTGTTTTTAATTGCTGTTAATATAATCTTGAATTATTTAAGCGTCTGTTCTCTTGTCACACATAACCTTCACAGAAGAGATTTTAATTATAAGATTGTTTTAGTCGTAAATTGGTTCATTTAATTTTTAATATATTTTGACATTTTATTGTTAGTTTTGTATGTAAGTTTTGATAGAAACGGTTACTGTGTATGATTCATTTTATTTTGGTTTTCTTTAAAGCTTTGGACTTGGCAGTAGGATGGACGAAGACTCGGATTTGAGGTAGTACAAAAACAAAAAAATAGTGACTATAGTTTTGATCATATTATTATTATTAAAATATTTTAATCTTTCTTCTATACTATTAAAAAATTGTTGTTTGCTGTTTGTTTGTATGTTTGTTCGGGCATCACTTAAGAACTACTCAACCTATTTTGCTGAATGCAAAGCCTATAGTTTGACTTAAAATCTAGTATAAATTTTATATCCCTACATTGACTGAAACGGTAGATATAGCGAAAAAACTACTACCATATTCGGTAACACCAAATATTAGATACTTGCATCACCTTAGCTTTTATGCAAGATTTGGAATATGCCAATGTTTCGATTACAAAAAAAATCAACTGATATATCAAGCGTAATTTTACAGGGTATTCCTTTTGCAGGATAGGTGAAACTCAGAGCGGTAGAGAGGGTAGAATTACATAGATTTAACATATATATGCATATGTACAATAGTTAATAACGGGAAGTACGGAGGGTGGTTCAAAAAAAGTATATTAAGTGGGCCATAAATAGGGTGGAGTTGAATTATATTTCTACAGGGTGGATAACACAATGTATTGTAGGCTCATAAGTAGTTGTATATTCAATATGGTTGAAATAAGGGTAGAATAGAAATATATTTATACAGGGTGGATAAAAAAATGTATGATGTAAGTAGATGTTTGATTTATTTTCTTGAATTATTTGTAAACTTTTGAAATGGCTTGAAAAACAAAATAAGAAGAAGTTATATATACAGGGTGGTTGAAATATAAGGTGGAGTGGAATTATAGTTTATAGGAAGCTATATAGGTTAAAAAATGTTTTATATCCACAAATAGTTCACATGTAAATATAGGATGGTTGAAATACGTAGCATATACCGGATTTTGTTCTTTAAGGTTGAGCATGAGCAGTTGCATTTATGGAGTTCCTGAAATATGGAGCGAAGTCAAGTTACAGTGTGATTCAAACAAGGTTAGAAAAAGTTGCAAATGAAGTGTGGTTTAACTGAAGTGTGGAGAGAAATTATATTTTCTATTGTGGTTCAAAAACTATGAGGAAAAATTGTGAAATAGCGTAATTCATAATGTTATGCACAGATAGGATATGTGAAATATATGAAGGAGTAGAGTTAAGTAGTTAAGTATTTTGAAAAATGTTACATTGGGTGACCAATAACCAGCACTATATATAGGGTGGTTGTAATACATGTTGAAGTAGCGATACATAAAATATGATTAAAAAAAATGTTGAAGAAAATTGTCACATAGGGTGCCCCATAAGCAGTTACAGTGTTGGTGAAATTTATTAGGAACTGATGGATTTATATTTATATAGGGTGGTACCAAAATTTTATACTGGCTGGGCCGATAAGTGGTTGCACATGAGCGGTTGCAAATATGCAATATCTGAAACAAAGGGCGAAGTAAAATTATACATATATGGTTGGATTAAAACAATGTTGTGGATCAGAGTTATAGTTAATTGTTAAAAAATGTTATATTTGGTGGTTCCTAAGCACATGCATATACAGCGTGGTTGCAAAATTTGTAGAATAAAACTATGGTTATTTAGGATCGTTCAAAAACCGATAGACTAGTAAGCTATAATGATTGAGTAATTGGCAGCAGTATATACCAGATGGTATAAATAAAACTGGAAGTAGAGTTGTAACTATAGAACGCAGATCAACAAAAAAAAAATTTGAATAAAACTGTTATATAGGGTGGCCATAGACAGTTACAGTTTGGGTAAAATATGTTGTGTACTAGTGAATTTATAGTTATACCGAGTGGTACAAAAAATTTTAATTTGGGTGGCTCATAAGTGGTTGTATATATAAGTTAATTGAGATTAGGGACTTAGTAGAATTATAATTTTACAGGTTGGATTAAAAAATGATAAAAAAAATTGTTATTTAAGGTAGGCCATGAACAGTTGTATGCAATACCTAAAATATGGGACGAAGCAAAATGATAGTTATATATTGTATTTAACACAATGTTAGAAAAAGTTGGATATAAAAGGTGATTAAAATATAGCGTGGAGAGAAATTATACTCAAAATTTATCAGAAATACTTGTTATATAGCTTAGAGCAGAGCATAAGCAGTTGAATAGCTGAAATATAGGGTGCAGTAGAATTATAGTTAGGTAATTAAAAAATGTTATATTGAGTGACAAATAACTGCAGCATGTACAGGATGGTTGCACTTTAGGATGAAGCAGAGTTACAGTTATACAAGTTGGTTCAAAAAATTTTGAATAAAATTGTTATGTAGGGCGGCCTATAAGCAATTGCTGTTTTAGTGAAATATATATTCGGGATTGGTAGATTTATAGTTTTGTAGGGTTGTTCAAATTGTTATATAGGATAGCCCATATATTTCATACTCTATTTCATTTTGCAAAGAATTCTACATTCCAACTGCGGGTGAAGCCGTGGGTTACGGCTAGTATACCATATTTTAGGCACTGAAAACGAAGTCAGACTAAGGCTTTGAAACATTTGGATTTTTTGCAATAAGCAACCTTTTTTCTTAAGTGTGGTGTTATTTACCAAACAAATAATTATACAACAAACTAGAAATGTCGCAAGTAAGCTTCAGAAAACGAGATGAAATAATTATTTGCTGCAAAACACCACATTTCTCGAATTTTTTCCCTGTGTATTAAAGAACATCTAGCAACTAACTGTTTACTTTGTTATCAATCGCTCACTTGAATAGAAACGTTTAAAACGTGATTATAGTTTCGACATAAAGTCGCGTCATTTTGAAACCACGACACATAAAGGTAATGAAAGACCAACAAGGTACAAGCCAGCAGGTAAAGTTATTTAAAACATTATTTGAATACATTAAAGGGAATAATTATGTCATAAAGTGAACGTTAAGAAGCAACTAATAATGATTTAAATAACTTTATCTGCTGGCCTGTATATTGTCGGTGTATCATTAAAATGACACGAGTTTGTGTCGAAAGTAAAGTTTTAAACCTACCTATTCAAGTGAGTGATAGAAAACAAAGTAAATAGTTAATGTTTGATCATCATGATTGACTATCCAAATTAACGGTTTTCAATATCGAATTTTTACATGAAGCAATTTTTCTGAACAAAAAATATTTTGATTATTATTAATATGTAACACTTATTATCAAAACAATAAATTATTCACGAAAAATCTAGACTACAATTTATCTTCCTGCAGAGAAAACACAATTCCTCACCTTTTACACGCAGAACTGTGACTTTATTCATTTCACACTAAAGCCTAATTACATTGTAAACTTAGGGGGAAAGCGACAGGGTTACAAAAAAGTAATTAATTGTAGATGCTCAGTTTTCTTTATTTCCACACAAAATTCACAATAACTATTTTACTTAAAAATCAATAATTTCGACGGAAATATTACCGCGATCACTTTCTTTGGGGAGCAGGAAAAATAGAATACTGTGTAGTAACACAACGTTTTACTCTATGGTGTTCGGTATCTACTCCACTCTACTACTGCTGTACGGCCGAATCCTATCGCTTCCATCTATCTACGATATATCATTATTTTCTAGACAGGGACTGCAACAGTAGATAAGCTATACAGGTTCTAGCGCAAAATCGACCAAAAATACATGTAATTTCCCATAAGAGATTCTAAGGTCCCAAAACGCCGAAATTGAACCAAATTTACCCCCTCCACTTCCACTTCGGTGGGGGTGGTCTACTCGCGGGTCCTTCGGGAGGCTCGGCGGGCGTCGGGTCAAGGGCGCTATGTCGGGCGTCGGGGCGCAGTGATAGCGGTAGTCGGTTGCATCAGTTGGGGGTGGTGGCAACGCAGCGAGGAACGGGGGGCGGTCGTAGGTCGGGGGGTGCGCGGGGTCGGGAACGCGGTGCGTAGGGAATGCGGAGGCATGCGATGTGTAGGGAACGCGGCGAGGATCGAGAATCAACAGAGTGCTTCCGTCGAGTATGGCGAACCGTGACATCATTCGGGAAACGGACTGGCTCGTGTCGGGTGCTTGTCGCAGCGTGTATCACAGCAGGGTGCATTGGCCGCGAGTAGCAAAACACATCTTAAGAACATATAGGATGAACGGAACATATTTTGAACAACGAAATAAATTATCATATGCGCGAGAGCGGCAACTCGTTCGAGTCTCTGCTTTCGTCGGATAAACCAGGGCCACGAGGGCGCCTAGTCCGGGCGTTAGATCTCTTAATATAGATAATTCGGCAATTTTAAGCAAAAAAATGTACCGAAAATGCATCGTAAATAATTAATAGGTTCCCAAATATTCGGTAATTAGCATTTCATTACAAATAATAAAATAATTCAGATTCAATGAAGGCAATATCAAAAGATAAGCGAAACCGCAACTGGTGAACTGATAAACATGCGAAACTCGAGCAGTGGTTGATAGTGCAGTGGCTGGATGATTGTAAACAAAATCGTTAATTATAAAAGTAGATACGGTTTTCATTGAAGAGATAATGATAACTAATAATGTAAACAAATAAATATGTAAATGAGGAATAATAATTGCGACTTGAATCGTTGGATTTTGTATCGAGCGGCGGGTAATTCGGAAAGAATACCGTTGGAGAAATGGTTGGAACCACTACAAATGCTAGAAACGGCCCATAGAAACGACTAGAACCATAGAAACGGCTGGTTGAAGCCACTACAAAAGCTAGAAATGTCCCGTAGAAACGACTGGTACAGTAGAAACGGCTAGTAGAAATGGTTGAAGCCGCTACAAAAACTAGAAACGTCTCGTAAAAACTACTGGGCCAGTAGAAACGACTGGTAGACTGGTTGAAGCCACTACAAAAACTAGAAATGACCCGTAGAAACGACTAGAAACTTAGAAATGGCTGGTTGGAGCCGCTAAAAAAGCTAGAAATGGCCCGTAGAAACTACTGGGCCAGTAGAAACGATTGGTAGAATGGTTGAAACCACTACAAAAAACTAGAAATGACCGGTAGAAACGACTAGAAATTTAGAAATGGCTGGTTGGAGCCGCTACAAAAGCTAGAAATGGCCCGTAGAAACGACTGGTAGAAGTCACTACAAAAACTAGAAATGACCCATAGAAACGACTAGAACCATAGAAACGGCTGGTTGAAGCCACTACAAAAGCTTGAAATGTCCCGTAGAAACAACTGGTACAGTAGGAACGGCTGGTAGAAATGGTTGAAGCCACTACAAAAACTAGAAACGTCTCGTAAAAACTACTGGGCCAGTAGAAACGACTGGTAGAATGGTTGAAGCCACTACAAAAACTAGAAATCATAGAAATGACTAGAAACTTAGAAATGGATGTTTGGAGCCGCTACAAAAGCTAGAACTGGCATATAGAAACTACTGGGACCAGTAGAAACGACTGGTAGAATGGTTGAAGCCACTACAAAAACTAGAAATGACCCGTAGAAACGACTAGAAATTTAGAAATGGCTGGTTGGAGCCGCTACAAAAGCTAGAAATGGCCTGTAGAAACTACTGGGTCAGTAGAAACGACTGGTAGAATGGTTGGAGCCACTACAAAAAACTAGAAACGCCCCGTAGAAATGACTGGTACAGTAGAAACGGCTGGTAGAAATGGTTGAAGCCGCTACAAAAACTAGAAATGGCCCGTAGAAACGACTAGAAACTTAGAAATGGCTGGTTGGAGCCGCTACAAAAGGTAGAAATGGCCCGTAGAAACTACTGGGCCAGTAGAAACGACTGGTAGAATGCTTGAAGCCACTACAAAAGCTTTCTCTGGACCATAGAAACGGCTTGGTCCGTTGAATGGCTGAAGACCCGTAGAAACAACTTAGCCTGCAGAAACGACTGAAAACGTAGAAACGACTAGAACGATCCATAGAAACGCAAGGAAATATATATATATATATATATATATATATATATATATATATATATATATATCTTGATATTGATATATCATATGCTGCTCTGAAATAAAATTGTAAATACAAGACACTGTTTTACTACCTAAAGTACTTCTGATTAGAACATTATTATCTCTCTCTCTCTCTCTCTAGCTTCATTTATTAAAGAAAGAGATCGGAAATCTGATAAGAACGCCCTGTAAACAGGGCCTTCCGGTCATTACGTCATAAGCTGCACTCTCATTGGCTGACCACCTGCTAACCATCAGTTTGTTTATCTTATATACTTATAAAAAAGATATGTTCTGATTTCAAAGTTTCCAAAGTAGGATTCCGTTTCATATTTGACTAGTGTCTTTATGCCACTACAAAAACTAGAAATGACCCGTAGAAATGACCATTCGGTTGGAGCCACTAAAAACGCTAGAAACGAATGGAACGTAGAATTAGCTGCAGGAAATTGTTGGAGCCACTGCAAATGGTAGAAATTGTTAAATCGTTGGAGAAATGGTTGGAACGAACCGTAGAAATGGATCCATTGCAAATGGTAGAAACAGGAAAAAGAACCGTTAGAAATGCTGAAATGGGTTGGGGACCACTGCAAATGCTAGAAATTGCTGAATCTTTGAAGAAGGATCGTTACAAACACTAGAAATGGTTGCAACAGGGTCGTTGCAAATAGAAATGATTGAACGTTTGGTACAGTTATAAATGCTAGAAATGATGGTAACAGGACTCGTATTAGGAGAAAACTTATGAAAGTGTGCATGGAGACAGTTACTAGTAAAAAGGTATTCAGTTGTCAGTTTTATCACTGAGAATTTGTCACTGGAGAAGGTTACTAGACGCAACTGTCACCGGCCAACCAAATCAGTGCTTTTGAAATGTCAGAGAAAAAATAGGTTCTTAGTGATGATGGGGATAGGAGGACCCTGGTTGATAGGATCATTACAAGATGGTAGAATTATTGTAGATAGGTTGTAATATTCTGGAAACTCAAGGAAATAAACATTAATACCTTTGCCCTGATGTATCATATGTTGCTGTAATATAATATTTTAAATACACTGTTTTACTACAATAATCAAAAGTACTTCTGATTAGAACCTTGTTATCTCTCCAGCTTCATATATTCAAGAAAGAGATCAGAAATCTGATAAGTAGGTTCAGTAAACCGTACCTTGTCTGTGACATCATAAGTCCTGCTCTCATTGATTTATCACCTGCTAACTATGAGTATATGTCACTTATATGTTTATAAAGAATAATGTTTCCTCAGCCGGATTTCATATTTAACAAGTGTAATGTAATAGCTATGAATTAAAGCAGATAAAAGGAACAACTCACCCATATAGAAATTTTCGGAAATAGAACAGGACCTGCTCCCCCTTTTACACGATGTCATAAGCTGCACTCTCATTGGTTTATCAGCACACCTGCTAACCATCAGAATATGTAACTTATAAGCTTGTAAAAAATAAAGTGAAAATAATATCTTACAAATGATAAGCCTTGATGTTCTTTAGAAAGCTACTATGGATGTGAAAGTGGTTGCGGTAGAAAATCACTCGACCTAAGAGAAAACAAATGTGTGTGTAAGATTTTATAATACTAACCATAAAGAGTTCTATTCCATACCGCCCAGGAGGCTGAACTCAAGGCGCGCTTGTTTTTTTTATAGTGGAACATCCCCTATAGGCCTATATAACCACTTTATGACAATATGAGCAGTGAAATCTAATCAAAATCAATAAAAGTAGTTCTTTAAGTAATCGTACTATAAGGCTGCATGAATAGTGATCCTAATAAAGTTAGTTCTTTAAGTCATCATGCTATAGGGTTGCACAAGCAGTGATCTCTAACTTAATAAAGATAGCTCATTAATTCACCCAGCATGTAATACATGGAAGCATAATCAATGAATATTAGATCAACAAGCGTAATTCTGTAAGTAATCATTCTATACCACAGTGATCCTAATAAAGATAGTTCTTTAAGTCATCATGCTATAGGGTTGCACGAGCAGTGATCTCTAACTTAATAAAGATAGCTCATTAATTCACCCAGCATGTAATACATGGAAGCATAATCAATGCATATTAGATTAACAAGATTAATTCTTTAAGTCATCATGCTATAGGGTTGCACGAGCAGTGATCTCTAACTTAATAAAGATAGCTCATTAATTCACCCAGTATTATTCACACATAGACTGAATATGAGAAGGTTATGATGGATATAGCTATAATGTATTCAAGTAGGGAGTTAAGTTTCCATAATAGAATAATGACCCCAAGCCAATGTTTCATAAGAGTCCGAAATCTGATATCGTTTATCATCCTCTGGACTTAGGGCAATTTTCTGTTGAGTAATTGAGTACACTGTATGTTTATTGGCTTTGATGAGATTTTGTTCGACTGATTTGGTTTTAAGTTTCTCCAGGCACTCAATATAATCTTCAAAGGTAATTTTGGTCTTAAGGGAGGATTTCTTTACTCCTTTAGCTTTCTTTGTTGGCTTGATATCTTCATCCAACTTGCTGGTATACATTTTAGATTTAAGCCCTATAAAATCTATCAATATCTTACCATTATTCTCATCTTTCCACATACCGAGCACTTTCTTGTTTACTAGAGGGATTCCGAATCTGTTGTCTGGAGGATAATCTGAGGTATCAAATCTCTCATGACAGTCCCTTTTCACTATTTCATAAACATCTCTATTCCTTATCTCTGTGACGTTTACTATTTTCTTATCAACGACTGCTTGTTGGCGGCATCCATGGCCTGCGTCGGTACTTCGACATTGATAATTTTCAGTTTCTCAGCATCAATATTTCCCTCTGCGGTAAAAGAAAAAGGTACTTTCATAAAAGCTAGGTTATGTGAAAATGCCTGCTGATGGGAGGTACTGCGCCCAAATTTGTTAAGCGTCATTGCGTAACTGATACCTTTGGTAATAAGGGTTAATATTTAAACAATCATTTTTCTATAGAAATCTCGTATAATATTAGCTTCTTTCAGTTCTTCCTTGAATGCAATCAGTAGTTTCGACCGTTCAACTAATTCGTTGGGATCATCCAAGTACACCATTGACTTGTTAAGTTCCCCGGTTCCCGTAAAACATAGCTTCTTTGGTGGAAAAATGGCATAGTATATAGACTTGAAGCTTTCAAATGACCTGCTGCATTCTTGCGTGCTGAAGTCATTGTCGCAATTCCATACTACTAAATCATCTATAAAATATTAGCAGATAAAGACCCTGAGTCCCTTGAAACTGTAACCCGTCTACGATAATGTGTACGATTAAAGTTGATATGGTAGAGATACCAGCGTAAATCCTATTGATATCATAGCTATTATTGAAAAAGCCATCGATTACCAAATGGAGTCGAAATAGATGTAGGACAACCCCAAATGAAACGTGCAGGTATGGGCGGCCGTACTGATTTCATAGAGGCTTAGTTTGCCCGTGGAGGAGGTAGAAATCAACGTTCAGAAATGGAAGGCTTCCCAGATACGATTAGTTTACTCGTGGAACCAGGAATTTTTTACGTCTTGAGAGATGAATAAAAATCTGTATTTATTTAAAAATTCATGCCAATAAAATCATAAATGTATTTAAAAATTCCTGATAATAAATTCTCAAATCATAAATCTGTATTTATTTAAATGTAATGTTAATAAAATCGAAAAATAATATAAATCATGAATCCGTGATTATTTAAAAATTCCTGATAATAAATTCACATTATATCTGGTATTTTAGATATCAAAACCACAAACCGGAAATTTCCTGATAATAAATTCACATTATATCTGGTATTTTAGATATCAAAACCACAAACCGGAAATGATGACCGCAGTGAAAGGAAACCGTCATATCTTGTTTACGCTAATTGAAACCGAGCTAAATAAATTTACAGGAAGCTGTGGTTTGATTAGGTTATCATGTTGTTTGCAGCAACAAACTTTTGCAGGAAGTTCCCATATGATAAGCATTAATTAGTTGTTTTTCTAGAACTAACGGAAATTTCGTTATACGCAAATGACGTAGTTCGATGCTGATAAATAAAATAATTGTGAATTTTTATTTCATTGTTAATTCGACTCTCAAAGAGATCACATATCAACTACAGTGATTGTGTTTGTGCTTTGTGAAATTAACTGTTAATTCAACTTGCAAAGTGTATCTAGTGATAGTGTGTGTTGATCAAAAAAACATTATGTGAGTATTTACTTAATTTCATTTATGTTAATTTACTTTTAGTATTTTGTGACTGCCCTTCAAAATATTTGAAATTATTAGAGTTTAGACGCAACCAAGTTCATAGGGGCTGCTTTTCAATTCAATGTTCTATTTCCAAATTTTTGGTAATTTATTTTTATTTGTTGGGGGTTGGATCGTGTTCAGGAAGTATATTTCAAGGATTATATAGTATATACTTATTCGGCATCGGACATTATTTCATTTCCAGGCTTAATATATTAAATTATGATAGTAGTTTCTGAACTCACTCCTAATTCGGAACACACCCTTAGGTGAATAGTGATGAATATATGACTATAAAAGTAGTTTTTATACTAGAGAATACATTAGTTTTTGAGTTTCACTCAGTGAGTCAACACGTGCTTATAGTGCATATTAACTAAAAGAGTGATTTCAAAGTTTATTAGGTAATTTAAATCTCTTATAGAAACCATGGTTCTCTCTGCAGTGGTGAAGAGTATTCTCTTTGCAGTAACTGCTCTATTGGTGAATCTGCGTGAGAAATTTGATGGATCTACCGCAGAAGATGGACTTAGGCAATGTACCAAGGCGATCAGACATCTTCATCATCAAATAAAGAAAGAGACAACAGTGGGTGAAAAACAGAACCTCCAGGCAACGTTAGCCAACATTAAGACTTTCCGAACTCAAATAAAATATTTGCAAAAGAAAGGATCTGGAGTTGGATCATCACGTAAAGAAAAGCCTAGTGATAGAGTGCGATGGTTTGACTGTATATCTGCATTTAAGAGGCGTGTTAGGACTGGGGTAATAGCAAATCTCAAGCATAAGAATATTCAAGCTTTTTTCTCAGACTGCAAATCACTTTTCATGAGGCGTATCCAGAATGTTTTGAAAACTGAAGAGGCCGTGAAAGTGAATACGGTGTTTGCTGCTGAATTTGAGATGTCTAAGGCAGAACAAGTGGTCTCGGAAATCAAGTATTTCAACACATCGAATGCTTCTATACTGAGAGATACCGATTTGAATGAGTGGTGGGACGAACGTGTAGTACAACCATTTATGAAAGATGTTGATCAATTTTCAGAAGGTTCAAGTGGTTGGGCTTTAGTGAGAATCCATAATTTGGGTGTAAACATTAACAAGTATACTCCCCAACTTGGGTCATCTTATATTGATCTACCTGGTGGAATAAAGAGGAAGAAAGCATGTATCAATGTTAAGAACGAAGATAATGCCTGTTTTGCATGGAGCATTGTGTCCGCCCTTTATTCTGTTGAAAAAGATCCACAACGAACTTCTAAGTACCCGCACTACTCACAGGTGTTGAAGCTCAAAGGCATCCAGTTTCCGATGACGACACCGCAAATCCCTCGATTTGAGAAACAAAACAACATCTCAGTCAATGTATATATACTAAAGAAGTCTAAAAAATTTATTGTACTACCAACATATCTCACTAGAGATAAACGGGATCGTCATGTAAACCTTCTGTTGATTCAGGACCGATACGATAAAGATGATTCAACTCCTGTAAATTATCATTTTGTATGGATCAAAGATTTGTCCAGACTGGTATCTTCTCAACTCAGCAAAGACAAGCATAAAAAATACTTTTGTGACCGCTGTCTGCATTATTTTTGTTCTGAAGAAAAATTTAATATTCATATGGAGGACTGTAGTATGCTAAACAAATGTACGATGAGATTGCCTGACGAAACCAACAAGATTTTAAAGTTTAAAAACTTTAAAAACAAAGAAAGATCTCCCTTCATTATTTATGCTGATTTAGAAAGTGTCCTGAAACATATCAATGATAAAACCAAATATCAAGAACACATCCCTTCAGCTATAGGATATTACCTGAAGTGTTCTTATGATGAGTCGTTATCTTTCTACCGTTCCTATAGAGGATCATCCTGCATAGACTGGTTTGCTAAAGAAATGCTACAGCTATCAGAAAATCTAAACACCATTTTCCTCTGTCCGTACGACATCGATCCACTTTCACATGAAGAGCAGCACCAGTATGATACAGCCACTCATTGTCATATCTGCGAGAAACCGTTCACTCCTGAAGACATGAAAGTGCGTGACCATTTCCATCTTGCCTCTGGATTTAATAATAGTGATAGCAGAAAATCAAACTATCGTGGTCCAGCCCATGAATCTTGTAATATTAATTATCAGGACACGCATATAGTACCCGTTGTTTTTCACAACTTGTCAGGATACGATAGCCACTTCATTATCAATCAAATTGCGCAGTGTACTGAAGGAAAGATAGATATACTTCCTATTACTAAGGAAAAGTACATCTCATTCACCAAGCATTTCAAGGACTCATTAATTAAATTCCGATTCATCGATTCATTTAGATTTCTTGCTGCATCACTTGACACTCTTGCCTCCTCATTACCACAGTTTCCTGAACTAACTACGTTCACAATTTTCCGGTTTACATGACAATCAATTCAATTTATTAACTAAAAAGGGGATATTCTGCTATGATTATCTTGATTGTTTTGAAAAATTTTCGGATAAATCTTTACCAAGTCAGGATAAATTTTATAACAAATTGGAAGATACTGGCATCACCGATGAACAATACACCCATGCAAGACGGGTGTGGACTGAGTTTGGAATCAAAAACTTGGGTGAGTACACTGATTTATATATGAAGACTGATATTATGTTGCTGGCTGATGTTTTTGAAAAGTTTCGAAACAGTAGCCTTGAAAGTTATGGTCTAGATCCAGGTCATTATTTCACATTACCTGGTTATACATGGGATTGTATGCTTTTCAAGACCAGACAGGAATTGGAGCTTCTTACAGACATTGAGCAATTATTATTTGTTGAAAAAGGAATCCGAGGGAGATTATCACAATGTTCAAAGAGACGATGTGTTGCTAATAATAGATATATGAAAGCTTATGATCCTACAAAGCCTACAGTGACCTTAAAATATTACGACTGCAATAACCAATATGGGTTTGCAATGTCTCAATATTTACCATATGGAGGGTTCGAATGGGTTGACCCTAACATCGATGTCACTCAAATTCCCGATAATTCAGACATTGGTTATTTTTTGGAAGTTGATTTGGAGTATCCGCAACACCTCCATGATGAGCACAATGATTTGCCTTTCTGCCGCAACATATAACTCCCCCCGGTTCCAAAAACAGAAAACTACTGGCTACGTTATATGATAAACATAAATACATCATTCATTATAGAAATTTAAAACAGGCATTACAATATGATCTTAAGCTCACGAAAATTCATCGTGCTCTCAAATTTAACCAATCACCTTGGCTTAAGTCATACATAGACTTAAACACCAGGTTAAGGAGTCAAGCGAAGACTGAATTTGAAAAGAATCTATTCAAATTAATGAATAATGCCGTATTTGGAAAATGTTTAGAAATTTACGAAAAAGGGCCAATGTTCGACTGATTTCCAAATGGCAGGGTAGATACGGCTTAGAGGCAATGATATCCAAACCAGAATTCAAGTCTTGCACAATCTTCAATGAAAATTTAGTTGCAGTTGAGCTCGCAAAGTTGGAAATCCTCTTTAATAAACCCATGTACGTAGGCATGGCTGTTTTGGACTTGGCTAAAACAACAGTATATGATTTCTATTATGGTTATTTAAAGAAAGAATTCGGTGATGATGTCTCTATAGCATATACAGACACAGACAGCTTATTCACAGAGATAAGGAATAGAGATGTTTATGAAATAGTGAAAAGGGACTGTCATGAGAGATTTGATACCTCAGATTATCCTCCAGACAACAGATTCGGAATCCCTCTAGTAAACAAGAAAGTGCTCGGTATGTGGAAAGATGAGAATATGGTAAGATATTGATAGATTTTATAGGGCTTAAATCTAAAATGTATACCAGCAAGTTGGATGAAGATATCAAGCCAACAAAGAAAGCTAAAGGAGTAAAGAAATCCTCCCTTAAGACCAAAATTACCTTTGAAGATTATATTGAGTGCCTGGAGAAACTTAAAACCAAATCAGTCGAACAAAATCTCATCAAAGCCAATAAACATACAGTGTACTCAATTACTCAACAGAAAATTGCCCTAAGTCCAGAGGATGATAAACGATATCAGATTTCGGACTCTTATGAAACATTGGCTTGGGGTCATTATTCTATTATGGAAACTTAAACTCCCTACTTGAATACATTATAGCTATATCCATCATAACCTTCTCATATTCAGTCTATGTGTGAATAATACTGGGTGAATTAATGAGCTATCTTTATTAAGTTAGAGATCACTGCTCGTGCAACCCTATAGCATGATGACTTAAAGAATTAATCTTGTTAATCTAATATGCATTGATTATGCTTCCATGTATTACATGCTGGGTGAATTAATGAGCTATCTTTATTAAGTTAGAGATCACTGCTCGTGCAACCCTATAGCATGATGACTTAAAGAACTATCTTTATTAGGATCACTGTGGTATAGAATGATTACTTACAGAATTACGCTTGTTGATCTAATATTCATTGATTATGCTTCCATGTATTACATGCTGGGTGAATTAATGAGCTATCTTTATTAAGTTAGAGATCACTGCTTGTGCAACCCTATAGCATGATGACTTAAAGAACTAACTTTATTAGGATCACTATTCATGCAGCCTTATAGTACGATTACTTAAAGAACTACTTTTATTGATTTTGATTAGATTTCACTGCTCATATTGTCATAAAGTGGTTATATAGGCCTATAGGGGATGTTCCACTATAAAAAAAACAAGCGCGCCTTGAGTTCAGCCTCCTGGGCGGTGTGGAATAGAACTCTTTATGGTTAGTATTATAAAATCTTACACACACATTTGTTTTCTCTTAGGTCGAGTGATTTTCTACCGCAACCACTTTCACATCCATAGTAGCTTTCTAAAGAACATCAAAGGCTTATCATTTGTAAGATATTATTTTCACTTTATTTTTTACAAGCTTATAAGTTACATATTCTGATGGTTAGCAGGTGTGCTGATAAACCAATGAGAGTGCAGCTTATGACATCGTGTAAAAGGGGGAGCAGGTCCTGTTCTATTTCCGAAAATTTCTATATGGGTGAGTTGTTCCTTTTATCTGCTTTAATTCATAGCTATTACATTACACTTGTTAAATATGAAATCCGGCTGAGGAAACATTATTCTTTATAAACATATAAGTGACATATACTCATAGTTAGCAGGTGATAAATCAATGAGAGCAGGACTTATGATGTCACAGACAAGGTACGGTTTACTGAACCTACTTATCAGATTTCTGATCTCTTTCTTGAATATATGAAGCTGGAGAGATAACAAGGTTCTAATCAGAAGTACTTTTGATTATTGTAGTAAAACAGTGTATTTAAAATATTATATTACAGCAACATATGATACATCAGGGCAAAGGTATTAATGTTTATTTCCTTGAGTTTCCAGAATATTACAACCTATCTACAATAATTCTACCATCTTGTAATGATCCTATCAACCAGGGTCCTCCTATCCCCATCATCACTAAGAACCTATTTTTTCTCTGACATTTCAAAAGCACTGATTTGGTTGGCCGGTGACAGTTGCGTCTAGTAACCTTCTCCAGTGACAAATTCTCAGTGATAAAACTGACAACTGAATACCTTTTTACTAGTAACTGTCTCCATGCACACTTTCATAAGTTTTCTCCTAATACGAGTCCTGTTACCATCATTTCTAGCATTTATAACTGTACCAAACGTTCAATCATTTCTATTTGCAACGACCCTGTTGCAACCATTTCTAGTGTTTGTAACGATCCTTCTTCAAAGATTCAGCAATTTCTAGCATTTGCAGTGGTCCCCAACCCATTTCAGCATTTCTAACGGTTCTTTTTCCTGTTTCTACCATTTGCAATGGATCCATTTCTACGGTTCGTTCCAACCATTTCTCCAACGATTTAACAATTTCTACCATTTGCAGTGGCTCCAACAATTTCCTGCAGCGAATTCTACGTTCCATTCGTTTCTAGCGTTTTTAGTGGCTCCAACCGAATGGTCATTTCTACGGGTCATTTCTAGTTTTTGTAGTGGCATAAAGACACTAGTCAAATATGAAACGGAATCCTACTTTGGAAACTTTGAAATCAGAACATATCTTTTTTATAAGTATATAAGATAAACAAACTGATGGTTAGCAGGTGGTCAGCCAATGAGAGTGCAGCTTATGACGTAATGACCGGAAGGCCCTGTTTACAGGGCGTTCTTA
This sequence comes from Octodonta nipae, assembly GCA_034190945.1. NCBI lineage: Eukaryota > Metazoa > Arthropoda > Insecta > Coleoptera > Chrysomelidae > Octodonta > Octodonta nipae. The sequence goes on along the minus strand of CM067219.1, from coordinate 113,496,159 downwards.
TCAGATTTCCGATCTCTTTCTTTAATAAATGAAGCTAGAGAGAGAGAGAGAGAGATAATAATGTTCTAATCAGAAGTACTTTAGGTAGTAAAACAGTGTCTTGTATTTACAATTTTATTTCAGAGCAGCATATGATATATCAATATCAAGATATATATATATATATATATATATATATATATATATATATATTTCCTTGCGTTTCTATGGATCGTTCTAGTCGTTTCTACGTTTTCAGTCGTTTCTGCAGGCTAAGTTGTTTCTACGGGTCTTCAGCCATTCAACGGACCAAGCCGTTTCTATGGTCCAGAGAAAGCTTTTGTAGTGGCTTCAAGCATTCTACCAGTCGTTTCTACTGGCCCAGTAGTTTCTACGGGCCATTTCTACCTTTTGTAGCGGCTCCAACCAGCCATTTCTAAGTTTCTAGTCGTTTCTACGGGCCATTTCTAGTTTTTGTAGCGGCTTCAACCATTTCTACCAGCCGTTTCTACTGTACCAGTCATTTCTACGGGGCGTTTCTAGTTTTTTGTAGTGGCTCCAACCATTCTACCAGTCGTTTCTACTGACCCAGTAGTTTCTACGGGCCATTTCTAGCTTTTGTAGCGGCTCCAACCAGCCATTTCTAAATTTCTAGTCGTTTCTACGGGTCATTTCTAGTTTTTGTAGTGGCTTCAACCATTCTACCAGTCGTTTCTACTGGTCCCAGTAGTTTCTATATGCCAGTTCTAGCTTTTGTAGCGGCTCCAAACATCCATTTCTAAGTTTCTAGTCATTTCTATGATTTCTAGTTTTTGTAGTGGCTTCAACCATTCTACCAGTTGTTTCTACTGGCCCAGTAGTTTTTACGAGACGTTTCTAGTTTTTGTAGTGGCTTCAACCATTTCTACCAGCCGTTCTACTGTACCAGTTGTTTCTACGGGACATTTCAAGCTTTTGTAGTGGCTTCAACCAGCCGTTTCTATGGTTCTAGTCGTTTCTATGGGTCATTTCTAGTTTTTGTAGTGGCTTCTACCAGTCGTTTCTACGGGCCATTTCTAGCTTTTGTAGCGGCTCCAACCAGCCATTTCTAAATTTCTAGTCGTTTCTACCGGTCATTTCTAGTTTTTTGTAGTGGTTTCAACCATTCTACCAATCGTTTCTACTGGCCCAGTAGTTTCTACGGGCCATTTCTAGCTTTTTTAGCGGCTCCAACCAGCCATTTCTAAGTTTCTAGTCGTTTCTACGGGTCATTTCTAGTTTTTGTAGTGGCTTCAACCAGTCTACCAGTCGTTTCTACTGGCCCAGTAGTTTTTTACGAGACGTTTCTAGTTTTGTAGCGGCTTCAACCATTTCTACTAGCCGTTTCTACTGTACCAGTCGTTTCTACGGGACATTTCTAGCTTTTGTAGTGGCTTCAACCAGCCGTTTCTATGGTTCTAGTCGTTTCTATGGGCCGTTTCTAGCATTTGTAGTGGTTCCAACCATTTCTCCAACGGTATTCTTTCCGAATTACCCGCCGCTCGATACAAAATCCAACGATTCAAGTCGCAATTATTATTCCTCATTTACATATTTATTTGTTTACATTATTAGTTATCATTATCTCTTCAATGAAAACCGTATCTACTTTTATAATTAACGATTTTGTTTACAATCATCCAGCCACTGCACTATCAACCACTGCTCGAGTTTCGCATGTTTATCAGTTCACCAGTTGCGGTTTCGCTTATCTTTTGATATTGCCTTCATTGAATCTGAATTATTTTATTATTTGTAATGAAATGCTAATTACCGAATATTTGGGAACCTATTAATTATTTACGATGCATTTTCGGTACATTTTTTGCTTAAAATTGCCGAATTATCTATATTAAGAGATCTAACGCCGGACTAGGCGCCCTCGTGGCCCTGGTTTATCCGACGAAAGCAGAGACTCGAACGAGTTGCCGCTCTCGCGCATATGATAATTTATTTCGTTGTTCAAAATATGTTCCGTTCATCCTATATGTTCTTAAGATGTGTTTTGCTACTCGCGGCCAATGCACCCTGCTGTGATACACGCTGCGACAAGCACCCGACACGAGCCAGTCCGTTTCCCGAATGATGTCACGGTTCGCCATACTCGACGGAAGCACTCTGTTGATTCTCGATCCTCGCCGCGTTCCCTACACATCGCATGCCTCCGCATTCCCTACGCACCGCGTTCCCGACCCCGCGCACCCCCCGACCTACGACCGCCCCCCGTTCCTCGCTGCGTTGCCACCACCCCCAACTGATGCAACCGACTACCGCTATCACTGCGCCCCGACGCCCGACATAGCGCCCTTGACCCGACGCCCGCCGAGCCTCCCGAAGGACCCGCGAGTAGACCACCCCCACCGAAGTGGAAGTGGAGGGGGTAAATTTGGTTCAATTTCGGCGTTTTGGGACCTTAGAATCTCTTATGGGAAATTACATGTATTTTTGGTCGATTTTGCGCTAGAACCTGTATAGCTTATCTACTTGCAACATTTCAGAACTTTTTTCAAGAACATTTGCGTCCAGGAAATTGTTTCTGTCAGCAAATTTTTTATTACGAGTAGATGAGTTTTCTAATAGATGATTAATTTGGAGAAAGCTTACGTTTTAGCAGCCAAATAATGAAGCGTTTAACACTATTGTAAAACATTAATCAAAGATGTAGATAAAAGAAACTATTACAGGTTTTACATTAATCGGAAAAATGAATAATTTAGCAATTGTCAAATAGTCCACCAAGTCATTTAAACCCATATGCAAACACGTTTGTTCGTAGAGATCAGTTACCAATAATTCCAACGATTTGAAACTTTATCCTCTTATCAGTATGAACAATATATATTCCTGTTATACTTGAAGTTGTCAAGAACTGATTTGAATAGTGCCATTTATTTAGCATCGCGTCAGTTATATTTTTCTAGGACGTTCCAACACACTGAAAGTTCACGCAATTATTCGTAACGTTCCTCATTAATGTGGCAAAACTAAACCAGGTCTAAGGTTTTAGACCGAACATGCGGTTGAACCTTTACATTGGTTTCTCTGAACTACCTGGGATGGATATTAAGCATCCCATATTGAGATATTGCAATTTTTTAACTTCCAATCCTTTGTAGGTCTTTTAATAGTTTACAATAGTCTATTTGTATCCTTAGATCGTTCTTGAATAAAAAATATATATAATTGATTATTTTTACACAACAAAATCTTAAGAATTTTCCGTATCCAAACTTCATAAAAATATGAAAATTGTCAAATTTATTATATCAAGATCCTAAAATACGAAGAATATAAAAAAATAAAAATGTACAAAACGACAAAACTAACAGAAATAACTAAAAATGTCAACGTTACCTTAAAGGTAAGAAAAATGCCAGGAATATTAAAAATGGGTTTCATAAAGTCACAGCATTTCAAAGTTTTTTTTAATGGAACACCCTAGAAATTATCTCGAATTTCAATTTCAGTAATTTTCCCCATTCTGACAATATAGGGTTTTATCACCTTCTGTAGGATACTTTTGTAGATTTGGACACTTTTATGTGAATATGTTAATTAATTTAAAAGTTTATTAAATAATTAGTTGCCTATACTTCTTGAACATGTTCCACTTCTCATTGATCAGGACTGTTGGTATCCACATGACCGGGCTCCAATAGACCATAAAGCAGAAATTCTTTTCTATGGTGATATGTGAAAATCGAGGTGTATAAAATACCAGTAACTACAAGAAAGAATGGGAAAAGAAAATTGTTTTTCAAAGCATTACTATACCGCTGACTAGAAATGTGGAGAGTTCATTTATAAATCGGATACAACTCTATTTAAATAAAGTTTTTTGTATAGTGTATTGCTGTTAATACTAATATTATAGTTTTAAACAATCTGTAGTTTTAATTTCCTGTATACAAAATAAAAGATATAAAAAATAAGACGAGTTGCAACAAAATTAGACTACTACGAAATTATTATGGCCTTGACATAAGTGGCCATATCTGCTAAAGTGCCCTGTAGGACCCCATAAAACGTCATATTGCCAAAAAATGAACAAAATTGAAATCCTAATTCTGTAACTTTTTCCGCATACTCTTAACAATGGAGATATCAAACTCCGGAGCATAAGTTGAATTTCTTTCTACCTCTAGTATATATGTTCCTGATCAATAAACAATAAACATTATCAAATGTATCCTTGAAATGTTTACATTAAAGTACTAATTCTATTTTTTTACGGTACGACAAATAAATCAGCATATCTTAATGAAACCGATTAAGGCTCCACATTTTTATGTTTTAGTACAGCTGGTCTTCACCTTGCCTGCAATTACGACTACACATTGTAGAAGATAAGAATAACAATATTCCAAAAAACACATTAAATGAATTCAAGCAAATACCAGGTAATATTGATAAAAAGAAAAACAACAGCATTAATTGGAAAACAAATATAATTGCATACTGTTATTAATTAACAGTTTTAAGAACAACATAGTAATTTTAAACATCAATTGTATTATCTGGAATCTGGGAATTTGTGTTGGTTTTCTCGTAAAAAATAACAACTCTATTATAGTTTCTGTATGTTTTTTGATAATTACTAGTACAATGTGATCCATAAGTAAAAACAGGTTTTACATTTGGAAAGTAAATTAAAGGGTATTTTGTCAAATAAATACATCATATTAGACTGTTTTCCTTATCCGTTGTTAGTGAATTACAATTTGACATTATAGCGAAGTTAACCATGATAAACTGCTCTTAGATGAATATATAGTTTTCAGAAAAGACCGCAAATTTAACATTACCGTTCAATATTGTGGGGACGCTTTGTTACTTCCTATTAAAAATGATAAATATTGATGTTTTCGATGAAAACTTCCTACGATTGATGTATTAGCATGTAAATTCTATTTATCTCATCCATATTTTATATGGTTGAACTCTAAATACCACCTTCAGTAACAGCTGAATTAATTGAATTATTGATGAAAACTGGAGAAATATTAACTCTTACTAAGAGGTAAGTTAACAATTTTTGGTGACAATAATACAGGCAGAAAAACTATTGTAAAGAGTTACTTTGAGGACTTCTTGCATTTGCAACGTATGAACACCATACTGAGTAGTTCCAGTATATTACTGGATTTTGTTTTAACAAATATTAACTGTAATGTGTTCTTTGACAAATGTCCCTTATTCTCTATGGATATTTATACAATTTATGACCTTCATTTGTATAATTGAATGAAAAACGACAAATTATACGGTACTTTATAGTGTATTACCTATTAGTACTGGGCTTACTTAGATGAATTTAATGATTCCAATAAAGTTTTTATTTTTTTGAGTTCTTTGGGAATAATACCACATAAACATATTCCAAAAAGTCGAAACGTATCAAGGTCTAAATCAGACTTCGTTTTTAATCATATAAAAACAAAGGAACAAGAAATTAAAAAAAAATAATAAAAAATTATAAGGATTCGTAATGACAAATTTGACAATAAAGTTGTTGATGCTTTTTATAATAAGTTGTTCAAAATACTAGATCTATATGTTCCTCAATGTCAACTTTATTCTCATCAATTTCCTAATTGGGTTACTGAAATACTAACATAAAAATATAAAACTTGAAGAAAAGTTCCAAAAAGATATAAGAAATTTGGTAACATCTACTAGACTTAGAATTTGTACTAAAGAGCATATTAAATCGGCATATTGAACCTACGAAGTTTCAAATATAGAATAATGCTCAGAGTGTCTGGTCTTTCATAAAGAAAAAAAAATAGTACTTCCAGGATCCCTGTACAATATAATTTCGTATGATCACCCACGCAACATAGTAAACAGCTCCACCACTCTATTAAAGCCTTATGTAGCACAAAAACTGACATAAATGAAGTTTAATATAATGGTTAAACTTCACTTATGTCAATTTTCACATGAAAGGTACACTGTATAAGTACACTCTGTATACCATTAAATACATTATGTAATCTATTAGGCAAATATAGTTTTTGATCTTTTGTCAAATTATTGAGTTCGTTTAATAGTAATTGCTAAGCAATTATCAATTGATATTATGCATAAAAAAATAATTAATGATTTCTACACAACATTGACCGCATCAAATTTATGGCGATTTGACCATGAAGTAAAACGATATTTATTTTTTTAATAAAAAACCGAGAATCGGATTTTAAAAGTCAAGTAATGGAATTGGCTTAGAAATGATTAGGGATTTTAAAAATGATTTATGTTAAACGGAAAATAAAAAAACAACTGGTTTAAATAAAAAGAAATGTGGTACGTCAAAAAATGTATCTTGATGTGTAGTAGTTGTATTCAAAATTTCATTTCAATATCTAGAGCGGTATTATAAAAATCTGAAAAATTAAGACATTTAGGAAATACCCACATATAAAGTTCTCTCCTTAGTATCACTTCCTAAAATATTAACATTAGGAAACACCCTGCATATATGTATAATGATGAATACAGAGTAGAACAACATAACACCACATTGTATAAGAATTCATCCTACTTTTTTGCCACAAAATTGTTCAATCATTTGACCAATTAATTGAAAATACTCACTGGCAAGAAATTTAAAATTTGCTTTAAAAATATGTTGTTAGAAAAATGTTACTATTTTGTTTCTGAGTATTTAGAAGACTCTCCTATTATGTTCTAAATTTGCTTTTAAATATGTACGTGTAACTTGTGTAATGCTTATTGGTGGCCCATAGCTAATGGACAATACGATAACTGCCGATTAACAGAAACATGCCATTAGTAAAATGTTTGTAGTACACGATATACAGGGTCCTAAACTAGGTATTCGGTTTATGAAAATTTGTGATATTTGAAAAACGGCTTCATATATTGGACTCAAATTTGGTACAGCATTGTTTTCAAGGGCGATTAACAAGAATTTGTTATCATTTTTCATGGTCCTCTTACAGGGTGTTTGTTACGAAGGTCGAATTAAGCAAATCCATTTTAATTTTTTAACACCCCGTATAATTTGCATTTCGACGATAAATAATGAAACTGCCATAATTTCATTACAAAATACGTAAACTTGTTGAATCTACATATTTCAAGGCGTTTTCGAGATATTGCCATTTTAAGACTGGCGCTTAGTCATTTAAATAAAACGTTAACGGTTTCAAAAACATTCAATTTAATTATAAAAACGAAAAAAATCAAATAGATTCACTTCATCAGATGTTGAAATTGACCACCATTAGCATCAATGCATTTTATTACTCTTTATGAAATGCAGTCTTGTCTTGAAAGGTTGTAATGTTATTTTTAACAATATTCGCGGCTTCCTGAATTTTCGCTAAAAGCTCGTTTGGGTATTAATTTCATTGCTGTACACCAAAGATTTGATATATCCCCATGCGTAAAAGTTCATAGGATTAAATTTTGGAGTACGAAGCGACCAAGGGAATTCACTGCGACGTCCAATCCAACGATGCGGAAAGTAGTTATTTTTAATATTGCTGTACTAAAGGTGGATAATGTGGCGGCGCCCCATCGTGCAAAAACCACATATGCTGCCTTGCAATAAGAATAAATTACCCAAATTATTTTCCAAAAATTCTAAATTCTGTAATGCATTTAATCTCGTAGGAAGTGCAAACGGGCCAATGAAGTGATCGCCAATAACTCCACACCAGATATTAAGGGAAAATTCATGCTGAAAATGAGCTTCACGATACTTATGAGGATTATCATAATGATAATAGTGGTTATTCATCCAACTGAAGACTCCACGAGGTCTGAATGTAGCTCCGTCAGAAAATAGGACGTTTAGAAGAATCGTTGGATCTTCAATGATTTTGTGCTACATCCACTGACAGAACTGTTGTCAACCTGGTAAGTTATTGGGCAATAAATTTAGTACAAGCGTGAAGTGATACGGATACAATTTTTGTGTACATAAAATTCGTAATTTACTCGATTTACTTACACCAGTAGCTGCTTGCAAGCGCCGAGTACTTAATTTAATAACAGATTTCAATTTTCCCTTCCGCCCAAATATCCGTATCCTCTAACTCATTACAAAACATACACATTCTATTTAATGGAGAGAACTTTCCGAAGTTAGTCCGTCCCGTCGCAACAAAAAATACTTTGTGATTTCTATTAAAATATTGTGGTACCAAGCAAGAAGTTCAGAGCAGTCTATTTCGTTTTTTATTAGTTTGTATAAAAACAGAACCGATGCCTTTTTCCATCTACTTTCCAGTGTTTTTAATTTAAATTCAGTACTTAAAGTTGAATATGGTAAACTAAATAAATATTCACAATATTTTTTGTAATAGATAAACCTTAAAAACTTTTTTGGACTTTTTCAATTTGATTTTTGTGAATTTCATATATCGGAGACCAAATAATTGCAGCATATTCGACGATACTTCTTACGTAAGCGTTAAAAAGTCTTATTAATGTGCTTAATCTTTTAAACTTACAGGAATTACAAATTATGAACATAAACATTATGAAAAATGACCCCGTAAATCTCTAGCCTCAGTTTTCTTTTGCAGTACGATATCCCCCATAATATTTTGATAATCTACTACACTCGTTTTCTTAGACAAATTAAATCATAATTTATTTCTTTTAGTCCATTCATATATTCTGTCTAAATCTTCCTGTAATAGTAAAGAATCAGAAAAATGACATATATTTTTATAGATTTTGAAATTACCAGCAAAATGTTGACAACGTGAATGCGATATGGCTTTAGGTAGATCACTAATAAAACAAAGGAATAGCAACGGGCCCAAGTTCGAGCCTTGAGGGATTCCCGATGTTGAAAAATATATTTTAGATTTAACACCTCTAAATACCACGATTGCTGCCTTGTCTCTAAGTAACTGTTGAACAGTTTTATCAAATTATCAGATAGACCCATCCCCTGTAGTTTTTTTAATGTTGAACTTTGTCGAAAGCTTTTGCAAAGTCAGCATATATGACATGCATTTGCCCAGCGTTTCCTACAACCTCAAATGCGCTTTGAGCAAATGTATGCAAATTAGTTACACATGATCGTTTTTTTCTTTAATCCGTGCTGTTCTTCAGGAAAAATTGGGGATACATGAGAGTAGACTTTTTCATATAGTATCATTTCAAATATCTGCAGTAGACAACATAGCAAGGGGTCTATAGTTCTTTATGTCATTCATTTCACTGCTTTTAAAAATTTGGGACAACGTTTGTTATCTTCCATGCAGCTGGGAACATACTCGTTTTTATTATACAGTTATATATTAATTTCAGTGGCTGCATTAATAAATTAACACAACCCTTAAATATGTAAGGCGGAATATTGTCCGGACCACATGATTTTTTAGGCTTAACTTTTTTTGCAGCATGGCGGATGTCAGTGTCATTGATTTCTGTAACTGCTAAGATATCGGTTATTAGGCATGTATTTGAATTATGCAAAACTATGCCGTTGGTATCCCGCTTTTGATAAATACTTTCAAAATAGTTAGTAAATGTCTCGGCGATAGTTTCATTACTACTAATTGTCCTGCCATCAAGTACCATAGATTCATTAGCCGTGTCAGTGTTCCTCTTATATGACTTTACATACCTAAAAAAGCTTCCTGAATCCTTATCAATGTCATTTTCCATTTTAGTAATGAATATATTATATGCTTCCCTAATATCCCATTTAATTTAGATCTAAGATATATAAATTGCTGTTTGTCATACTCTAACTTCTTTTTAATGTCAGCTATAATCTTTCTGTTATAATACGATGGGTAAAAGCTCTTCCTTGGTACCGTTCACGATACACAAACATTAAAAATTTTGTAAATTATTCTATAAAAAAAATCCACAATTTTGTTTACATCTTGCATGCTGCTCACTCGGTCAAGTCTACTGCTTTCAACAGATTGTACATTAATTGAAAGTCCGCCTTTTTAAATTATATTGAGGGTTAAATGTTCTGAATAGTTTTGGGTTACAAATTGGTAGAAGTTCAAGCTCACCATATAGTGCTGGATGATCGAGATGATCAGCTACAGGAGGAAAATCACATTTCTCAAGATTTATAACATGCTTACTTAAAATCAAGTCTAAGTACCTGCTTCTACTATTAGGAACATTATATAGATTAATCAAATTTACGAATTGCAAGTACCTAGATTCAAGATTAAGCTTAGCATAGATACATTTTTAATATTAAAATCTCCTACTAATAACAGCTTAGCGCTTAAGCCAAGCATATGACTCTCAAAATGCTCAAAAAAACATATTGTATACATCATATGAAGTTTCTGTGAAGCGAACCTATTTCACCTAAATCTGTGTATAATCGTTGGAATATTTTACGATCAGGCACATTTCGACTTGGTTTATGTACAAGTAAAATTATATTTTACTTGTGCATAAACAGAAATCATATCCTATAGTCCACTATTTGCAAATTCTTTAATTTTCTAGGCATATTTAATGAAGGCTTTGTTCAAATTACTCACTTTAAAAACACAGTAAATAAATCGACAGTATGGAAAGATTAATAATTTATGTTAAATTCACAACCTACTTAAAAAATGACTTTTTTGAGGCCGTTTGCGGTGATATGCCTTGAAATATAGAGATTCAACAAGTATACGCTTTTTGTATTGAAATTGTGGTAGTTTCAATATTTATCGTCGAGACGCAAAGTATACGGGGTGTTAAAAAATTAACATGGATTTGACTAATTCGACCTTAGTAACAAACACCCTGTAAGAGTACCATAAAAAATGATAACAAATTCTTGTTTATCGCCCTTAAAAACAATGCTGTACCGAATTTGAGCCGTTTTTCAAATATCGCATATTTTCAAAAACCAAATACCCTGTTTAGGACCCTGTATATCGTTTACTATTAAAATTTTACTAAGGCATCTTTGTGTTAATCCTTATATTTTCACCACTCTAACTGCAGTTGTCGTATTAGTTGCATTACAACTGTAATTAACTTTCTTTTTGTTATGACGTGTATATATCCATGTTTAATGGCTGAATACAAATTAAATAAATAACTAAATAAATATATACGGAATCATATCGAAATATATCGTAACAAAATTTTTCTTACATGTAGATCAACCTGTAGGACCATTACTCAAACAACAAATATTTCGCCTACATTTTTTTACTGGGTTATTGGTTAAGATATTGAGGGGCGCAACTGACCCATATGATATTCAGCACCTAGTACGCTACTGTCCAATATATTTAAGTGCTCCCATTAAATTTTTTTACCGTGGAGGGCAAGTGCTATGCTCAATTTATGTGGATGATTAATTCCTTTTAAGGGTGGTATAATTTTTTGCAATAATCACTTTTTGCACCACAATAATAATGAATAAAATGTTGAATTCTTGACAAATTTTTCTAAAATCTACTATTTGCCTTCAAATATATTCTATTTTATCGTTGCTATCTTATTTACTATAGCCGCGTTTGCCTTGAAATTTGATATTCGATTTTTCATCATCTATTATTAGAAAAAGTGTGTAAGTTATTCGCATGGGTTGTTCCACTTTTTTCGGGACTATTAAATATTAATATATGAATAGCTAAGGCAAATTCATTGCAAAACTCAGCTGTTTAACAGTATCTAGAGGAGTCCCAGGATGAGATAATTAACAACATAACAATAGTCTATAAGTCGGCTTTAAAATGAAAATGGAATATCAGAAATTCAGTCCTGCTGCATTTTTTTAATTTCTATTTCTACCTTGTTTTGGATGGCACCGATTTTATCTTGAACGGCGTTTTGAATAGAACTGATTCAAATTTTACCTGGCATTGAATGGAATCAAGGTCATCTACTTTGGTTTTAAGAGTGTCCACTGTATTTTTTATGGTCTTAATGTCATCATTTATCTCTTTTATGTCTGACTCAACTATTTGCATTCTGTCATTAACTGTTTCATTAACTTGTGCTACTATTTGCAGTAATTGTTCAAATTGCAGTTGTCGTTTTTCTGCTAATATTTGAGATTCGTTTTTTCTGGTTAATTCAACTTGTTCTTGTTTTTCTTCAAATCATTTTGTCGTTTTAATGCAATTTGGTCTTGTTTTTGTTCAAATTTAGAGAATAATCCTTCAATTAAATTGTGTTGTTTTTCAACCATGGCAGTGACAAGATTTTGTTGTTCGCTTTTCATCGTAGAAACAAGATTTTGTTGTTCTCTTTTCAACGTAATGACAAGATTGTCTAATTCTATTTTACGTTTTTCATCAAAAGATTTTACTAACCTTTGTTGAATTTCTTCTTGATGTTGTTTCTCCTTCTTGTCACGTTTTTCCAGAATCTGGGCTATTTTTTCGACTAGTCCCATAACCTGTATTCGTTCAGCTATAATGTGTGCCTTTACTTCCTTTCATTGGTTATTAATAGTAATATGTAATATGTTTTTGGATTGATCCATCGTATGCACCCAAGGGTGGTCCCGATAAGTGGGATGTATTTTTTCAAATCGTTCGCTGATACGACATTCCGTAATTAATAACATTGGTCAACACTAATTTTCGTGCCAAGAAAGTGTATTTTTCATACCAAATATGAGACTTCCTACTTGTAGTTTTGTAGGTATTGACTTGTACAAAAATAACAAATAAACAAATTTACAAAGAAAACCACCATTTATTAAATTATCATGTACAGAAAAAATTTTATTTCACGACTTTCTTGTATCCATCATATGCCGTTTCCATAGACTTTGCTACCTCTGCTCTATCGCTATTAAGGCCTGGTGAACACGCTAGTTTTGTTATTCTCTATAAATTGTTTGGAAATGATCACAACGACTGCGGATATATTACATCTCCAAGTTCTTTTTGCAATTTGTGAGTAGTTATTTGACTTGCGATTTCCGAGACAGTTTTCAGTAAACTCAACAAACGAAGTCCACGCAGCTCGTTCCAAATCGTTCATTGATTTTCTCTGATTCTTTTCTATGGTCAGATAACGGAGTTTTCTTGTTAAATAAGAAAAAAACATTGCCGATTTTTTGAAGGACCTTAATAATTGATTTCATTAGGTCTAGCTTTATGTGCATTAGGGAAATATAATTTTATATCTTGAAACCATGGTGGGTCTATGTTACTCTGCTTTCCCACCTCCATCGGGTCACGTACGGGCCAATCTATTTGTTCCCAGTGTTGATGCATGGCACGACTATCGCACAGAAAATAAAGACCTCTATATTTGGGGTACACACTCTGCTGTTCTAATAAGAAGTTGACCATTTTTAGATCAACACTAATACTCCATTGGTGTTCGTTATATTTAAAGTAGGAGTTGGGTCGCTTGGGTATGCGAAAATTTTGAAGGTCGTGGGTCGGTATCCTTTCATGTTGCGTGCCACCTGTCAGCGGGGTGTAATTAATGAGGTCTTAAGCGTATAATCACAGAATAATCAAACCCAGCGAAACTCTCCGATACCGCCAAATACAAATTTCGCATGTGTGACAAAGTCATTAATTTGAGAGTAGGTTCAATGAACCACAGAATTAGGAAGTATTATAATATTATTACGAAGTTAAAAATGTACCCTATCCTCAGAGTAAAAGCTACAAAAAGAATCTAATTATTCACAAAGAATCTGTTAAATAAATGTTACTTACATATACTTACACAATATTCAACTACATATCCATTATCAAACATAACCTAACTATGAAGTGAAATTTATCCTGTTTAAAACAAAACAGTCTAAGAATCGCCTTACTAGCACTAAATATTATAAGTTTTATTTGTTATTCACAATTGCATCAGAACGAGGTATTCAAGTAAGGTCAGTTTGTCAAAAAAAATTGAGAATTAAAATATACTTTAAAAAGATTGTGAGTTGGACCTATTACGTCTACACCATTTGAAGTGAAACTTTTGGTAGATTACAGATATACAAACACAATCCTTTATTTTCACACGATTTCTGAATAATTTTTTGTATTATTCAAATGCCTCTAAAACTAACATTATTCAAATATGTTGTTCGTCTTTATAAATACGAATTCGTCCTTATATTTAATTTAAAGTTACCGCCCGGATATTGTCACGAAATCTTGACATCCAAACATCAAAGGTTCCGACAAGAGTTTCGCTTCTGGGTTTGATTACTCTGTGGTATAATGGGATGAAAGATTACGTGGTAATAAAAAGATGTGTGATAAATGCATGTAATGCGATAATTTAGGGTGTAAATATTATTGGATTTATTTGTAGAACATGTGGAACAGTTACTTCCTTTGATGTGGCAAAGGTCTTCTAGCTAGTTCTAACTCTGCACTTGTAACGTTAACGCCACGCAAATTAACACAGCAGAAGTAACAGTCATCTATGCGATTTTTTTCGTCTTTTCCCTGCATAGGCACACCGAACATCATACGACTTCTTTGACAGCTGGCTGACCCATTGTCTCGAATATTTACATTATATTTTAAAAATTGTTGAGGTATCCACTGTTTGTGTTCATCCACATTTTTTTACTTAAAGTAAACACTTTTTATAAAATCTTTTACAGGTTTTCTATAATTTTTACCTATACATTCACGACCTTCTTTACGATGAAGACACAATTAAAATCAATTTATTTATGGATATGTACAGATAAAATAACAAACCGAGTGATAGAAAGTACTGATTACAGCGAAAATTCAAAACTTATTGTTATCAATGGACCCTTAATAAAAAATGATTAACGCTGTTGACAGAAACTAAACAACATTTGAGATAGAAATTTAGGTACTCGAATATGCTCTTTATACGTACAATATTATCAACTGTTGGGCACTTCCTGTTACCCCGGAAGTTGAGACTAACTTTGTTAATTTAAATGGAGTGGTATATTCCTTAATACCAATTGTAAAACTCATAAATTAACCCGGCGTGAATGAGGTCAGGTATCTCATACCCGCGGATTTGTAAAACACTAAATATTTGGTAACTGTTCTATTCCTGGAACTCGACAAGCTCAGTAGCTGGAGGGGGTGGTGCTGGGAGTGTCTTTAACTGAGAGAAAGTAGCTGTGTTACGCTGGCGGCAGAGTGAACTACAGGTGCGCAAACATAAAGCGGGTACCTCATACCCGACCTTACAGTTGGTGTAAGCATTTTGTGTTTTGATAATGTTTTAATTGAATGCGTATATTAATCAAATTTCCTTGTTTGTGGTTGTGTTAGCTCCAAAATGTGTTAGAAGCAAAATCAGAGACAGCTGGCTCAAATTTTAGAAGAATTTTCCAGTGATGAAAGTGGCAAATCAGAGAGTAATGGAGAAATTGATCACTGCTCTAAGCGTAGCGATGAAAATGATTCGGAACAAAATGCAGATTCTGATGTAAAGGACACCCATGGTCACATTCTACACTCGGAAGATATTGAAGTGTCTACTAATGAGGTACGTGGTAATGAGATACAAAGACCTGCACAAGATCGGAAAACATTATGAAATCAACCAGGTGTAACAAGTGCAGGTAAAAGTGCCCAAACAGAATTTGGACACTTCATTGCGGATCGTATGTTTAATAATATACTCTTCTATACACATAATGTGATAACCAATATGCGGATTTTGTGTCGCATTGGCAATAACAAGAGCATATGAATGAAATTACATTGGAAGAGATGAGGTCGTTTTTGGGAGTTCTGTATTCTAATGGATGGAATCTAAATGATTTGTGGAATACAGATGGCACTGGCATAGACATTTTTATGTGTACAATGAATCTATAGCAGTTCTATTTTCTGCAGATTTGGCTTCTGATCCGAGGTTGATTTTATGTTATGACGAAGGTAAATTATATAAGACAAATTCATTCTTTCATTCTGTGTGCACAACTGAACTCCATTTTCCAAATTGTTAGATATTAAGTCATAGTTTCAAAATATTGTTGATTCGTTTGTAATAATACTACATTGTTTTATACAGGAATATAAATACTTTTATAACTAGAACTGGGTTATTTTATCATATAACCTCATTTTCCTAATCTTATATAATATATTACAATAATAAGTATTATTGTGAAGTTATTTTATTTGTCAAAATCGCCATTTCTATATTAGGGTATGTCATACCCACCTCACAGCTGGTGTAACAATTTTTCACCTCATTCACGCCGGGAGAAAGTAAGATTCATAACTACTTTATGGGGCTACGTGGAACTGTTTCTCAGATTCTTTAAATTATAGGAAACAAATTTATAATATAACCCAAAATATACAGTCATAACTTCCATACAAAATGAGATATTATTGAAATGTAATGCTCACACTTTATTTAAATTTAGTTTGATAATTTATACAGGGCATTCCCTTCATTTTTTCTTACCATATACTTGGTATTGCTAGACTCTCCTTTTATGCTGATTGGATCCATTTTAATCTTTCGTGTTGTTAAATAAGGGAACAGTTGTGTTATTCTCAATTTTTACTTGAAATATCCTATTCGTCAAATTTGACTTAAAACAAGTATGCTATGGACAATTGGCAGCTACTAAAATTGATAACTAGGTACATTAAAAACAGTTCTGTCGACTAATACAGGGTGCATCAAAATGTTGATATCAGGACTGAATTTAAAATAGAATGTATATTATGGAAATATAAACATATATTTCCTCCTCCATAGGACAATTAGACTTCTATATTGGGGTTGTTTTTTTTTCTATAATTTTAATTATCTCGGAAATTATTCGTTGTAGACGCACAAAGCAGTTATATTTATACATGCCATTCAATTTAAAATAACACAGAGTCAACTTCCAGGATAACCGGAAGTGGCCGCAGCGTCGGTTGAAAATATTTCAGCTCTGAAGAGCATACTCGAGAACCTCCAAACTCAAATTTCTATCTGAATACATGCCGAAAGAAAGAAAAATACTATTAGTCCAGTGGTCAGAATTTTTTTGCGATTACTTTTGGCGCTCCTAGCGAACTCTCAAATTTCGTCTATTGAAATTATAATACCGAAGAAACAAAGTTGTTCCTCGAAATAACATAGAAAATAACAAGTAAACATAAAATGACAATGATTCTCCTTATAATCAAATAAATATTAAAAACCCATAGTTCAGAACGGTTTGTGTAAATAAAAGAATAATCAGAAAGTAAAACCTAATTGTCAATGGTAGTAAACATTTCTAAAATTCATTAAATTCCCTATTTAATACATCAGATACTTAAGAACCAGTGTTATTACAACTTAAGTGAATACAACTAATGTCTGTTTGACTGAAAGTATTTTGTTCTTAGTAATGGGATATCAATGTCTTTGATTTATTTAATAAACAGAATATGGTAAAGTAGGTACAGGTACTATAAAAAAAGTTAGTACACAATATGTTAATTTGTTATAATTGTCGATGATTACAATTTTTTTAACGTCTCAGACTTATCAATGATATCTACATAGATGCTACATTAAAAAGTTCTATGAAAAAACTAAAAATGTACTAAAAGCTATTATGAAGATGTTGAGAAATGGAATGTCTGAATTTATGTGTTTGTTAAGGAATAACAGAAATAATCTAGAATTTTTCTTGTTTTAAAAAAATAGTCAGTTTTATGTGGATTCCTTGTTCTAAAATTTGTTAATTCATATTATTTTGTGATCACAAAACAAATTAACAGTTTTTAGTACATGTTGAGTTTAATTTTCAGGGAAATATATCAAAATGATAATTTCTGTTGATAGAAATTTAATGTAATTGTTTAACTAATGTAATAATTTTGTAAAATGTTTATGAATTTTTTTTTGACCATGCGTGTTTTTCCTGAGAGTGTTATTGAGTAGTGTTGCAAATTTTACAAGAGAAGCATCACTTGCGGTAGGCACAAACTATGGTATTATTTAAAACTGAATTTTTTAATTAATAAACAAATGATAGTGTATATTTTCAAGTAACCACATTACCAACAAAACAATTTTGTTTTGGTGAACTGTATTTCGAATAATCGAGTTTTTATACCATTTGTGAAATCAAACATTTTATGGTGCATATATCTATTTATGATATATGCATCAAGGGGAATGTGTATCAAAAGATAATATATATATATATATATATATATATATATATACAATGCTAACATCAAATGGAGGTATAAATACAGTAATTATATTGAAATCGTAAAATAATAAATCCGGGTAACTGATAACTTCTAATGCAAATATTAAGAAATATATTTTTTTGAATCTAACGAATGTGCCAGTTTTAGCAAAATTTCTTAAAAAACGAATAATAGTTTAAACAAGCATATAGCAATATTCTAGTAATTCTATATATCATATCGGGAATATTTAAGGAGTAGAAAAATTGAAATTTTACCTTGATTTTGATATAGAACTTAGGGAGTGACGTTTACTAAATTCATAAGTCCATATTTTCAATAACTTCATATTTTTGGTACAGCAAGGGCGATAATTAACATCTTTGGATCTTATTAGAACATTTCGGAGAAAATAGCGTTTGAAAATTCGTTATTTTCATTTATAAAACAAAAGTATAATTGACATGACATTTAACTTTGGATCAAAATTATGACATAGCCAACGAACGGATCTATTTGAAATTTATACAGGACGACAAAGACAGATAGCTAAGTCGATTGAACACATTGTTGGTAGTAAACAATGAAAAGAATTTGAAATTTAGAAGCAGGTTATACTTTTGAAGTACAGGGGCAATTATATCAAGAAACAAAAGAAAGAAAATTACATATTTTAGCGGGATAGAATTTTATTTTGAAAAATTAAGCGTTTGAGAAGTGAAAGATTAAGCGTTTGAGAAATGAAAATTGAATAAGCGGATTAATATATGGAGGAATGAAGATTGGAAAGTCCATAATTAAAAAGTTAGATGAATTTGGTTCTATTTCAATATAAAAACTATAAATACACGACAGGGCATACGGGGTATTCAGATTTTAGGAGCATTAGAGTAAACTTGGTTCGGGGTTAGAAAGTGACGTTTAAACTGTCAGAAAGTTTGAAATAGTTTTTTTTTCAAAATTCAAAACTGGTTAATAGGTATTACAATAATTGAAAAAGCAACAATCAACCATAAGATTTTAAGAAAGCTGGTATGCACAGAAGCTGTTAAGGTGCATTCAGTACAGAAGCTTATTTAAAAGACAGCAGTTAAGTCAAGCAGCAGATAGAAAGCGGTATTGGTTCGAGATTGTAAAATATATAAAGAGAACAGGCATAGTAAGGCGCAGGCAGAAAAGAGCAGAAAGCTAGCAGATATTGGAACGAGATTCTAGATAATAGAAGTAGGGACAAGCGGTTTGAAGTATCAATCAGATACAGCAGAAGATATGCTATAACTTTAGGGACGGTTCCAAATTTGCTAGTTTTTCGATTAATTTGGTCTTTCACATTCGAGTCAATACATCTTATGATTTTTTCTACAAGCAATCTGGCGTAACTGTCAGTATTATTTGTTTAACATTGGCAGTATGAACGTAAATAATGAATTTTTTATTATATTTTATTTAATGAATGAACCAATTATATAAAGTTAGTTTAGCATTCTGCACTGAAGGTTGTCAATTGCTACTAAACAAAACAAAAATAAAGAACATCGTTTGAGGGACAGAGGAGAAAATGGTACTGAACCGTTTTGTCTTTGCCTATTTATATATAGAAATAGAAGTTACAATTGTTTTTGATTCATTGGGAAATTTAAATTTCTAGAATCGGGTTTTTAAATTCAAAATGTAATAAAATTGCAATTGAAATTTATTTTGAGGTAAAAACAACCATTCATTTGAACAAATCTTTTTACATTAACTATTTAATTTCAATTTTAATTAAGTGTTGTTTGGTATTATTGATTTTTTATTATTATTGAGTTACAATTTAAATTCCATATGGTTGTTTCGAATATAATATAAAGTGTATAATACAAAAACACAATCGATTGAGTGTCATAGCTTTCATTACCGGTTTTGACTCTCAAAGAGCAGAAGCAAGAAGAAGTTATGGTGAAGTTTTTACAAACAATAAATATTAAAGGTTGGGAAAAAAATAGATCAATTTAAAATATATTTATAAATTAAAAATTCCTTTACAATTTATATATATATATATATATATATATATATATATATATATATATGAAAAAAATATTTATCCGGGAATACATCCGTTCGTTATATTGTTCTAATGTAAAACCGTTTCAATAACTCCCCCTCATCTCATAAATTAAGCAATCTTACAGAAATATCATCTGATAGACCTGGAAGTCAGACAGCCTCTCAAAATGCACGGAGGTGTTACCACTTTTTGCAACTATAAGCAAAATCATCTTTACTTATTTTTAAATCATCAGGACAATAATTGTAACCCCCATTTATTATTTGATCGTCTCTATTTATTAAACTTTTTTAAATTTATTCAAATTACCGAGCATATTTGACATCATTTTACTTTGAAATTAATTTTAAATTTTTAAATATATGATGGTATATTACTCGAGTTAGAGAACGGTGGTATATAATAACTAGACTCTGCTTACTGATCGGCATGTACATTAGTTTTTTTTTTATTTTAAATTACCATAATAAAATCAACGTTTTTATGTTGCTATATTATTAAGCTTGAAAATTGTGAATTTTAATTTGCTTTTGGAACGTTATTTTCAACCAAACATATTTTTTTCTAATCTTACATATAGTTTAATGGAAATTAGGTTTTGTTTGTAAGGACGGGACTGCTCGTGCTGCTGGTAAGAAATTTACTGTACATGACTAAAATTATTACTAAGCATTTCATGTACAATAATAGTTCAAACATTAATAATGTTAGCGACAATCTTATTGTATCAACTATAATTGTATTTTTTTGCTAATAGATTGAAAATTGAAAAAAAATTATAGTTATTAATTTTTTTTGTATTGGCCGTAAATGATGATTGGTCTGTAATGTGCAATATTTCCTTAACAACAACCAAATTTAACAGTAAAATCATGCCAAATTAATGTTAATTTTTTTATGTCGCAAACATTCTAATGCTCTTTAACAGTCCAGTCAATGAAGCTGAAAATCGGCTGTAACATCCGAAGTCATTGAAACTGTCTAGATTTACATGGATTTTTTTTAAAAGGCTTATCGTTCCTTCAACTTCAGAAGTTACATGAGCCCGATTGACGCTTTTGATTTTTAGGGGTACTAACTATCCTTATTGAAAAAATTAAAACCTAAGGTTTATAGCACGATTTTTTTCTAAACACGTTGACGTCAGAGGTCCAAATTACACAGCGTTGCCGATATGACATTTTTTTCCGATATTAAAACAAAGGCAATACAGAGTGTTCGCCTACAATTTACTTTAATAATTAATTTAATTTTTGTTTAAAATTCAATATATATAACTTCTCTCTTCGAGGTGACATTTTTTTGTACGCAAGACAATATATATTATATATAAATATAATATATATTGCTTCTGGTCGGGAACCTTCATCAGTTGCGCTTCCCACAATTGAATGTCCGAACACTTCTTTATGCATTTGATGCATTTCGTTAAATTTGAAGACGCGAGATGTAAGACCGACATCTAGGATTTTCAAGAGAATCAGTACACAGAGGTTCCGAATCTGGAGCCGTCCGTGTAATTGCTGTTATCCCTTAACTCCTAGGACAGAATGTCACGATAAAATTTTTCAGGTTACTTCACCTGTCAGAGATATTGAATACTTTCTTCGAAGTGTCATTCTTTTGAAAATCCTAGATGCCGGTCTTACATCTCGCTTCTTCAAATTTAACGAAATGCATCAAATGCATAAAGAAGTGTTCGAGAGGACATTCAATTGTGGGAAGCACAACTGATGAAGGTTCCCGACCAGAAACAATATATATTATATTTATATATAATATATATTGTCTTGCGTACAAAAGAATGACACCTCGAAGAGAGTATTCAATATCTCTGACAGGTGAAGTAACCTGAAAAATTTTATGGTGACATTCTGTCCTAGGAGTTAAGGGAGAACAGCAATTACACGGAACGGCTCCAGATTCGGAACCTCTGTGTATTGATTCTCTTGAAAATCCTAGATGTCGGTCTTACATCTCGCGTCTTCAAATTTAACGAAATGCATCAAATGCATAAAGAAGTGCTCGAGAGGACATTCAATTGTGGGAAGCGCAACTGATGAAGGTTCCCGACCAGAAACAATATATATTATATTTAAATATAATATATATTGTCTTGCGTACAAAAGAATGACACCTCGAAGAGAGTATTCAATATCTCTGACAGGTGAAGTAATCTGAAAAATTTTATCGTGACATTCTGTCCTAGGAGTTAAGGGAGAACAGCAATTACACGAAGCGGCTCCAGATTCGGAACCTCTGTGTACTGATTCTCTTGAAAATCCTAGATGTCGGTCTTACATCTCGCGTCTTCAAATATATAACTTCCTTTAAAGTAATATCTTACTTTTTTCTTTGACATGCGTAGAAATTGTCCATGAAATCCAGACAATAAATTAATGGAATTTACTCTTCTATTTTACCTCGCTTCTCTAGTGAAGTTCTAAAAATATGCAATATACCACAGAATATTATTACTCTGCGGTGAAACTGAATTCTTTGTTTATAACCTTATTTTGGCATTTAGATTTAGCGTATATATTTGGTTATGGTATTTGTTTATAGAAAGAAGCCAAACTTGTAATTAAAAAAAGTACTAATTGATTTATATGTTAAGATATTTAAGAAAACCGAAAAGTGTGTATTAGGCAAATAGTAAAAAGATTCTAAAATTGAATCTAAACTTATCAGAAAGTTACTGATAATGGAGGAGCCCCCTTTTAATACTTTATTGGAATATTTGCAGTCAACAATCTTAAAACACAATATATTTATGAGGTCATCGGTATCTGCTGCAGATAAATTGTAGGTAACATGACTTTTAGTAACATTTTAGCTGAAAAAAACAATTTCTTTATTCAAATTCTTTCTAAAGCAAATGAAGATTTGTTGAAGGTGCAATCCATAGTACCAATTTTTGACTGGCTATTGCCAATTGTTTCTAACAATTGTGATAATAATTGGAGCATTAGATGGAAAATGTTGTTAACACACTTCTAATATTGTACTTCTCTTAGCCCCTGTGAATGTGAAATAATCCTTAGTACCAATAGCTGTTGACACAATTGCAAAGTATCTGATGGTGGACTATTAGAGTTATATAAGAGTTCATTGTTCAGGCATCAGCCCTTCCATTTTCAGCAAGCATACTAAAACCACTTCCACTGAGATACATGACTCACCACTAAGTTAAGTGAAGCTAGAGTGGTTGTAGAAAATGCATTTGGAATTCTTACAATCAATTTAGTTCTAAATACAATAAAGCCCTGGAAAACACAGGACATATCATCGGCATGCTGTTTTGTACACCAGTCGTTTGGGATAACTTCAAGTGAAAGGAGAAAGGGAACATTTGTTAGTCAGAGAAATTTGAGAAACATTTATGAATTATTTCAATAATGGAGCAAGTGTGCCCCAACAAGAACACACAAATTACTATGTTCAAAATATATTCTCAAGTTTCACTTCACTTCATTAACTCTAAAATCACAAATCATCCATACCTTCTTGTTCAATAATTTGGCTTCAGCTAATTTATTTAAACTCTGCTTAAAAACATGTTGTTCAAAAGTACCTAGGATCACAAAGTCTGACAGTGCTTTGTTTTCAGTCTTAAAGTTTATTTTTCATGGTATATAGGTGTAAAGCTTATATTCAGTGACTAGTGAAACCAGTAATACTTTTAATCCACAGCTTGAGAACCATCAAACAATAAAGTTTCAACAAAACTGCTATGCAACCCTGTGGGTAAAATAAATCAACATCGAGAGCTTGTACATTGAAAATCAAGTACTCTTATTGTTCTTACCATGGAGACCTTTAATCCTGCACTATTAAATATCTACAGTTTCAAGAAAATTAGAAAATCATTATCCACAATACTGCAGGGTTCTTTTGGGATGCACACACTCAAACCTTAACTTTTGCCTGATTTTCCAGGTAGTTTCTAGATTTCAGCAATATTAGCTGACTATTCCATTATTTTCGAGAATGTGAACACCCTGTTATTGCAAATTACGAATAGAAAAGTATTGTGTCCATTTCATACAGCAAATGGATTTCATGATTGATTTATAAATTAAGTTAGATAAGATAGATACATATTTTGATTAACAGTAAATAAATGAGAATATAGACGGAAAGACAAGACTTATCCCAAGTACAGATTAAATTACATTATTTGATAAACTTAGAGAGGTTGCATACTGGCTGCACATATATATTTCATGGCCCCAGATTTATATTAATTATAGGCGATCTGAGGTTTAAACCCATATGAGTTACTTTCTTCCAGTCTCTTGGATTTAACATTAATTCATTTTTACGTTTAAATTTAGTGATGTTGTGACTCTGAAGGGGGGGGGGGCAATTCCACTGGATGAGCCCGTAAATAAGTTCCTGAACCTTAAATCTTAGTGAAATGTAGCTTTGTGAGCAAGACAACTTCTACTATAAGAGATATTAAAGGTTTAGCGTTAAGAATGTATGGTTATTGTAGTATTGACAGATTTACACTAGGGGCAATCGGAGCTAGTAGCCAAGCAAATTTTATTAGGTAGCAAAATTTCGAAAACGAAGTTTTTCCAGGCTTATCAAGATTGCGCAATATATTTAATTAATTCTTACCATTTTTTATGTAATTGATAAATCTCGAAATTCAATTAGTGCATTATTTGTAAATTATAATTATGGCACTTCAAGTAAAAGTGATTTAATTAATTTATTTCCTTGAAGATTTGGAATAGTATTCGATTTTTTATTTTCTGGAATTAAATATATTAAATTAGTAGCTTATTCGAAATATTTTGGAGTTATATTTGCATTTTTCAAAACATAAATTTTAATCAATCAATGTAATACAATTACGAGTCACCCTTAGTGTAAAATTTATAATTTTTAGAAAAAATATTTTTTATGTTTTGAAAATATATAATATATAATAAATTTTCTCACAGATAGCTAAGTCGATTGAACACATTGTTGATAGTAAACAATGGAAAATAATTTAAAATTTAGAAGCAGGTTATACTTTTGAAGTACAGGTGGCAATTATATCAAGAAACAAGAAGTAAGAAAATTACAGATTTTAGGGGAATGGAATGGTAATTTGAAAAATTAACCGTTTGAGAAATGAAAATTAAGCGTTTGAGAAATGAAAATTCAATAAGAGGATTAATATATAGAGGAATGAAGATTGGAAAGTCCATAATTAAAAAGTTAGATGAATTTGGTTCTATTTCAATATAAAAATTATAAATACGCGACAGGGCATGTCATACGGGGTATTCAGATTTTAGGAGAATTACAGAAAACTTTGTTCGGGGTTAGAAAGTGACGTTTAAACTGTCAGAAAGTTTGAAATAGATTTTTTTTTCAAAATTCAAAACTGTTTAACAGGTATTACAAAATAATTGAAAGAGCAACAATCAACCATAAGATTTTGAGAAAGCAGGTGTGCACAGAAGCTGTTAAGGTGCATTCAGTATAGAAGCTTATTTAAAAGACAGCAGTTAAGTCAAGCAGCAGATAGAAAGCTGTATTGGTTCGAGATTGCAAAATATATAAAGAAAACGGGCATAGTAAGGCGCAGGCAGATAAAGAGCAGAAAGCTAGCAGATATTGGAAAGAGATTCCAGAGATAGTAGAGGTAGGAACAAGCGGTTTGAAGTATCAATCAGGTACAGCAGAAGGTGCAGCAAAAGCCAGTCCATATCAATAAAGCAGGCCAAGACGATAAAGCAGTTGATGCTTTAAGACAAACTTAAAGTTATAAGGTAGTACAAATTTTCATATTGCGCTCATGATATTTTAAAATAACTAGTGGTCGCCCAGTGGTTGAAATTCGACCCTATTTCATGAAATTGTAAAAAGTATATTTTTATAAGAAACAAAGTTGAGGAGAAATCGGAGAAGTAGGTGTAATGACCAAAATTGATCCTTCATATTGACAAATCTGTTGAAATAAAAAAGAAAGAAAATAAAAACCTAATCAAATATAGGTATTCGAAATAATATTGACAAATTATTTTTGCATTATGTCATTGGCCCCATCTCCCAATCATATAGTGACATAGCCTCTTGCTCTCTCTATTGTTTTTTATTTTTACTTTTACTCTTAGTACGATATTTGTATATTGCATGCTACCTCCAGAAGTACATGCTCTAAGAATCTAACAGCATCTAACGCCCTCCATATATAATTACTCATGTTTTGACCGGCAAGGCCAGCTATGCTAGATTTCGAAGGAAAAAATGTTGAATTCAAAAATACATTTTATTCTCGTATAGATGTGTAAACTCACGATAACAAATCAGTGGATGCATTAAATTTCTTTTTGTTGTAAATAATAGACATTTTAAAATGTCAATAAGATATTTATTTTACTTAGCAGTCAATCACCTCGTAATAAAAGCTTGGATTTTGCCTGAATTTGCCTTGTATGATCTATGCATATAACATAAAACAAATTATCAGATAAAATACATGGACAGAAAACATTAAATATATTTTGGGATATGAGACTTAAAAATTTTAATAGCCTTAAATTGAGTAATAGAACTAATTATAATTGTTATTCTAATATTTAAGTTAACGGTTTCAACTCGTTAGCACAAAATTCAAGCAACCAACTCAATAGTTAGTGTTAATATTACAAAAACAACTACAAAACATGAGAACATATTTATAAACCAGATATCTTCAAGATCCAATATAATTTTCATTAATTTTACACACACTACACACTAAGCAATGAATAGTTCTATTTTGTATCAAAAATATAAAGAAATACAATGAACCTGCTGTTCATTAATGTTATATAATATATATTTGTGTTGGAAACTTTTCTCAGTGAATGAAAGTCAAATCTTGAACTTTACTCCTCGAATTAAAAACTTACCTTTACCACAGTTCTATAATAACCTAACCACTAACAATATTATGAAATTTCAAAATATAAATCAAAGTCTCTACAACAAAGATGGCCATGATATCAGGGCTGCCAAATCAAGCTGTTTATCTTGAATCTGATGGTCTGTGTTTAAATTCACGATTTTCGTAATCTTCCTTAAATAATATGAATATATATATATATATATATATATATATATATATATATATTTCCTTCTATATATATATAAAGAATCTAAGTTAAAAGTATAATATTAAAATTAATAAAATATTTTCCGCAATAAATAAGATAATTCGGTGTTAGTTGACAAACCAATGAATGGCAATTATTAATATAAATTTTTCTGGGTTCTTTTTCAATAACATGACGATGTGCTATAACTTTAGGGACGGTTCCAAATTGGTTTGTTTTTCGATTAATTTGGTCTTTCACATTCGAGTCAATACATCTTATGATTTTCTCTACAAGCAATCTGGCGTAACTGTCAGTATTATTTGTTTGACATTGGCAGTATGGACGTAAATAATGAATTTTTTATTATATTTTATTTAATGAATGAACCAATTATATAAAGTTAGTTTAACATTATGCACTGAAGGTCGTCAATAGCTACTAAACAAAACAAAAATAAAGAACAGCGGTTGAGGGACAGAGGATGAACCGTTTTGTCTTTGCCTATTTATATATAGAAATAGATGTTACAATTGTTTTTGATTCATTGGGAAATGTAAATTTGAAAAAATCTTTTTAGATTATCTATTTAATTTCAATTTTAATTAAGTGTTGTTTGATATTATTGATTTTTATTATTATTGAGTTTTAAATTTAAATTCCATATGGTTGTTTCGAATATAATACGAGGGTGAATCAAATATGAACCGGACTTTTGTTTTAAAAATTTTATTCGTACGATCAATACAAATTTTAATATATATTATTTTTCTATATAGTCTCCTCTCTTATGTATACATTTGTCCCACCGAATCGGAAGTTTTTTAATACCTTTCTCAAAGAATGAAACTGGTCGTGT
Source organism: Octodonta nipae (assembly GCA_034190945.1). Lineage (NCBI taxonomy): Eukaryota > Metazoa > Arthropoda > Insecta > Coleoptera > Chrysomelidae > Octodonta > Octodonta nipae. The sequence goes on along the minus strand of CM067219.1, from coordinate 113,468,091 downwards.
CGATAACCATTTGCGCACAAACGTTTCTACACCTTCGTTGTCCTCAAAGTGGTGGCCTCCCAGTTCTTCTTTAAGTGGCCCAAACATGTGGTAGTCAGATGGCGACAAATCAGGACTGTAAGGTGGGTGTTCAAGGGTTTCCCAATGCATTTTGTTCAATTTTCCTCGAGTCAATGCAGCTGTATGTGGCCGAGCGTTGTCATGCAACAGAATCACACTTCGGATAGATATATCCCGCCTCTTTTGCCGATAGGAAAGTTTCACTTGTTGGAGTAGTTTGCAGTAATACTCAGCATTAATTGTACGGCGTTAGTGCAGAAAATCGATCAGCAGTACGCCTTCAATCAGCTCACGAATTGCGTAGATATTCGCCTCATTGATGATTGTCGTGGGACGGCTTGCATGAGGCTCATTTTCCACTGTCTCTCGGCCATCTGAAAACTTTTTGTGCCAGTCGTACACTTGTGTCCTTGAAAGTGTTTCATTGCCGAACTGTGCAGATAGTCGACGCAAAATTTCAGACGGTCTAACGCCCTCCCGCGCCAAAAATTTGATAACAACATGTTGCGCAACAACGTATGCACCTATTGCTCTGACATGATGCTACTAACAGCGCATCGACTACGCCTCGCCAAACCGACGAACTCCCCTCTTCTTAACATCCCTACCTAACATATCGAGACGTCACGCCACTCCAATTTCCTACAGGGCGAGAAACAGAAAAGTCCGGTTCATATTTGATTCACCCTCTTATAAAGTGTATAATACAAAAACACAATCGATTGAGTATTATAGCTTTCATTACCGGTTTTGACTGTCAAAGAGCCGAAGCAAGAAGAAGTTTGCCGGATAAATATTTCTTCGTATTGTTCCATCCGTTAAAGCCTACGACTTGACATATATATATATATATATATATATATATATATATATATATATTTTATATTCACTTTGATTCAATTCACTTTTTAAAAAAATATATTTATTTAGAAACATACAATATTAAAAGTGAACAATTAAAATAGTTAAAGTACTTGAATAACTTAATGCTATAAATGATATTATTTGAATGACTTAATACTAAAAGTGATAATATTTGAATGACAACACGAGAACGTTTCCAGTTGCATTTATAACATTGACAAAAGTGCTGATGCAAGTCAGCGTTTTTACTGGGTAAACGGACTCGTGTAGGTTTCGGGAAGTTGTTTGCATATAATTCAAGATGAAATTTGATATCCCTGAGAAGTCACGTACGTTTTAAATTCCGTTGACTTCTCGACTGTGTGAACTAAGTGCTGATATATTTTGCATATAACAACTCCCCTTACATATCAAAAGTTGATGCTATAACATCAACTTTTAGGAACAGAACATAAAATGATATAAAATGATGTTTGAATGGTATGAATAATAAGTAATAAGTGTATAAAATATGAATAAAATAAAGTAATAGGTAAAAATCAAATTGACATTTGTAAAATAAAATCAAAATATGTTAAAATAAATGAGCAATAAAATAATACGAGTAATAATTAAATGCTTAACCTAAACATATCAAAATAAAATATAAAGTAAAAGGAAATGTAAATAAAAATAATGTGTAGAAAAATAAAAAGGTTAATGATATAAATCAATATTAAAAATGGTGTTTTTAGAGAACATAAAGTGTATACCTAAACTTGCGTCTCTAAGCTTTGTTCTGTTTTCAAAACAGGCCTAAGCTTGGGGAAGAATTTGAGTCTTGGATGAGGCACTGAAGTCTGGTCAGGATTGCAGTCCTTTGGAGGTTTTACCATCCTCTTTTTGACAGCTTGGAAGGTGATGAGTGCTGCTATGATCATGAGAGCAGCTATGGTTGTATAGGTAAACCAAGAGATATTTTTGGTTACAAACGGCTGGTATATGAGACCATCGAGGTCTTTGGAATATTGTTCCAATTTCTGATTTGCTACGTCTAATTGTTCTACGTTAAGCGTGTTCAACTTCAGGGGCTGAAGTTCAGGAATTATAATTTTTTCTGGCACTGCGTCGCAACAGTTGAACGGCACTGTTACTGGTTGGAAGGTTTCTAGAACAACAGTTTGTTTACCAGATTCGGCTTGAACTTTTGTAATTCCTCTAAACGCACTACACTCTGATTGAAGAGTCAATATGGAGTTGAGGGAGATTGTAAGAGTTTTTGGGTTTGTTTGAGCGCAATTCACTGTAACACTTATGGGTTCAGAAGTAATTATGAGCCATGTATTGGGTTCTAGTTTTTGAACGTTGTATCCTTGAGTGAATATTAGTGAGCTTTTACAGTTGTCGGGTACCTTCTGGACATTCTTTAGAAGTTGAGGTTCACATAACGCGTTTGTGTCAATAGGGTATGCGTAAAGTTCAGAACACAGTTTCTTACGAGTGGATAACGGTTTACACGCACTTAAGTCTTTGATCGGAATAAACATTAAAGAATCATCATTCTTTGCAAGATATTTTTGAGTGAAGGATAGCATATGATGTAAACCTGTTCTTTCATCGTATATAGGGATAGGATATAAATGAAAGACTGTGTAAGGATGTTGTTCGACTAAAGGGATTCTTAACACAAATATACGATCGGTATATGTTTGAAATGCCTCTAGTTCAATAATTTCCAGATATTGTGCGATGCTCGAGTACTTTACAGCCAATGGAAGGTTACTTTTGACTAAATTTTGCGATATTTCCTGTAATGAGGTAATAAGATGTTCTGGTGTTAAAATTGAAGAGTGAATTATTTTCAGACGCGCGAATGTGATAGAATTTAAAACATCATTTAAATTATCTTCTAAGTAGAGATAATTCTCACATTTCAAGTAGTGCGAGTTTTGATTCGACGTAGGCGACCTTATCATTAATTTTTCCGATAGTGTTTTCCAGCTTTATCATGTTATCGTTAAATAGTTTCTCGTCAATTCTAAGATTTTGGATAGTTTCGTTGAAGTTTTTAATTACGGATGTGGTGACACTTATTTGGTTTTTTGTAAGTTCTCAATTTGAAGTTGGCCTTGATTTAAGCGGTTTATGCTTTCGGTAAAGTATTTTCCGTCGGCGGCGTCTAAATTGCCGGTGATTGCCTTAAAAAGGGTACCTGCCCCATCAAGTATACCTCGTTTGTGTCTTTTAGTGTCCATGTGAATGTCAGTAAATTTCTGTTTGATTGAGTTAGAAATTTGATTGAGAAGGTTAATGTGGGTTTGTACGTCTGCGCGAAAGTAGTTCATAGCAAAAGTATTGAAGTTAACAGTTTTTACAAGAGTTTGTAATATTCTGTTATTTGTTGTAAAAACTTGTTCTAGTGTAGAAATGTTTCTGTGTACAAAAAGTGTCCATTTATCATTGGATACAGTTATTTCTGCTTCGTTATGGAAGTAGATACCTAAAGTATTGTTTATTGGTTGTATTTGAAATTGGGGTACTGCTGACCCGAACAGCAGGCAAAACCTGAAACAGAATCTCCAGAATTTCGAAAGGACCATTGAATTTATTTTGGAGTTTGTCCTTGATCTGGGATTCTTTAATATAGACTTTATCGCCTATTTGATAGTTAGGGAGATTTTCAGAAACGTGTTCATCAAATCTGACTTTCGCTTTATGTTTTGGATTTCCGTTCTTTCGCGAGCAATTTATAATAGTGAGAGATACGATTATTGAGATCTCTGATGTACTTAGTTATCAGGGCTTGTTGGTTGTAGAGAGTTTCTGGAGTCCTACTCGAAGTATGTCCATAAACAAGTTCGTAAGGGGTGAATCCATGAGTTTTGTTTACAGAATTGTTATATGCAATGATTGCATAAGGGAGGATGTTAAAAGGGTGTTCGTCAGGATTTTCTAGTTTATGGATTGTAATCATCTCTAATAAGGTCGAGTGGAATCGTTCTAATGAACCATTTGACTGGGGATGTCCCACACTAGAATAAGATAGTTTGATGTCAAATAGTTTACACAAATCTCTCATTAGTGTGTTGTCGAATTCCCTGCCATAATCACAATGTATCCGTAATGGAGTACCGAAGTGTTGGAAATAGAGTAGTAAGGTACTAACAACGGTTTTGCGGATTTGTCGGTTATGGGGTAGGCCTGAGAGAATTTTGTTAGTTCGTCCCGGATAGTTAATGCGTAGTTTTTGTCGGGACTTCTAGAATATCGATGTTGACGCGTTCAAAGGGTGTCCGTGGGGTTTCAGTAATGACAAGTGGGCTGTCGAGATTTTTCCGGTAAACTTTTGCTCTCTGGCAAGATTGACAGTTTTTGATAAAATTGTCAACGTCCTTAGTCAGTCCTTGCCAATTGTATTTTTCTTTTATTCTGCGGATAGTTTCATTGATACCTCGGTGTATATTATTTTGCCGTTATGGAATTGGTCAAGAATGATGGGTATTTGGTCTTTCTCAACCGTTTGGACGATATTTTGGCAAACTTTCCATTTGATGTCGATTTCGGAAAAGATAAACGAAAGCATTCCAAAATGGGCAGTTCAATGTTATTCTCAACACAGAATACTTCATTTTCAGTAAACACATCTCTACTATTATACAGAGATGCGAAAAGAATCTCGTTGACTATTTCTGGGTCAGAAGGAAGAGGGACGATGTAATAGCGTCTTTTTCTGACACTTTTGCTTGCAAAGACATTTACTCTAGGGGTACGGAAATCAGCATTTTCCTCAAAATGTCTTCGATGATGTCATGGTGAAAATTTTTCATGAGAGAGCCTTGGGGAAATACTAGGATGTTTTTGTTTCCTCGGTCTAGGAGTTGGCAATTAGAAAATTGAATTTTGTCGTAATCTATGAGAGAGACGGTTTGATATCGCTCGACAAAAGTTTTAAATTCTTCGGAGATTTGTTGGAGATTAATAGGACTTCTCGTTTGGGGTTCTTGTGAGTCATCGTCAGTTTCGTTTGTTGGGAGTACTGGAAATGGTGTTAGATGATTGTTTGCTTGAAATGATATGTATTCATTAAAGTTGTTAACTTTAATGCGAGAGAGCGCGTCGGCGTTTTTATTTACTTTGCCGGGTTTGTAAATTATTTGATAGTCGTACTCCTCGAGCTTAAGGCGCCATCTTGCAAGTCTACTTCCAGGGTCCTTTATAGAAAACAGCCAAGTTAACGGGCGGTGATCGGTCAGAAGTAAAAACTTACGGCCAAAAATTATCGGACGAAAGTGTTTAACCGCCCACACTATTGCAAGGAGTTCTCGTTCTATGGTTGAATACTTAGTTTCAGCACTGCAGAGAGTTCTGGAGGCATAGGCTACGGGTAAATCTTTACCTACGGGGCCTTGAGAGAGCACTGCGCCGATAGCAAATGAACTGGCGTCGGTTGTAAGAATAAATGGCTCTTCAAAATTAGGGTATATGAGTATGGGAGTAGAAGTAAGGGCTCTTTTTAATTCGTCAAAAGATTTGACACATTCTGAATCAAACTGGAAAGGTGTGTCTTTTTGAAGTAATCTTGTCAAAGGTTTTGAAATCTTGGCGAAATTGGGGATGAATCGCCTGTAATAACCAATTAACCCTAAGAAGGACTTGATATCTTTTGGGTTTTTTGGTTGGGGGAAATTTAAGATACAATCTACCTTTGAGGGGTTAGGCTTCACGCCTTCGGGAGTTATAAGGTGGCCAAGATACGCGACCTCTTTGCGAAGAAACTCGCATTTGTCGGGTTGGATTTTTAGATTGGCTTTTCGCAATCGTTTGAAAACTTCAGAAAGTCGGGCTATATGCTCATGTATAGTCGGAGAATAAACGATAATGTCGTCCATATAGACTAAACATCTCTCGTTTTGAACGCCTAAAAGAATATTATCCATTACCCTTTGGAAGGTGGATGGAGCGTTTTTAAGACCGAAGGGCATTCTAACAAATTCGAAATGGCCATTATCAACTGTGAATGCTGTTTTTTGGATGTCTTTAGTATCGATTTCGATTTGGTGAAACCCGGAAGCTAAGTCGAGGGTGGTGAAGTATTGGCATTTGCCAAGTTGGTCAAGTAAATCCGAAATGTTCGGTAGGGGATATTTGTCGTCAACAGTAAGTTCATTTAATTTACGATAATCGACGACGACACGCCATTTTTGGGTACCAGATGCGTCTAGTTTTTTGGGAACTACCCAAACCGGGGATGACCATGGCGAATTAGACGGACGTATAATGCCTTGGTCAAGCATCTTTGATATCTGACTTTTTACCTCTTGTTTGTGTATTTGGGGGTACCGATATGACTTTGTGAAAGAGGGTTTTGCGTTATTAGTGTCTATCGAATGTTTGATTTCGTTTGTAAAGGTCAGTTGGTCACCTTCTAAATAGAATATGTCGGAATATTCGAGGCAAAGTTGAGAAATAAGTTCGGCTTCCTCCTCGTTCAGATGTTCTAACCGAAGTTGTTCCATAATTGTAGTTTGTCTATCAGGCTGGGTCAAGTTTTGAGAGTAATTTTCAGAAAGAATGTTTACGGAAAAATTGTTTATCGGTTCGAGTTCCAAATTGTCGAAATTAACAGTCTTGGGGATAGCATTTGCATTTAAAACTGAAGTAAGGAATTCGCCTTTTTCATTAATTTTAACAAGGGCACGGGGAAGATAAACTTTTTCTATTTCGGCAGATGATAGGAAAGCATCAGTATTTTGAGGTTACATTTTAATTTGCATATTTGTTCTGTTCGGGGTTCTAAACAGATTGTATTAACCGGGATGCAGTTATTGAAAGTTGAAGGGTTCTGAGTACGCATGACAGTATCATCCGTAACTTTGTAGAGAGGTAAAGTTTTAAAATTAGTGACAAGTTGTTTGCTGTTAAAGTCTATAACGCAGTTATAGTGTTCAAGGAAATCTGAACCCAGTAATCCGTCGAATTCAATGTCGATGTTGCAAATATATACCTTGTGTGGGTCGGCGACATTGAAAGGTGCAAGGGTGGATTCGTTGATTAAGATTTTCTGATCGGTGATTCCTTGGATGACTACGTTTTCGGGAAATCGTTGTTTGAAGCGTTGGCAGGTTTCAGGTTTAAAAATTGAAAGTCCTGCACCCGTATCGATAAGAAGTTTATAGGTGTTTGAAGAGTCAGTAATATAATAAAGATTCTTTGAGTTGACGGAAAGAAGGGGTCTTACAGAAAGTTCTGTTCTGGGAAGTTGACATTGGGGCTGAAGTTGTCCAGATTCATTGTCTGAATTTGGGTTTGAATTTCTGAAATTTCTTGGTCTGGGGGTTCTGACTGAGTGGGGGTCAAATGAAAATTTACTTGAGAAGAATCAGGTTCGTCAGAATAAAATTCGTATAACTGTGCAGTATTGAAATATTCTGGTTCATTGTTTTGTTCGAAATCATTAGGGTGATAATCTTGTACGTTTCCGTACTCATCGGGTAAAGAGGTGTAATGATTTTCGTTTTGAGAGTAGTTATAGTCATTGTGATATGGTCCGAATGGCAGATTGTTCAAGTGATGAGTCTTTGGTTGTTGGCGTTGTTGATGTTTAAAGAAACTCGGGTTCGGTCTGTAATTGCCAGACATTTGGGGTTGTCTACTGGTAGATGGACGAAATTGTTGCTGTGAAAATTGTTGACTGGGATTAACATTTGTAGATTGATTAGCAGGTTGATTGGAAAAATGAGGGCGGTAATTCGAATAGTTCTGATTAGAATTCGGGTTGTGTTGAAATTGTCTCATTCTCAATAAGCATTCGTTGCTTAAATGGCCCATGCGTTTACAAAAAGAGCATTGTTTTGGAGGTGGACCGTTATTTGGTTTACGAGGGGGTTGTTGGAAACTTCTATTACCTGAAAATTTCTGGGTTTCTAAATGTGATAGTTGTAGTTCTCGTTTAATTCTGGAAATGGCAGTGAGAATACTGCACGGGTCACTAGCGCGAACGAGTTGACCAATTTTGGGCTCTAAACCCGTGAGGAGGCTATTAAGAGCCATTGACTCTATTAAGTCAATCTGTGCTTGTTTTTTTTGATAGTTAAATTTTGTTTGTTTATAGCTGCTAGCATTTTCGCTTGATGCGTCTGGAGTCTAGCAGAGAACGTGAGAGGGGATTCATTAGGAGTTTGCCGCATTCGTTGCAAGTCCTGTATGAGAGCCGAGAGATCCCGAGGATCTCCAAAATGGTTTTCTAGGAGGGTTTGAATTTCGGCTAGTTGACTAGGGTTTCGCGAATTAATTAACTCAGCCGCTCTACCGCGTAACTTATTTTTGATATGGAGAATTAGCAGTACTTGCTGATTATCCGTTGCCATGCTGTAAGCAGTATTACAGGAGCATATGAAAGTGTTTAAAATATCGGATTACCATCATACTCAGGAATTATGGCAAATATTTCCGATAGCTTATAGGGTTCTACAGTTGGTGTAGCTGCCTGTCTAGTCGTTGCCATTTTTAAAATTGTATAGATTCGCACAATAAATCGAAATTAAACGTTGAATAAAAGTTTTAAATTGAAATGGTAGAAAATATAAGGTTTATCGATTCAGTATTGAGTAATGTTTAATATAGTAATAACAAATTTAAAATAGGAATGTATAAATGGTAGATTAATAATAAACTTGAAATAATGTTTCAAATACTTCGAAATATGTAAGTCAAAGTAATAAAATAATATGATTATGTAAAATATATAGTTTCAATATTATTTAGGAATGTAAGGTTATGAGGAATAAAATATTATATAAATGAAAGAACTGGTGGTCATTCAAAAAAATAAAAAATAATTACTTTATGTGATTCTTACGTTATTATTCCTCGCATCGGACTGTTCTCCGCGTCACTTAGCACTGGTTAGCCTGGTTGCGTGTTCCCTTGCTAGTACTTGGTAGTTGTTGTCCTTTTCAAGTAGGTTTTGTCCACAATGATTTAGAAATCTCCACAGTTAGTTAGTATTCACGTGTTCTAACTGTGTTGGACAATCCTACTGACTGCGCCAATTTTATATTCACTTGATTCAATTCACTTTTTAAAAAAATATATTTATTTAGAAACATACAATATTAAAAGTGAACAATTAAAATAGTTAAAGTACTTGAATAACTTAATGCTATAAATGATATTATTTGAATGACTTAATACTAAAAGTGATAATATTTGAATGACAACACGAGAACGTTTCCAGTTGCATTTATAACATTGACAAAAGTGCTGATGCAAGTCAGCGTTTTTACTGGGTAAACGGACTCGTGTAGGTTTCCGGGAAGTTGTTTGCATATAATTCAAGATGAAATTTGATATCCCTGAGAAGTCACGTACGTTTTAAATTCCGTTGACTTCTCGACTGTGTGAACTAAGTGCTGATATATTTTGCATATAACATATATATATATATATATATATATATATATATATACGTTACCACTTTTTGCAACTATTGATTAAGTAAAATCATCTTTACTTATTTTTAAATCTTCAGGACAATAATTGTAACCCCCATTTATTACTTGATCGTGTCTATTTATTAAACCTTTAAATTATCGGCATGTACATTAGTTTTTTTTTAATTTTAAATTACGATAATAAAATCAACGTTTTTATGTTGCTATATTATTAAGCTTGAAAATTCTGAATTTTAATTTGATCTGGAACGTTATTTTCTAGCAACCTTTTTTTCTAATCTTACATATTTATTATTTAATGGAAATTAGGTTTTGTTTGTAACGACGGGACTGCTAGTGCTGCTGGTAAGAAATTTACTGTACATGACTAAAATTATTACTAAGCATTTCATGTACAATAATACTTCCAATATTAATAATGTTAGCGACAATCTTATTGCATCAACAATAATTATATATGTTTTTGATAATAGATTGAAAATTGAAAACAAGTTTATAGTTATTAATTTTTTTTGTATTGGCCATAAATGATGATTTGTCTGTAATGTGTAATGTTTCCTTAACAACACGTGTCTTGTATGGTGTTCTGTTAAAAAAACAACAACCAAATTTAAAAGTAAAATGTTGCCAAATTAGTGTTAATTTTTTTATGTCGCAAACATTCTAATGCTCTTTAACAGTCCAGTCAATGAAGCTGAAAATCGGCTGTAACATCCGAAGTCATTGAAACTGTCTAGATTTACATGGATTTTTTTAAAAGGCTTATCGTTCCTTCAACTTCAGAAGTTACATGAGCCCGATTGACGCTTTTGATTTTTAGGGGGTACTAACTATCCTTATTGAAAAAATTAAAACCTAAGGTTTATAGCACGATTTTTTCTAAAGACGATGACGTCAGAGGCCCAAATTACACAGCGTTGCCGATATGACATTTTTTCCTGATATTAAAACAAATGCAAAACAGAGTGTTCGCCTACAATTTACTTTAATAATTAACTTCATTTTTGTTTTAAATTCGATCTTTCTTTGATATCCGTAGAAATTATCCATGAAATCCAGACAATAAATTAATGAAATTTACTCTTCTATTTTACCTAGCTTCTCTAGTGAAGTTCTTAAAATATTTAATATTTTTCATCGTGAAACCACATAATATTATTACTCTGCGGTGAAACCGAATTCTTTGTTTATAACCTCATTTTGGCATTTAGATTTAGCGTATATATTTGGTTATGGTATTTGTTTATAGAAAGAAGCCAAACTTGTAATTAAAAAAGTACTAATTGATTTATATGTTAAGAAATTTAAGAAAACTGAAAAGTGTGGATTAGGCAAATAGTAAAAGATTCTAAAATTGAATCTAAACTTATCAGAAAGTTACTGATAATGGGGGAGCCCTTTTTAATTCTTTATTGGAATATTTGAAGTCAACAATCTTAAAACACAATATATTTATGAGGTCATCGGTATCTGCTGCAGATAAATTGTAAGTAACATGACTTTTGGTAACATTGTAGCTGAAATGGAATGGGGGTTTAACTGTGATATGTTGGTAACAATTTAAAGAACGATCATGCCAGAATACTTACGTTTTGTCTTCGCTTGCTCTGCTGATCGCTCTGTGTTGAAGTGGACTGTATTTTGAGGAGCTGACCCCGCAGTGCCCTTTAGTGGATTTTACTGTATTTCACTTAAAACTACAACAATGAAGAACTAGAGAGATTAGTCCTTTTACGAGCGAGAGTGTCTATCCGTCCCAGACGGTGGATCAAGCGACTCTGGCAATGAGTATGCGCGTAAAAATCACCAACAAAAACAAAAAAAAAAAATACAAAAGAAAAGATTCGGAATTACACTGCTACTCCAAAACTTTTGTTCCAAACTAAATATACTAATCTACTAATAAATGTTAATGAATCCTCAACATAAACCGCCCACCGAAATATAAGGTATTTCAGCCAGCTAACCCGGAGGGCGCGGGTAGTAGACATAATTTTACGAAAGGTCTTTGTAAAGACCCAGTGGCTGTACGAACTGTAGCCACTCTCGAGATTCCGTCAGAGCCCGGATGGAGTTCTTCAACTCTCCCTAACTGCCATTTGAGTGGCGGTATATTATCACTCTTAATAAGTACTAAATCGCCAACATGCAAAGACCGCGACATGTCATTCCACTTTTGACGTTGCTGCAGCGTGTGTAAATATTCGTTATGCCAACGTTTCCAAAAAACCTGATGTATTTTCTGGATCAATTGCCATCTATTCAATCTATTACAGGGAATGTGAATATCAATAGGCTCAGGAATAGTAGTTAACGGAGCTAAAGTGAGAAAATGTCCGGGAGTAAGGACTGATAAATCATTAGGATCCGAACTCATGGGGTATAGAGGTCGTGAGTTTAGAACGGCTTCGATCTGGGTAAGAACTGTATTGAATTCCTCATATGTTACAATTTGCGATCCTACAATTCTTAAAAGATGCGATTTTACTGACTTCACAGCGGATTCCCAAAGGCCTCCAAAATGTGGAGCCGAACGGGGATTAAACGCCCAAGTAATATTCTCGGTAGCTACGGCGTTGGCCATATAATCATTGAGGATTTTATATGCACCAACAAAATTGGTATCTTGGTCAGAGAAAACATGAGAACATCTTCCTCGTCTCGCTATGAGACGTTTGAGACAACAAAGAAATGTTTCAGCTGAGAGACTAGAAGCCAGTTCGAGATGAAGAGCTTTCGTAACAAAACAAACAAAGAGACAAATATAAGCCTTTTGAGGCTGGACACCTCGTCGTTTCCACGGAGTCACAAGAAAAGGTCCAGCGTAATCAACACCGACAACTGAGAAGGGTTTGACTTCTGAGATCCGTGATGCGGGCAAATTACCCATAAAGGGTTCAAGAGCTTTGGGCTTAACCTTAAAACATCGTAAGCAATTAGAGAGAGTACGCCTAATTACTCTACGAGCTGATAAAATCCAAAAGTGTTGAGAGATTAAAAAATACAGAGTTTGAAAACCAGGATGTAAGTTTTCTATGTGGTAATTTTCAATAATCAATTGAGTTAGACGATGATTTTGAGGCAACCAAAGAGGAAACCTTTTGTCATAGGGAAGTTCAGAGGCTTGTAAATGACCGCCCACCCTGAGGAAACCATCACTATTAATGAACAGGTTGAGTTTTCTAAGAGTTTCAGGTAAGCATCGTTTATTTTCTATTATGTCAAGTATATCTGAAAATTCCAGATGTTGTACTCTTTTAACTAACATGAGAAGTGCTTGAAATAACTCGAGTGAACTGAAATGAGTAAATAACTTAGAGTTAGGGTTTTTTCAATTGTATATAAAGCGTTTACAATATGCCAAAATTCTTTTGAGTTTGTTCAAAGAGGAGAAACGATTGAGTAATGTGTCAATAGAGTTTAGAGAACAGAGAGTTAAGAAAATATGTGGTTTTTCTTCTACCGTACATTCTGTCTGAAGCAGAATATCCTTTTCAGGCCAACATTCCTTTGATAACAATAACCATGTAGGGCCATTCCACCAAAGTTTCTTTTCTACAAGGGATTGAGGAAACAACCCGCGACAAGCACAATCCGCCGGGTTGTCTATTGAGGGCACATAAAAACAGTATTCAGGTTTAACTTTATCCTGAATATAGGACTCGGTTACTACGAAAGTTTTCCAGCGATGTGGAGAGGATTTGATCCAAGTGAGAGCTACCATTGAATCAGACCAGGCATATACCGAATCTATATTCAACTTATTTTTGTAAGTATGGACAACAAATTCGATCAAACTTGATAAGAGGACAGCACCACATAATTCCAGTCGAGGAATGCTAAGGGTTTTAAGCGGTGCAACTTTAGATTTTGCGTATAGTAAAGACACTTGAGGAGGGCGATCAATATAGAGAAATTTAAGATAAATTACAGCAGCATATCCCAACTCAGAACTGTCAGAAAAACCATGTAGTTCACAGAAAACGAATGAGGTCGAGACTATTTTTCGAGGTATCACGAGATTCGAGAGAGAAGGGCATTCCTGTTTATATCGTTTCCACTTTTCACGGATATCTGGAGGAGGTGTGTCATCCCAATCACATTTTAGACACCACAATTTTTGAATGAGGTGTTTAGCAAGAAATGAAAGAGGGTATAATAATCCAAGGGGATCAAACGTCCTGGCTAATTCAGAGAGCATATTCCGTTTAGTACAAGAGAGATCTAGAGGCGTAATTTGATAGAAGAACGTATCCAAGTTTGGTTGCCACTGCAGACCTAAAACTTTCAGACTAGTATCATCATCCGAATAAAATGACATGGATCTAATATCTACAATCCTCAGGAATTTTACGAGCAGTTCTGGTGTATTACTCGCCCATTTGTGAAGTAAAAAACCTCCTTGTTTGAGTAAATTAATGAGGTCCGTTTGCACCTTTTTTGCTGTGAGAAGATCAGAAGCGCCTGTGACATCATCCATATAAATATCTTCTAAAAGAACTCTTGATGCTATCTCTGAGGAGTGTTCATCCTTGGCTAGCTGAAGCAATGTCCTTAAGGCGAGATAAGGTGATGATGTTACTCCATATGTAATGGTTCTGAGACGAAAATCTTGTATTGATTCATTTGGGCTGAAACGAAAGAGAATGCGTTGATAATCTCCTGGTGCTTCTCATTTACAAGAATTTGTCGGTACATTGTTGAATGTCAGCGTGAAAACAATAGAGTTAAACGAAAACGTACAAATAGAACTAATATCCTTTGAAGTTTAGGTCCAACTAATAAGTGTCTTTAAAGGCAAGTATTGTAGGTTTTTGCAGAGGCATCGAATACCACTCTGAGTTTCGTAGTTTTACTATTATGATTAATAACAGCATGGTGAGGAATATAGTAATAACTCCGAGGAGGAGTCTCTTCTAAAATCTTTTCCATGTGTCCTTTGTCGAGGTAATCCTGCATGAAGATTTTATAACTATCATATAGAGAGGGATGAGCTAAAAGACGTCTTTCCAAGGCAAGGAATCTGCTAAGTGCTAGAAATCGAGTATCAGGAAAAAGAGGTTCGAGCTCACGAAAAGGAAGAGAGACAATGTATCTACCACAAGGGGTTCGAGTATGAGTGTCAGCGAAAATTTGTTCACATTTTAGATCCTGCGGAGAAGATGCAATATTGTGGGGAACTTCCTCTAACTGCCAGAACTTGGCGAGTGTGTTTTCTAATGTACAAAAAAAGTAGTTCAATTTTGGAACAGAGGCATTGACTTTACCCATAATAATCCAGCCAAAAACAGTATTTAAGGCAACAGGACTGTCTATTCGACTTTGTATTTTTCCATCCTTGAGAATCATTGAGAAGAGATCTGCTCCGAACAACATATCTATCGGACCAGGGACACCAAAATGTGTATCCGCCAAAATGAGGTTAGAGAATGAATTAGAGCCTTCAAGATATACAGGTACTTGAGGCATATCTCCACAAATCTTAGGTATTACAAGAACTTCAATATCGAAGGTAGGAGTTGCTTGAAATACAGGTCTTATGGTGGATGAGAGTGCAGTTGAAGTTTTCAAACCCAACTGTCCAAGGCCATCAACACTGGTAGGAAGTTTGTAACGTTTCAAACCTAGTCGACGGGCACATGGCTCGGAAATGAAATTTGTTTGACTGCCGGAATCTAATAAGACCCTGATCTTTTTGGTAATTTCCAAAAGCATCCAAAATTTCCACACAAGCAGTAGAGAGGAGAACAACCTTTCGACTAGTACGATCAACCGTAGGTACAGTACTAGTGAGTGTTTGAGAAGTAGAGGGCTGATTTTGCTGTGGAATAGCTGGAGTACTAATGTGTGAATCTGAGGTAACCGTTTTTGCAGTAGTGCGAGGAGAGGTATCAAAGTGAAGCAAAGTGTGGTGTTGTTTGTGACAAACCCTGCAGCAAGAAGTGGAATAGCACTGTCTGCTTACATGTGTGACACCGAGACAATTAAAACAGCAATTGCGCTGCTTCACTATTTCAAATCTATCTTTGGGAGACAAAGTGCTAAACGTAGGACATTTATAAATTTTATGTTCTTCGTTACAATAACTACATTTGTGTACAATACGTAAATCAGTATAGAGTTCTGCGTTACTGATTAATGCAGTTTTAGAGAACCGTTTGATAGGTTTTACTTGTGAGTGCTTCAGAGGAGGTTTAAAACCTCTTTGCAACATAGCGACCGAATCGTTAGCTTTACAATTTTTCCGGAGAAACTCATAGAGAGCGTGATACGTAGGTAAGACTGATGATTCTACAGTGAGTTCAAAACTTTTAAGTAAACTATGAGAAATCTTTTTACTTAACATATTGAAAAGAACAAAGTCCCATGAATCAACGGGAAAGTTTAGATTCTTTAATACAATGAGATTGTCCTAAAAGGTGTCTAACAAAATCTTCAAATCATTATCTGAGTTAGCATTATGCGCATCAACAATAGTTTATTCTGATATTTTTTCACTAATTTATCATATGCCGCTTTGTAATTAGCAGGAGAAATTCCAAAATGCTTAATTCCCCTAAAGCCGAATCTGAAATTAACGAGAGCAGATATTGAAACTTATCCACCGGTGATAAGTAATCATTTGAATGAATGAGCGAATTATACAAATTAATAAATCGTGACCAATCTTTTATATCTCTTGTAAACAAAGGAATATTTAACTTCGGAAGCTTCACCTTAGAAGTTATAGTTTCTTGTAGAGAACGAGCCGACACTTCCGTCTTAAATAACTCCTCGTATGTGCATCTAATTGAGTAATATTTCTGATCGATATCTTTTCTAAAACCTTTTTCTTTCGAAACGTCGGGATTTTCTAAGAGAGCATAATTACTTAAGATATTAGCATGTTGAGAATTAAACTCCGAGTAGAGATCGAACAAATTTTCATATCGAATTTTGAAATTAGAGCGTAAAATTACATTAGTTTTAGCCTTTACCGCTAAACAAAAGAGTTCCGAAATTCTTTCAACCGATAAATCCCGGAGTGCTTCGGCTTGATCAATTCTTTTTTGTGTAGCCGCCGCCATCTTATTTACTTAAATGAGAAGTGAAAGCGATATTTTTACAATGTGTGTTGTAAAAAACCGAAAACAATAACAAAAAATGAGAAGCAGGGAAATTGAGTTATTTTACAAATTCGATGCAGTCTGTTTTGAATACTTTATTTCCACCAACGAGAGAGAGAGAGAGAGAGAGAGAGAGAGAGAGAGAGAGAGAGAGAGAGAGCAATAACTAATGAGAGAATAAAATAAAATATTCTTTAACTGCAACAAACTTGACCTATATTTCTACCGAGAGAATGAGAGAGACAGAGAGTTGAAAAAAAAACCGATTATACGAATGCAAACAAACCCTAATTAAGTAAAAACAAAACTATATCCACTATATGCTAATGACAAAATATTAAATTTTCCACAAAAATGAGCGAGAAACGATTAGCGAAATCAAAAATAAAATAATTTGTCTTATAGCAATTTTTTAATGAAACGTAGTGTACACGATATTTAACATTTATGAGCGCAAAAAACAAGTCGAGTTTTAAACGATATTCTACGTTGATATTTTACTTAATTGAGGATTTTTACCGATCGCAAAAATGCGTACTATTATCTAATAAAAGTAGTGCAAATCCGAGCTCGAAGTGGCCAAATAGAATGGAATGAGGGTTTAACTGTGATATATTGGTAACAATTTAAAGAACGATCATGCCAGAGTACTTACGTTTTGTTTTCGCTTGCTCTGCTGACCGCTCTGTGTTGAAGTAGACTGTATTTTGAGGAGCTGACCCCGCACTGCCCTTTAGTGGATTTTACTGTGTCTATTTCACGACCGGTCGTATTTCACTTAAAACTACAACAATGAAGAACTAGAGAGATTAGTCCTTTTACAAGCGAGAGTGTCTATCCGTCCCAGACGGTGGATCAAGCGACTCTGGCAATGAGTATGCGTGTAAAAATCACCAACAAAAACAAAAAAAAAATACAAAAGAAAAGATTCGGAATTACACTGCTACTCCAAAACTTTTGTTCCAAACTAAATATACTAATCTACTAATAAATGTTAATGAATCCTCAACAGTAGCTGAAAAAACAATTTCTTTATTCAAAATCTTTCTCAAGCAAATGAAGATTTGTTGAAGGTGCAATCCATAATACCAACTTTTGACTGGCTATTGCCATATGGTTCTAACAATTGTCATAATAATTGGAGTATTAGATGGAAAATGTTGTAAACACACTTCTAATATTGTACTCCTCTTGGCCTTTGTGAATGTGAAATAATCCTTAGTACCAATAGCTGTTGACACAATTGCAAAGTATCTGATGGTGGACTATTAGAGTTATATAAGAGTTTATTGTTCAGGCATCATACAGCCCAACAAATCTATTGAATATACATGAAGGTAGAGCCCTTCCACTTTCAGCAAGCATTCTAAAACCACTCCACTGAGATACATGACTCGCCAACTAAGTTAAGTGAAGCTAGAGTGGTTGTAGAAAATACATTTGGAATCCTTACAATCGATTTAGTTCTAAATACAATAAAGCCCTGAAAAACTCAGGGCATGTCATCGACATGCTGTTTTGTACACCAGTCGTTTGGGATAACTTCAAGTGAAAGTCAACATTTGTTATTCAGAGAAATTTGAGAAACATTTATGAATTATTTCAATAATGGAGCAAGTGTGCTCCAACAAGAACACACAAATTACTATGTTCAAAATATATTTTCAAGTTTCTTCATTATCTCAGGTTCATTAGCAGATTTTGAGACTTTTTGAACATTCCAGAATACTCTTCACGATTTTTCTTTTTTGAGAGATCTGTTGAGTTAAAGTAGATTATCGTCTAGTCTTATTAAGAAAAATATCTGAACATCAACAATTCAAGACTTACTTCAAAAACTTTTCCCTATAAATATTCCAAATTAAATTCTCCTTCACACACATTGTTTGCTTTATTGTATTATGTTCATGAATGAACTGGATTCTTAAATTAGTTACCTTTTATTCACATCTTAAATTATTTCATTGTTGTTTTTTTATTTGTCTTAGTTGTTTTTCAAGATGTCAACTGTAATATAAAACAGTAGATTGCACTTCATTAACTCTAAAATCACAAATCATCCATACCTTCTTGTTTAATAATTTGACTTCAGCTAATTTATTTAAACTCTGGTTGATCAAAAGTACCTAGGATCACAAAGTCTGACAGTCCTTTGTTTTCTGTCTACAGCCCCTTAAATTTTATTTTTCATGGTATACAGCTGTAAAGCTTATATTCAGTGACTAGTGAAACCAGTAATACTTTTAATCCACAGCTTGAGAACTGTCAAACGATAAAGTTTCAACAAAACTGCCATTCAACTCTGTGGGTAAAATAAATCAACATCGAGAGCTTGTACATTGAAAACCAAGTACTCTTATTGTTGAGTACTCGTATATATGTTATTTAAGTAAAATAATAGTTATAAATATCTTTGTGTAAAAAAGATCAAAAACAGAATTCATATGGATATTGTATAATGTATTTATGATAAAATATACAATAACCAAATCTAACATAAATAATAGATTGACACTTATGAATGTTCAACTATTTTTTATTTCCACAACACATGCCACATATTTCAAAAATAATGCAAAAATATATTTAATTGAGACTTAGTTAAGAAAATAGCTTCGAGTCACCTAAACTTTGTTAATCTACTTCACTACATTGAATATTAATGATCTCACTGTAATCAAAACCAAGTTCTCTGTTCGACCATTCCTCTATTTCCACTTCAATGTGAAAGGGAGTTCCCAAAATTCAAGAGTAATTATTTCCAAATCTTGTTTTTTTTACTGTTTGTTGTACAGAATTACCATCTCTTCCTATATGTTTGTTTTAGTAAAATTTTGTTATTCCACATTGTCTATTTGGTTGAATATGCAATTGTATGGAGGAAGTTGTAGAATGTGATTGGCAAGTTCGTCTATCACATATAATGGATTAGTTTTCCCTGTAAAACTATTAGTTTATATTTATAAAGTAAAATAAAGTAGTGTGATTTCTGTTCCTGTTCCTCTTAGACTTTTAACATTGTATACTTGACTACACCACTATGATTCAATTATTTAAATATTCGCCTGGAACTTTATAATATCCTAAAAATAAATACTGAATTTTACTTACCTTAGACACTTAATCAACAGCTATTATAAACAAATGTTTGATTTAACTAAAAAGTTTAATAGTTTCTCCATTATACTCCATTCTCAATTCTCAAATTTGTCACTGTCATATAATTAAAACCACAGAATTCTTATTCTTAGTGTTGTTTGCGTTTAGGCGAGATTTCACAACGTACATTTATACAGATTCTATTTACTTAAAGTGAGAACAACTAAAAATGAAAAGATCAATTCAGAAACTGTGAATATCATCTAAATTTAACATCCTTTTAAACATTAACGTTGTTTACAAAAACTGTATTGCTAATAAATACACATCTATATTATTCAGGAAATATTTATCTACGAAGTAATGTTCGTTTGAAACTCCTGTTCACACTTTTTAAAATGAAATACATTAATAAAAAGATATAAAACATTTCTTTAGACCGTTGATCATCTAATGAAAATCTAAAAAAATGCTCGCAACGTAGCCTCAATCGGCCATGACAATACCACAATAATATAATTAAATTTCACTATTCTAATGGCAAAAAGTCCACATGACATTTAAGAAGTTTGCTCCTCAAATTTGGCAGCAGTGCTTATATCTAATATTTGGTGGGTGCGATGGAACCAATAGTTTAATTCTGTGTTATCCGACATCGTAGTAGTTTTCTCGCTAAATATATAGAGAAAAAATGTACACTAGATTTTAAATCAAACTATAGGTTTTGCAACAAAAAATATTCAGATCAGTTCAGTAGTTCTTACGTGATGCCCGAACAAAAAAATCAAACAAACAAACTACCTTTTCATAAAAGTATAGATTACAGAAACTATATGATACGATATCGCAATACTTTAACAGCTCATTTTCTCTTTCAAAATATCTATTTTAAGATAAATCCTTTTATTTTACTCTAAAAGATTTCAATCGCTACTCATTTTGTCAGACTTATAAAGCATTACAAAAAGTTTCGGTTTGTTATACCCGTAAAATCGGTTATTTGAAGTCAAATGCATCGATTGGAGTATTCTCCCAAAAAAGTTATATGCGACAAACCTATTCTATTCTACTTAGAGTATTCCTTAAAAAACGATTCTCTTTTTTTATAACCTACTTTTTAGTATATCACATTTATTTATATATTTATATTTTTTATAAAATGCATAATTTTTGAGTTATTCGAGAAAAATATTTGGCAATGTGACTTTTTCGTCAAAAAAAAAGTTTTCAGTGATGAATAACTCAAAACCCATTGATTTATCGAAAAATCGTCGTAAGACATTTTTTTACTTAAAATTTTGAGAAAAAATTCAATTTTCGAAAAAGGGTGGCAACCACCTCTAGGGTCAAACGGTGTCACTAATGTTTGTTGACACATTTTTTAACTGTGCATAAAATTTAAAGTCATTTGGTAAAGATTCAAAAAATTCAGAGGTGAAAAGCTTTAATAACTGGACTGTAATAACAGAAATTCAAGTTGCAAAGAAATGAATGAAATCACCGTATTCATATTTTCCTAGTAAAATTTGAAACACATTTCTACAAGGCTATAAGAATATCTATATTTAAAATTTTCTAATATTTGATAATTGTATCAAGAATTAAGGAAATTACATTTTAATTACTTTTTAAAAAACTGTTTTTGCTTTTAATGATGTGCGTAAATAATATACTTTTTAACCTTGAAAATTATAAGATATTACCCAAAACACCAACATTTAATTTTCAGTTCAGTGTTTGACTGTTCAGTATAAGAATGTTAACTTTGATTGTAATTTCAATTCCATTATGCCTTCTTATTTTATTCATGATCTGTTTGAAAATGAAACTAGCATTTCAACAAAGCTACTGTACAAGCAAATGTTGTCTTGTTGGAAAAACAGCTCTTGTAGTTGGAGGCAGTGAGGGTGAGTTTAATAGATTTAAAATTTATGTTATAAATTAATTTTATGAAAGTGAATATGAAAGGCCTCACGTACAACTTCGTTAGAGGAATCCTAATATATTACTATTGATGTGCAAAATTAGTTTCTTTTTTTCCTTTTTTAATATTTAAGAAATGCAAGAATATAAATAATAATTTGTGTTGTTTTGGGAATAACATCCCACATGAAGAAGAAAAAAGTATATATCAACATTTCAGGGTCTAAATGAAACCCCGTTCTGAAAGACAATTATAATACAATGAATCTTATAAATTTAAAATGCTCTAATTGGCAATTCTATGAAAAAGTACAATTGGAAATTATTTTTTAATTACAAGCTGTACACTTTCTTAGAATTGTCATTGCGATTATTTAATAAATACTTATTTGTGCTCATACAATTTTTAAATATTAAACACTGAATCAATAAGTTCAATAATAATTTACAGCGTTTTTCAAACGAGGTGGAATGTTAGGTATTATATATAATGTATATAAACATGTTAGAGATTTGAAAATTTGGGTTTGGCGATTATTGAGTATGCTCTTTTTAACCAAAAAAATTTCAACTATCGGTCACTCGAGGCTATACCGGTGGTTGGACTTTAACCTTGTTTTTAATTGTAATAGTAAATTTCTTGGGGATAAATGCGTAAGCAATTCAAAAATTGAAGGTACTTAGCTTAAAACTCTTGCTATTCGAACCAAATTTGATAAAATATCTCAATATTTTTCTGTTTAGCCGTAGGAAATATTAACACGGATCGTGAAACTTATATGATAGGTGTCATTTGAAAAAAATCATATTTGAAGTATATGGATTTTTAATTTTTTTCCTGAGCGCCTTGTATAATATAACAAGCTAGATCTTAATTTATTACGAAACTTTAATTCTGACAATAGATTATAAAAATCTCAACGTTCTACGTCATTTTGTTAAAAATAAGAAAGTTACTGTCAACTTCTGGTGTAACCGGAACTGGCCGACAGCTGAGATAATTTTAATTAATAATTAATATTTAAAAAAGAACTGGCTTAAAATAAAAACCGTTTTTTGAAATATATTTTTTTATATCTGATTTAATGTACAATTCTGCTGATTATTTAAGAGTAAGAGTATTATCTATATATTTTTTAGCTTCTTTATTTGTTTTATTATTCTCTATGTCTCCCTCTCAGCCAATATAAACTATGTATCTATCATTTTCTTCTGTATGTTTCCACCCTATTAATTCATCCTGTTTGTGTTTCTATATTATCTATATATTTTTTAATTTCTAAGTACTAGTTTTACTTATTTGTTTGACTATTATTTGGACAACTGCTTATGTACCACTCATTCTATAAAGGTCTAACTGTATGCAAATTGCTTGCTCTAATTGACCCTATAACAATTTTTCTTTTCGATACACTAATGGAATATTCTGTTCCATTCTACCACCCATTGCATATCTTGACATTTCTGTGTGATTACCGGTCAGCGGTATGTTTTACAATATAAACTATGTACTCTATCATTTGAAATTCACTCTGAATCGTAAATCTCACATTATAGAAATCTACCGTACAACTATAATTCAACTCTACATGTAATTTTCACTTAAATTTATTTACTATTGACAATTGTTTCACAAGGATATGTCAGAATACCAACCTACAAGAAAAATGGCAATGCTCCACCCTATTGAATTTATATAATTCTATTGAACAGATTAAGTAATGGTTAATAATTGGTTTTGGTTTGATCATTTAAGAGGTATGGTAAATTTTTGTTTGTTAAATTCTAATGACTCTGTAAAATAAATTTTGAACCCTCCGCCCTATAACGTCACATATTGTCGAATGATCTTTCCCTGACCGAGGTGCAACTTCCACATGCATATGCTATTTAAACCATTTCTTAAAGTATACTTTGATATAATTTGGGATCGATATTATGGGTAGGAGGATGATAAAGCCCACTCGATTATTTGAGGGTTATGTACATACATTATAGTTTTACTTCACCAATCTGTGCAACATACTATGATGCAACCACGATATATACTTATTTTTTTAATAGAATTATATAAACTCATTGACTACTCCAATATTGTGCTAGGCATTTAACATTTAGTCTTATTGTATTCTGAAGAAGCCAGTATCCTGGTGAAACAATTGTCAATGTAAAAAATCTACGTGAAAAACATAAGTATTTAATTTAATATAATATAAATAAATTTTATCAAGTCAAGGCAAAAACTATCCACCTGTAATTCTCCGAGTTCTCCACAACCATCAATATACTTTTTACAATTTATATAGGCTCTGAACATGGATCTGCTATGTACCACCTAAAATTAAGTAAAACAGATTTTTAAGTTAACCGGTTTATTTAAAATTAAGACATTAATGTTATTGTACCAAACGTAAACGGTAGATCCTTACCACTTAGATCCCACGAAAAAGTAAAATCTGGGCGTCGTAACTGGGTATTTATATTTTATTTTTTTGTCAGGCCCTAGTGGGTGATTGGTCAACTATAGCAATATTGTCTTGCTGTATTTTTTTATGAAGATTTTTGCACACACACACAGAAACACATACCTACCACCGTATACCGTACAGAAAAGATGGCTCACCTAACAATTTTTCTTTTCGAACTCCTAAACGGTTGGCCGATTTTCATTAAACTTTTAGTGTGTGTTTAAAACGAAGTAATCGTAACTTCAAGAGCCTAGAACGTCACTTTTATGAGTTTAAACCTCATAATGACATTTTTTAATGTAATATTCCAAGAAATATGGGTTTAAAATTATATTTAGATAAATTTAGTATAGGATTGCCCCCCCCCCCCTGAAGCATCAAATCGCCCGCCGGAAGCACGTGTCTGGATCCGCCCCTGGTTCAGCACATTTCAGCCCGCAATGTTTATAAACAAAAAGGTCCTAACTTTTTAAAAAAATTTTACTTTAATGGACTTATAAGAATAATTACGCACATAAAACCTTTTTTAATAATCAAGTTTTTAAAACGAACTATAACCTATATATTAAATAAATCCTCTTTGCCCCATACAGATGTATAACCCCATACAGATTCCTAATCCCATACAGATTGGCCTAAATTCTTACAGTTGTGAATTTGTAATAACTAGAAAAATACTTGGACAATAACCAGGCTCTAGCAAAAGCACAACTTCAAATGCTACGTTCTAATACTCAGGAAATGATGACTCAGCCCCTAGATATGGGGTTGGCATCACCATGGGCAAAGAAACTAACAAATCTGTGACAAGTTGTATCCCATATTCTGACCAAATTGTAATGACACAAATGACAATTACAGCACCGACAGATAAACAAGATCAAGAAATTGAAAAGTTTTATGAAGAACTCGAAGATGTTTCGAAATCTATCAATATAGAGGAGGGTACCATAATATTGGGCGACTTCAATGCGAAAGTTTGCAAGATTAAAACTGAAGGATGCACTGGAGAGTATTGGCTCGAAATGAGAAATGAACGAGCAGAACGCTTAATAGAGTTTAATCGAAATGAGAATTTTGTAATAATTGCCTTATCGTAGACTATATATATGGAAATTATCTATGGAGAACAAATTTAACATAGACTATATAATAATCTTTTAAATTCTAATACATTAGTAAAAACATACTCTTGAGCAGACATAGGATCGGATCATAATCCCGTAGTAGCAGTGGTAAATATAAAGCCAGGAAAGTTAAAACGTAATGAAACAAAAATATTAAAGAAATTTTTTTCTTTATTTACCGTATGGCACACAAGTAGGTTATTACAGAACTTATAAGTTATCGATGAACACAAATGTTTATGTAAGTTTTATTGATTTTGAAAAAGCCTTTGATTGAGTTCGACCCATCCTCCATGAGAAATTATATAAAATTCTCAATAACCAATTTTTTTGGGAATCAAACAGCAAGTGTCAAAGTTGAAACAGAATTAACCTAAGTAATTAAGACTTGTTGAGGCGCTCGCCAAGGTTTTGTTATTTCTCCGCATATTCAACGTGTAAGGCGAGTCCATATGTTAAGAAGCTTTGACGGAGCAAAGGGCTGGAATTATATTTAGTGGTGAAGTTTTTAATTACAGACTTCTAATAGAGGCCAGTGCGACTGAGTTAAAACATTTACTTCAGCAATAATTATGGCTTGAAGATAAATCTTAAAAAGACAAAATGAATGGTAATCACAAAGAAACACAGAGTGCTTGCTAATATAACAATCTCTAACGCACATATTGAAAGTTAAGTCATACCAATCTCTAGCAGCATATGTCGCTGAACCAAATGAACAAACAAAAGAAATGAAAAGAAAAATAGAAAGAGCGCAACAGGTGTTTTTTGAGATGGATATATTTCTATGCTGCTGAGATATTGGTTTGAGTCTTAGAGTGCGCATGCTAAGGTGTTATGTTTTCGCCACCTTGTTGTACACTGTATGGAGAAATAGAGCTTGAAAATTTCCTGGCGGTGTAATGGCAGGGAGTGATATGTCGTAGTTCGAAGGACTTGTTTAGAACTGCGGTTAACCGGGTTAACAAATTAAAAATTGCAGAGATCATCCGAGCGGACACGGAACTGAAGGAAGGAGAAGAATCCGTTTTAAAAACCTGGTATATTAAAATTTTTTATATGTGTTTGGTTTTGTTCCCAAATGGCATATTCATTGTCTCAAATTTTTTCATCCATGGACTATATCGATGGCTAAAGTACAAAACTTCTTAAGTCGAAATTTTCAAATTTTGTGTTTAATTCACCAATTTATAAATATTTGTATCCATTAAACTGTAATTACTCACAAGTATTGATGAAGGTGTAGTATCATACCTATGAATTTTCCTTTGTCTCTTCTTTAAAATTTAGAAAATTTGACTTATGATGTTTTAATAATACCTTGAGGTCGGACTATTAGTTTTTTAGGATCTTTTTTGCATCATATTGCAATAATAATTTTAAGTACTGGTACAGTTATCAAGTACATGTTTAATTACTTTACTAAACGAACAAAATATAAATTTTGAACGTATACTTATCTCATCAAAAACAAAGCTTTTATGTGCACAAAGTATACAACAAAGAGAGACCAGGAACACATTAGCTAACTAACGTCATAACTGTTATGTTCAAAGATAATTTGAATTTTTCTGTAATGTCCAAATGATATAGATGTTATTCTTGACGGAATTGCAATGTAATTTTAAAAGTTGCAAGTACACATTTATAACTTCTGTAAACCTGTTTAACCTTTTTCAGTCGGTAGCCCAATCGATGGGGTCAATAGTTCGCAAACAATTGTAACTATCAATGCCAGACTTTCGATTTAAAAACAATTTCGCTAAGTAGTAAAATTGTTTGCTAATTATTTGCCCAATCGATTAGGCTACCGACTCAAAAAGATTAAACTTGTTAATAAGTTGCTGAAGGTATAAATGTGTACTAACATGTTTTACAACTACATTGCAATTCCGTCAAGAATACATCTATATCATTTGAACATTATAAAAAATTCAAATTGTGTTTATAAGTATTACCTCTATGAATACAACATTGAATACAATGAGGACCAGGTAATGCAGTGTGTTCGCTTAAGTTCTCTACAAATGGGAAACATCTTTATGATTCATTTTACGAAAAACAGTTAGACTTAAAAAAAAGTTCTGCATGGTGTCATATCTAAACTACTCGTACGACCATAAGATATTTTTTTAATCCGTATATGACGGTTATAAAAAAATATGAATTTTGCTCTTTATTTTTGATTCAATCGAAAATTATTATTAAGAAACGTTGATTAGAATTGAAACTTAGTTCAAACATGTAATTATACCCATTTATCTAAAAAAATCAGGTTTTGTTAGGTCTTACAGTAGAAACATGTCTAACATATTTACTTTAAAAAAATGCAAACATTTTGAAATGACATCTGGACGTATACATTTTGCCTAAAAGAAAACCTGGCGGGATCAAAAAGATTTCCATTGAAAATGGAACTTAGGTATTGTTTCCTGTATTGTGACTTGTAGACCACCTTGTTGGAACCATATCCTTAGCTTTCTGGGTAGTTCATTCATTAATTTAACCAAATAGGTATTACAAAATAGTAAGGTACAATATTTCTCGAAAATTAAGTGCTATTATTACATCTTTATAAATTCGGGACTATATGTTTGTTTTAAATTAACATTGATCACGTATCTGGACAAAGAAATTTGGATGAACTTAACGCAACCAGCGACAATTTTGTGTATTAAAAAAATGTTTCTAGAAATTAAAAATTATATCTAAGTTGGTATACGATCGCTGAAAAATTCCAAAAATATTCGTTGTTGGTCACACTTGCATTTTATTATATAATTGAACCTAATACTTATTCAATAACTATTTTTGTTTCAAAAACTGACCTTTTTAATTGTTTGTGTTTGTTTTGCAATATTAAATGTTAAAAAAGTTAATAAGAATTGAAAACTTCGTTTAACATCCTACAGTATTGCTAATTATTTTATAAAATTACCTCTTATCATAGAATGGGGATTACATCTATTTTAACTTTGTTTTTCACTCATAATCTCTCATATCCGGTAATCTATTTTTGCGAAACTGTTAAAAAATTTACTTCTAATGTTCTCTGACCATCATTGATGTATTTATTGGTGTTTTTATTTGTTAACAACATTTAACGTAACTTTGATTTTTCTATCCTTGTGAAGTAGGGGTAGGCCAGCTAACTTAATATAATTTTTTTTGCTCGGGCCCGAATGACTCTAATAGTATCTATTTCACCAAGCAAACCAGTAAGAAAAATTGTAGAATGTATAGAATCTTTAGAGACGTTACTTTTAGGTCTTTAGTATAATTTTCATGGTATATCTCCTATATATATTTTTTCAGGAATTGGATATCAGATCGTTCTAGGGTTGGCTTCTAGAGGATGTAATATCATTATAGCAGATTGTAGAATAAACGATTCAATCAAAGATGCTATATATAAGGAAACAAATAATTCTCATGTGAGTCTTCAGTACATCGATTTAGCATCCTTCGCATCTGTAAGAAAATTTGCTAATGAATTTGTTTCAAAATATCCAAAATTGGATATTCTCATCAATAATGCTGGAGTGGCACGTGCTCAATCAGTTAAGAGTGAAAATGGACTGGACGTTACCATGCAAGTTAATTATTACAGTTCATTTTTACTAATTCACCTGTTGATAGGTAAGAGACGCTGTATATTTTTTTATTTGAACAATTATATACCTGTCCTCGTTCCACACTGCATAGAATGATACAGAATACCTAATATTTACTTCAGAAACTTCAATAGTTTGGCTAAGAAGAACCACATTTTTGATAACTGATCAAACGCGAAGGTTCAATGTAATAAAAAATTCAAGTACAATGGTATCTTATTTTCTTGTTTCTCTAGTTGTGAAGTAAATCTTGAGATTTATATAATATTTATACCATGTCATCTTTGTCAAGTACCTTGTTACCTTTTATATTATTCATTATTGCATATTAGTTTGTCTCAAGATATCGTCTGATTCCTGGTTTAGTATTTTTGGGATATTAGTTTATGGGTTTTTGTTAATATTTAATACAATTGTTTATAGAGTGCTTCGATAGCTGGTAACATATCTGTTATGTTTGTCTTTATGTTTGATTGTATGTATATCTGTTTTATAGTCTGTGTTCTTTCTTCTTAGAGCTTAAAGATTTTTATTTTCCTTTATTATAACTAATATTTTCTGTGCTCTTACTTGTCTGTTTCGTATTATTTCCTTGGATGTTTTCTTGTTAATAATTTTGTATTCTGTTGTAGTTTTGTCTGTTATTTCTTCTCAGTTTTATTACCAATTTTGTGCTTTTCTTTAATTTTGGATCTTTGTTTTGCCTTGGACCACCGTTTCCGATTGCTCTGCCCATGGTTTTTGTTTCTCAAACGTCATGTTTACTGTCATATTACCATTTACCACCTTTAAGGAGTTATTTATTTGTTCTTTCTTTTATTTTCTTTTTACTTGGACTCTTAAGATGTGAGGTCGTTTTTTAGTTTTGACATCTGAGCTCTGAAGAAATTTGATTAAAGAAAATTCAGTTTCAATTTTTGGCTCACAGATCTGGGTTTGAGGAGGTTAAAGCCTTAGTTAAAAATATGTGTGCCTATGCACAGACATTCGCAAATAAAATTATCGAAAAGCATAAATTATTGTTTTTTCTACATTTTATAATAACTGAAAAATAATCTGAAGCAACCCATCCTTTTCTACAATAAAATATTATATTATCAATCACGTTATTCTTATTTGGAAGGATGTTCTGTCGCTCTAAACAAACTCTTAACAATTATAAATTATTTTTTACTTTTAGTTCGGTTTGATTTTAAGCCCGTCTTTTAGTTTATTTTCTACAATGGAGGTCTCCCTCACACACAAAATAAATTGCTCACAGCTCTTTAACAAATCATTCCATTTTAGCAAACAAAACAGCATTTAATAGATAATAATAATATCTTTCAAATCAGTGATCACAAAATCACCCTTCCCATTAGAAAAAAAAGGATGGTACCAAAAGGACAATTTGCGTGGTATTTGTTTAAGTTCAATATATTGTTCCACTCAAAAGTTATAGAGGAAAGGCAACAAATATCCTCGTTGTATATTACGGTTCAGTATAATTGTATTCATGAATTAGTTACTGTACTAATTAGATGCCGAAATGTGGTTATAGGAATTCAATATTAACAGCCGAAAAAATATGCATATGCAGATATAGTTCACTAGTAAAGTAGGGGATCAGTGAAATAAAGGTTATACTGAAAGTTAAAAAAAACTCAAACCCTAACCTAACCTAACCTAAGACTAAAATAAATATACAGGGTAGTCAAGAAAGAGATTGGAAAACAATACTTTTTTTTAATTGCTAAACCTAATTTTTATTGCATAATTAAAAATGGCACCTCTATCTAATTAACTACAAGGTAAATATGCTCTATTCGACGTGTCATTCTTTTGTACAATTTTAAGACAATATATATAATATATATTGTTTCTGGTTAGGGAACCTTCATCAGTTGCGCTTCTCACAAATAAATGTCCTCTCGAACACTTCTTTATGTATTTGATACATATCTTTAAATTTGAACACGCGAGATGTAAAGACGGACCCCTAGGATTTTCGGGGAAACTAGCACATAGAGGTTCCTAATCTGGGGCCGTTCCATGTAATTGCTGTTACCCGTAACTCCTAGGTTAGAATGTCACGATAGAATTTTCAGGTTCTTCACCTGTCAGAGATATTGAATACTCTCTTCGAGGTGTCATTCTTTTGTACGCAAGACAATATATTTAATATATATTCTTTCTGGTTAGGGAACCTTCATCAATTGCGCTTCCCACAATTGAATGTCCTCTCGAACACTTCTTTATGTATTTGATACAGATTCGGAACCTCTATGTGCTAGTATCCACGAAAATCCTACATGTCAGTCTATACATCTCGCGTCTTCCTAGGTAAATATGATTGATTCTTAGATAAGGAAGAGAAGTTATACTACGTTAAAAAGATGTGGCTTTTCTAATTATGCAATAAAAATGGGGTTTGTGTATTTTAGTCTCACTTAACAAAACAAGTCAAATTTGATAAAGAGGCTAGGAATATATAACTGGTTAACATCTACATAAGAGTAAATTGTGAGAAATGCGAAACATTTTCTGACAAATTAGTGAGGGGTTTGAGAAAGCAAACTCAGCTTTGCTAATAAATCCTACTCTCACGTCCACAAAGATCAAATTTTTGGATCGCCTGATTAATGGATACATGGCGAGACGAGAGATGACGAAAATCGAGTTTCCAGCGCTTTAAACCCGGAATCGGTTAGCTATGGATAGAAGCCCCGGACTGAAATCTGAAAAGTTAGAGGACCAAAGAGAATAAGAAAGGTAAAGGGGAAGAAATAATTCTCAAAAACCTTCACCATTTTAAAGTCGTGTTCATAGACAAACAAGCAAGTAGAGTTTAGTAGCAAAAAGCCTAAAAAGCTAAATAACGGAATAAATGTGAATATCATTACAGTAAATATGAACATCTTCTATCTTATTCTTCTATTCTTTCATAAAATTCTTGTTGTCTGTTTATCTGTTTGTTAATTTGTTCGGGCATCACGTAAGAACTACTGAACTGATTTAACTGAATCTCTTTTTGTTGCAAAGCCTATAGTTTGACTTAAAATCTGGTGTACATTTTACCTCCCTACATTGACTGAAACAGTAGATATAGCGAAAAAACTTCTACTATGTTACATAACTCACAATTACTCTATTGGTTCCAGAGCAAGCACAAATATTAGATACTTGAATTAGCTTAGCTTTTATTCAAGATTCGGAATATGTGAATATAACTAACATGTTTCGATTTAAAAAATACATCATATGTAATTTTACAGGGTGTTTCATATATAAGATCGGTGAAATATAGAGCGGAGTAAAATTACATGGGTTAATTTTTTTAAAGTTATATTAGCTGGCCCATAAGCAACTGCATAAATATATGTATAAAATTGGTTGGAATAAGGGGGAGTGGAATTGCTTATACCGGGTGGATCAAAACTTATATTGGGTGGACCATATACAGTTTTGCCCATACCAGGTAGTTAAAAAACATGAGCATATATGAAGTATCTGAAAGAATTAAAGTTAAGTTACACAGTGTGATTCAAACAAATGATGGGTTGTTTAAATGAAGTGGGGAGAGAAATTATAGTTTATACTGTGTTTGAAAAAATATGACCAAAAATTGTGAAATCCGTAGCTCATCATCAGTTGCACAGAGAGGATAGTTAGAGTTATTGTTAATTATTTAAAAAATAATTTGGTCAAGTGCGAGTTGGTTCTGTACCACCTTCAAGATTCTAATATTCCAGTTTCAGACAAGCAGAGAATGAGTGCATTTTCTTATATTTGCTCTAATATCTGTTAAAGGAAGCATATTAAATTTATAAAAATATACACTTTCATTTTCCACACATAGGCTTTTTATTTTATCTGCTTCAGGATTAGCTAGATTTTTATAAGAATACATATCTATTTAATTTTCTAATTTGGCCCCCAAAAATTAATATTAGAGTTTTATTTTACTAATAACCTTTCAGGGAAGACTTTCATAATCTACTGTCTGAATTTTGAGGCTCTACAGATTGGGAGATATAGGGCAAAATAGGTCAAGTTTTAAATTATAAGTTATTAAATCTATTATCCAAATTATTTAAAAATACAAATAAAATATATATTTCAAAATTTAAATAGTGTAGTTTCTAAAGTGGGAATTAAGTCGATGTTTTAATATTTTTGTTAGCATCTTTTAAACAAATGATTTTAAAATATGATAAATTTGTAATTCACATAGTGAGCCTTTTATCTGATATGATGCATTTGAAAACTGAATTTCTATTTTCCACTTAATTGTATAATTTGTCCCTAAAATTAATATGGGGGTTTTCTAATATTTTTTCTTATAAATTTCAAGTAAGCACCAGTACCCCTAATTATTTTCTTAAATTTAGGTAGTATGGTTTCGGAAATAAAGCGAGAAATGACAATTTTTTATATCTTTATGTTAATATCTTGTAAACAATTAATTTTAAAAATATGAAAAATATGTATTTGTATTCCTTATAGAAACCCTTTCATTTGATGTACTGCATGATGCGTTAAAAAATATTTTTTTTATTTTCCGCTTAATTCTATAATTTGGCCCCCAATATTAATATAAGAGATTTCTTCGTATTTTTCCTGCCAATAAAAAATAGGTAATATAGTTTGGGGAATAAAGGGGGGAATGGGTAATTTTTTAAATATTTTTATAATATATTTTAAAATATTTATTTAAAAAAAAAAATAAAAAAAAATATTAGTATTCGTCATAATGAGCCCTTTGATTAGATATATTACTTGATCCGTTAGAAACAATTTTTTTAAATTTACATTTAATTCTATAATTTGCTCCCCAAAATGAATGTTAGGGGTTTCTCCTTAAGTTTCCAGCAAAGTTCCGGTGATGCGCTATACCTGTATTTTTTTTTTAATTTTACAGATTATAGTTTCGGAGATAGGGGGGGATGGGGAATTTTTTAAATATTTTTGTTAATATCTTTTAACTAATATATTTTAAAAATATGAAAAACATATATTTTTTTTCGTCATAATGAGCCCTTTCATTTGATATGTAACATGATAAGTTAGAAACAATTTTAATTTAATATTTTACATTTAATTCTGTAATTTGCCCCCCAAAATTAAAAGTACAGGTTTCTCCTTATTTTTCTAGTAAATACAGGTCAGGCCCTATACCTCTATTTTTTTTCAAAACTTTATGTTTTATAGTTTCGGTGATAAGGGGGGGTATACTTTCGTTAATATCTTTTTGATATATATTTCATTTTTAATTTGAAAAAAATATATATTTATGTTCCTCAGAATGGGAGCTTTCATTTGATATATTACATAATGCGTTTGAAACAATTTTTATTTTTAAATTTTCATTTAATTCTATAATTTGCCCCCAAAATTCATATTAATGGTTTGTCCTTATTTGTCCTGTAAAGTTCGGACAACGATCTATATTTTCTATTTTTTTCAAAATTTTAGGCTCAGTCGTTTCGGAGATCAGTGGGGAGGGAATGGTCGATTTTTTTAGTTTTTCCCCCCAAAAGTACCCCTAAAATCCAATTTTTTTCATTTACAATATCTACTCCTCATCGGATCACCAAACTATACATTGATGCCAATTTTCAACCTATTCTGTTTAGGAGAAAATTGCTGTGATGGGACAGAGGCAGAAATCCCGAGTGATATTTATTATAAGGGTATCCGTATATTGTATATACGGAACCCTAATAACGAAATAACACTATAGAACACTACTAACCGAAGATGTGGAAGAACTTTTGATCCCGCAGGATTAATCTCGAACTACTAAAAACCGGAATGTATTCTGGCCTACCTTACCCCATACATATGAAGGGCAACGAAGTTAAAATGCACCATTTATCGTCTGGACACGCATAATAAGCAGAGTACAACTGAACTATGAAGAAGAAGAACATAGTGGGTTTGGATCTGAAAGGTCCTGAACATACGTGTTCACACTAAAACAAATAATATAAAAGAAAATAAATAGACCGGTACAGTTAAAGTTGTAGACTTGCAATACCAATTCCAAAATACCAACATGATATCCTTACATAAACTGTCCAAAACTTATACAAAGGCATGCAATCTGTAGTGAACATTACTGAATTAGTTATCAGAGGCATTTACAAAATATGACAACTATGTTGCATCTTTTCAATCCTCTTTAAGATATTTGTTGCGAAAAATTTAATAAATTGTGAAAATAAATGTAGTGGAAGAGCATCAAAATCCACAATAACAGGTTGCTTATAATTAGGTACATGGCATTAATAATAATCTGTCACATGTTAAATACCTTTTTTATCAAACCCTCCAGTTCGCAGATTATCCAGAAATAGGTGCAAACTATGAAGACGACTTAGAAGAAATCGCACGCAAACTGGTAGAAGAATAGATAAAATGTAGATGAACTTAGAAAAGACGCAGTACATCGGTTGGAGAGAAGAGCTGACTGTCAGACGACTGGGAATCAAGGTCACTGATGAAATATGTGAGATCTATAAATGTTTTAATAACGAAAGCTTTATCTTACAGACCAAACAGATTTATTATCATTCCATAATAAACTAAGCAATGACTATAATTAGGCAACAAACAGAATGCAGTGAAGCACCAAAATGGCACCAAATTAGACAGACGAAAAATGAGAATCTACACTACATTGGTCAAGAGAACTTTGCCGTATGAATCTGAGACTAGAAGTGTCACAGTATGGGGTGCCATATGTAAAGGAAGCAGATCACCTCTAGTTCTCATAAACGGCAACCAGTTGTATATCTCTTCCTACGAACCAAATCAAATATAATCTTTTAACTTCAATCTTATAGTGCTGGTGATACGGATTTCATACAATAATTTAGAATAGCGATTCTGGAATTGCTATGAGGACCATATCCCACATCGAACACGCATGGGATATAAGTGTTCGATGTGGGGTCGCTATTCTATGGTCGGGACTAAAATCAATCTATTGCGTCTTCACCCAGCAAACTTGGATAACCCCTAGCCTGCCATTAGGAGGATTAGGTTGATTATTTCTCAATACGATACAGGCCATTTAATTTTATTGTACAAATGCGTCATAGAACAAACGAATCTATAAATAACCATGGAGGGTGCTACTCATTATTTTTTTTGTTAAAATCATAATGGAATTTGTTCGGAAGATAATTGATTACTGCAAATATCCTAATTATAATTTTATAATAAAATGTTAGGAAATTTATTCAATCCTTCATGCCTATTACTACTTATAGGTAAAAATATTTATGTTTTTTTTTTAGTGTGAGTAAATAAATACTGTTTTATAAATTTCATAAGAAATCGTATTGTTATGTTTTTATTTTCACAATCGGGTTCAGTTCAGTTTTTGGATTTATTTATAAACACAGTCGAACTCACTATAATTTATTTCCAGTACTTTAATTATATTCACAGAGCTATTTACAATGTATCTTTACTATACGGCAATCGAATACAGAATGAATGCTTCCCTCAGCGCTCTGTATTTATATATTACTTCTCGGAATTCTCTAGAATGTCAAAGAGCCGAGAGATTTCCTTCATGGACTAGATTCTTCGAGAACTTCATCAAAGCAAGCTGCCGACTTCGATGCACCAGATGAACAACATTAGCGATTCGCCGAAATATCGAATGAATGCTGCTTACACGAATTATAGGATGAATTCCCGTCACAGTATTCAATAATAGCACATGTTTACTACAATTCTAAAAATACTTTAATTTTATTTGTAATTATTTGTTCAACAGCAAAATGTGATTTTGAATACCCAATTTACAGAATTTTTTTATTGCAGATGTACTTAAAAGATCTTCATCCGGTGCTCGGTTAATATTCACCTCTTCTCTCTTGTCATATATACATCCTTTAAGTGCAAAGAAAGTAATGAAGAACGGTATTGACACAGGATCTGGATGCTTTTCCTACAGTATTTCGAAATTTTGTCAAGTTGTAGCTTCAGATATGCTTGCAAAGAAACTGAAAAAATATGGAATAACATCAAACTGCTTTCATCCCTATGCGGCAAAAACTAATCTATTTAAGGAGAGTATCAATGGTGCGAATTGGTCTGAATCTATCTGGTTTACATTATTCAAAATTTCACAAATTTTATATCAAAAGGTTAGTGATAATACACTTAATTTTCAAAGAGCGGTGTAGAATCTAGTGAAAACGAGTGTAAAAATAATTATGTTATTTATTTTTTATCAACAGACTTTGTACTCATAATCTGCTTTAGTAATAGTAGGTAGTAATGAAACAATTGGATCTGCGTATAATGTGTATATCGAGTTTATGTGTTTTTATTACAGTGTATATAAATTAATTTATAGATCCATAAATATAATTAA
Organism: Octodonta nipae; assembly: GCA_034190945.1. Classification (NCBI taxonomy): domain Eukaryota; kingdom Metazoa; phylum Arthropoda; class Insecta; order Coleoptera; family Chrysomelidae; genus Octodonta; species Octodonta nipae. The sequence goes on along the minus strand of CM067219.1, from coordinate 113,431,024 downwards.
AGCTAGTATTAATGTGGCCATTAAAATTATGTTGTACTCTGACAGAAAATTAAATACTAATTGTTTACGGATACAATAGTCTCCATTCAAAACGTCAGCTGGTCCAAAATTGTATTATGATATCGCTCGTTGATTGCCTCTTTTTCACCCAATTTTAGACCTTTTTATGTTTTTAAGACGTCCGAGTTCAATTTTTTTTTGGTAGTCTTTGGTCTTTCATTCTTTGTACGTATTATACTATTTAAGTGCCGTTCTAGGACATTTTCTTGCTCTTGAGTTTCATGACATCTCTAACTCTCTTATTGGTTATTCCTTGAAGTCTCGATATTCCAGCTGATCTTAATTTTCTTTCTGCTGTTTTATTTAGTTTGACATCTATATAAAAGGATAATTTTAGATATGTTGTCATATAACTGGTTTTCATTATCAAGAGTTTTTTTTCGACCATGGGATAGAGTTTAATGTCTACAGTAATTTTATTCCCTTTAATAAACCTTTTTTTATTTTCTTTTTAGTACGGCCGCTATTATTTATTATTTTGAGAATCCCCAATTTTCACTGTGCTTGACAAGTTTGTTCGTCATATTTTTTGGATCTCCCAAACTTGAGCTGATCGTTTGCAAAATGTATAATATATATAAAATTTGTTTAATCTATTCCTCTCCCCAAGACTTGACAACTCCTCCAATGTCTTAATGTATACTTTAAACATTTTGAATAATTGCGGGGAGAAATTACAGTTCTATTTTTGATGCGTCGTCAAGGAGTGTTTTCATAAATTTCTTAATAGCTACCATGTGATATGCTTTAGTTGAATTAAACTGAAATGTTATCATTGCTTGGTCTAATGGCTTTAAATCGAGCTTGCTGTTCGATTCCAATATTTTCGATAATATTTCGAATTAGTTTTTTATATAATTTACTGATTTGGATAGGTACGAGTGCATATTAGGGTACTCTCTTCGAGGTGTCATTTCTTTTCTCGAAAATCCTAGGTGTTAAAACACCAGTCTTGCGAAAGTATATCGAAAACCTTATATTTGAATATACTAGCCGTTACCCGGGGTTTCACCCGCGTATGGAATGTAGAATTCTTTGCAAAAAGAAATAGCAATTTTTTAAGCTTTGTTGAACCACCTAACATAACTATAAATCTACCAATTCCGAATATATTTCACTTAAACTGCAAATGCTTATGGGCCACATTATATAACAATTATTTAATTACCTAACTACCTACAGTTCTACTCCACCCTATACGCTATATAACAATTATATCTGATAATTTTTGAGCCTCTTCGTAAACTATAATTTTAACTGGCCTTTATATGCAACTTTTTTTAACCATCCTGTATAACCATAATTTTATTCTACAAAATATTTTAGCTATGGTGCATATGCATCTGCTTAGGGGCCAACAATATAACATGTTTTAAACACTTAAATATAACCTTGATCCACTCTATATTTTAACTATCTTATCTATGCAACTGCTTATGGACTACGCTAAACAACCATTTTTGAGATATTTTTTAACCACCCTGGAAAATAAAATTTGTCTCCATCTTATATGTCAACCACCCCTTATATGTTACTTTGTCTAACATGTTTTAATTAATCTGTATAACTATAATTTAATTTCGCCCCATGTTTCATAAGTTGCATATATCCAACAGTTCATGTTCTATTTAAAAAAAAAGTGCAACAATTTTTCAATTACAACCACCTAGTATGTGCAGTTGACATTTTTTGTACCACCCTGTATAAATATATAGATCCACCAATTCTTAATAAATTTCGCCAAAACTGCAACTGTTTATGGGGCACCCTGTGTAACAATTTTTAAATATTAAACTACTTAAGTCTACTCCTCCCTATATGTCCTATCTGTTCACCTGATTATGAGCTATGCAATTTCACATTTTTTCTCATATTTTTTGAAGCACAGTATAAAATATAATTTCTTTCCACACTTCATTTAAACCATACTTCATTTACAACTTTTTCTAACCTTGTTTGAATCACACTGGTAATGATAACTTGACTTCGCTCCATATGCTCTACCCTATATAATAAAAACTTGCTAACGTTTTTTACCCACACTATATAGTTATTATTCTGCTCCACACTATATTTCAACAACCTTGTACATGCAGCTACTTATGGGCCACCCAATATAACATTTTTTCACCATCCTGTATACTTAGAATTCTAGTCCACCCTATAATTCATCTATGCGGTATATGAAACAGCTTGTAGATCATAACATTCCTTCATAATATTATTTAAACCCACACGTATAGCTGCAATTATACTCTACTACGTATTTCACTGATCCTAGAATATGAAACTTGTGAAGTTGTGAACTACTTGTTGATATAAAATAATTTTTAACCACCCTATAAACTATAATTCCACTCCATCTTATATTTCAACCTTCCTATATAAACAACGGCTTATAACATTTTTTCAACCCATTTCATAACTATAATAATAGCTCAAGAAAATTCAAATATTCAAACTACTTATATAACATATTTTTTATCCAGCCTGTATAAATAAAATTCTACGTTAACCCTTATTTCACCCACATTGTATCATGACCCTAACAATACAATATTTGTTATCCACCCTGTATATATAGAATTCAGCTCCATCCGTTTTTCAACCACCTTGTATATACAACTGTTTATGGTCCACTCAATATATATTTTTCGAATCATCCCGTATAACTTCCCGCTTATTTCAACCACATTGTATATAAGCAGCTACTTACGGGCCACCTAGTATACCTTTTTTTAAAATTTCCTCTAAATCCATGTAATTCTATTTCGCTCTAAGTTTCACCAATCCTATATATGAAATTACACTTGATATATTAGTTTTTTTTATAATCGAAACATGTTACATATTCCGAATTTTGAATAAAAGCTAAGCTAATGCAAGTATCTGATATATGGTGCATGCGCTGGAACCAATTGTCTAATTGTGTATTACCGAACATATTATTCGTTTTTTCGCTATATCTACCCTTTCGGTCAATGTAGGGAGATAAAATGTATTCCAGATTTTAACTCAGACTATAAGCTTTACAACAAAAAAAGACTCAGCAAAAATAGTTGAGTAGTTATTACGTGATGAGGTAACAAACAAACAAACAAACAAACAAACAAACAAACAAACAAACAAACAAACAAACAAACAATCAAACAAACAAACAAACAAACAAACAAACAAACAAACAAACAAACAAACAAACAAACAAACAAACAAACAAACAAACAAACAAACAAACAAACAAACAAACAAACAAACAAACAAACAAACAAACAAACAAACAAACAAACAAACAAACAAACAAACAAACAAACAAACAAACAAACAAACAAACAAACAAACAAACAAACAAACAAACAAACAAACAAACAAACAAACAAACAAACAAACAAACAAACAAACAAACAAACAAACAAACAAACAAACAAACAAACAAACAAACAGACAACTACAATTTTATAATAGTACTAGCCGTTACCAGCGGTTTCACCCGCGTACGGAATGTACAAGTCTTGGCAAAAAGAAAAACTTATGAAATATAAGGGTTATCCTATATAACAATTTTTTCAAATTTCTTTAAACACCCGACTTAACTATAAATCCAGAAATCCCGAATATATGTCACCCAAACTGCAAGTACTTATAAGTCACCCTATATAACAATTTTATTCGACTTTTTTTTAATCACCTTGTATAACTGTAAGTTTACTTCACCCTATAGTGCAACCATCCTGTATATGCTGCTGTTTATTTGTCACCCAATATAACTTTTTTTAACACCTGCTTACCCTATATTTCAGCTATGCAACTGCATATGGTCTACGCTGTATAACAATTATTTCTGTTATTTTTTGACCCACATTGTAAAGGACAATTAATCACCCTTTATATGCAACTTTTTCTAACATTATATTAATTACACTCTAGAACATCTGCATCTGTTGATGGCCTATATAACAATTTTTTTAAACATTTCGATCCACACTAATGGAAATGTCTGTGGACCCCTTGGTGTGTCACAAAAACACAGTTTGGCACCATAACAACAAACCTTTAGTTAAACACCCAAACTGCAATTGCTTTTTGGCTACCCTATATAACAATTTTAATCATTTTTTTAACCGTCTTGTATAACTATAAGTCTACTTCCATTTGCATTAAAACCATCCACCCATTTTGCACCAACCATCCCAAAATAAAATTTGTCTCCATCTCATATTTCAGCCACCCGTATATGAAATTTTTGTTTTAATCACACTTTATAACTATACTTTTACTTCAATCCAGATTTCAGATATTACATATATTCAACAGCTCAAGTTCTATCCTACAAAAAAAAATTATCCAACCTGTTTAACTGTAATTTTTAATATAAGCTAAGCTGATTCAAGTATCTAATAATTACTGCTTGCTGTGGAATCAATAAAGTAATTGTGTTGTCCAACATGGCAGAAGTTTTTTCGCTATATTTACCGTTTCTGTTAATTTGGGAAGAAAAAATATATACCAGATTTTGAGTCAAACTATAGGCTTTGCAACAAAAAAACATTCAGCAAAATCAGTTCAGTACTTACGTGATGCCTGAACAAACAAACAAAGTTGCTTAAAATTATTTATTTTATTCATTCCCAGACTTTTTTGATATAGTATTTTTCACCCCCGAGAAGGGGCAGCATCCCCCCGGGGAAAAAAGCAACCCCCGTCACAGGATGAACTTTGAAGTAAAGGGTAAGTAGAAATTAAATCCAAAATTTTAGGAAAACCGGTGCTGCTTGGACACAATACTCAGTATTATCGTTTTTTGCCTTCATTAACTGGGGTAATATGTCAAGTCCGTAGTGGCAATATATAGATAATTGGATTTTTTATTAGAAAAGCAAATTTTGTGCAGATATTAATTGGATGTTATATTAGTTTATTTCCTATGTTAATGATATTCTATAAAAGAAGAAACTCATAATGTATTTTACCTGGTCTCTGTTTCCTACACAGTGAACTAAATTGTATGGGTGTTTCAAGTGTGTGGTGTCGGTGTCGAAACAAATGAAATCTCAAGTTATCCAATTCATTTCCTTGCTCTTCTATTTTCATATGTGTAAATATGGGCCCCGGTTAAGAAGCATTCGCTTTAAAAAAAATATTTTAACGCCGTTTGTCACGAATGAGATAGACGTGTTAGTGCGAATGCATAATTGGATAGAGCAATGAAATTAGCTTCATACTGTATACCTCAACATTTATTATGATATGCATAAAAGAAACAATAAATCAATTTCCATTAGAAATTATTTCTGAGCCCTCTGGAAGTTTGTAGTTGCACTAGCTTTAACCAGATGATCCCCATAACATTCTCATTTAATGTATTTCAGTAAGTATTTTATTTCCATATTGCCAGAGAAGCTAGCAGCAGTGTCATCTAATAAATCTTAGCATTTTAACATTTGCACGGGCATTTCTAATTCATGGATGGTGTGTCGCAGGAAATTTAATTTCTTGAATGCTGTACAATGGAGGAAATATAAAATTATAGTCTTCAAGTATTTTTACTGTTCTTTTGTTAACTCAATGTCAAGTATCAAATTGCAAGGACTGCCGATAGAAGTGTAGCTTTTTAGCGAAGAACATGAAATCATCAAAGTATTCATCCCAAATTAAAGTTTTAAAAAATTCAATCTTTGAAAACTACAACGTTCCTCTTACATCAACTACTATAAATTTGTTATAAATCGGACGTTATCCCCGCTTTTTTTAGGTACCATTTTCTCCTTTGTCTCTCAACCAATTTTCTTCATTTTTGTTTTGTTTACTAGCTACTGACGACCTTCAGTGCAGAATGCTCATATAAATGTATAATACTAGTTCATTCATTAAATAAAATATAATAAAAATTCATTATTTACGTCCATACTGTCAATGCCAAACAACTGACGCCGCCGCGGTCAAAACATAAAAAATTGAGTAATTATGTATGGAGGGAGCGATCGTTAGATATACTTAGAGCATGTACTTCTTGAAGTGGTATGCAAGCGTTGTTATTGTTTAGGGGTAAAATAGTCAATGCAGTATATTCTACTTTCGATGTAAATTTAATTATTTGATTAATATATTATTATCACAACCTTCCCGAAGGTGTTGTCTAAAAAATTGTCCGACAGCGGACAAAAGAGAATGTATTAAATATTTAAGTTCTCCTAGGGTTGTTGGTACTCTCTTTTCTTTAATATTCCTGAACTTGATTGAAACCGCAAATGACGAGAACTTTTAGGTTGCAAAGAACAATCTTCCAATTATTGCATCGAATATTTTGCCAGGAGCGGTTCCAGTAAAAATTTGTCAAAAATATTTCGAATAGCGATATTTGATTACATTTTTATTTTCTTTTTATTTCAATAGATGTGTCAATATGAGTGAACAATTTTGGTCATTACATCTACTTCTCCGATTTCTCCACAACTCTGTTTCTTATAAAAATATACTTTTTACAATTTCATGAAATAGGGTCGAATTTCGACCACTGGGCGACCACTAGTCTATATATAAATAGGCAAAGACAAAACGGTTCGGTACCGTTTTCTCCTGTGTCCCGATATTCTTTATTTTTGTTTAGTTTAGTAGTTACTGACGACCTTCCGTGCAGAATGCTAAAATTGATTTATGATATTGGTTCATTCATTAAATAAAATATTATATAAAATGCATTGTTTACGTCCATACTGTCAATGCCAAACAAATAATAGTAACAGTGCCGCCAGATTGCTTGAATAGAAAATCATAAGATGGATTGAATCGAATGTGAAAGACTAAATTAAATTAGTGGAAAACGAATAAATTAGGAACCGTTCTTAAAGTTATTCCACATAGTAATGCTACTGAAATAAAACACAGGAAATTTTACATTACTTAATAAGAGCCATTTATTGGGCTTTCGCATTGCTTTGTAAATATGGTTTCTCAACTAAAATCAGAATTATGTTATGTGATAAATTTATTGCTGACAATAATTTATTTATTTTAATATTATAATTATAATTTAGATTCTTTTAATTTTAAAATATATTTTCATATAATGCGACTAAGATTTCAAAAATTTGTGAATTTATACACAGACCGTAAGATTAGAGCTAAACTGACCTGTCAGCCGGGATAGTCAGGGCTATCTCTGTTCTAGAAATTTTGATTTAAATTTTGACATTTCATAATATTCTAAGCCGTTCGGTTATTATAGTAGGATGGTACAGGTAAGTTTTTACTTCAATGAGTAAAGTTCAAGAATTAAGTTTCATTTACTGAAAAAAGCCCGCATTTGTCAAAATTATTTTGAATGCCTATATTTGATTACATTTTTATTTTCTTTTTAACCGACTTCCAAAAAGGAGGAGGTTATCAATTCGTCCCGTATTTTTTTTTATGTATGTTACCTGATTTCTTCTCCTGTGGTGAACCGTTTTGTATGAATATGGTCTTGTTTAATAGAGTATATATCCGGATTGGTGAAACTTCAAATTTGGGAAAAGAATTCTATTGGTAAAGTGATAAAATTTGTGAATGAACACATGCGTGCATGGAAATCGACCAATATCCCTAATACTTTAGTGGATTTTTCGATAACTTCTTATGGATCTGTATAGTTTTTTAACGTTTAATCTATTAAGGAAGATCCTTAGGTGATCTCATATACTTTTCTGCGACGTGCAACTTGCAGTTTTGCAGAAAATCGCCGAAAATTCCAAAATTCTTATCAAAAATGTCATCGAAATGACATAACGGACATTTCCTCATAAATATTTTAATTCCAATGTAATAGTGCGGGAATTTTAGGCACTGGAAATTTTAATTGCGAATTTGAAAATTTTCCATGTACATCTCAAGCATATAGGTAGTAAAGCATAGTATTTTCGGTTCCTTAAATAAATGAGTACCAAGCTGTTTTGTTTGTATACCAAGCAAATACCCATTTAAATGAAAATTTTTCCATTTTGCGAAGACGGTGCTTTTGGTTGTCACATTCTCCCGGCCTAATAGAAAATTCAGTGACAACACATGTCAAATTCTAAACTGCAATTTGGTGCGTTTATACACAGGATGTTTAGTTATAGCAAACAAAATCACGAAGTAAAGTGATAGAAGAAGTTGTTTTAAATGATGATTGATATATAGGTAAGGCCGTTTAGCCGTATACACAGGATGGTTGGAATATATGCTGAAGTTGAATTATATTTATACTGTGTTATAAAAACATTATTTATTTTATAGCCCATAAGAAGTTGCATAAAGTGTGGAGAGGAATTAATATTACACAGGACGATAATATAAAATGTTAAAAATGAAATAATTTATGGGGTAGTCCACAAGGAGTTATATACTATGGTTGGAATATAGGACGGATTTGACTCCGTAAATACGGGATGGATTCTACTCCGTCATATAGTTTACAGAGGGCAGCAAACAAATTTATGCTTGTCCGTGGGTAGTCGTATGTACAGAATGGTTGGTACATAGGGTGGAGTGGAATTATCTATAGTTATACAGAATTGTCAAAAAAAGTTGAAAAAAGGTTACATGGCGTTTTCCGTAAGGCACAAATATATTTTGGGCTTATTAAGTCAACGTGTACTAGTACATTTTGTTCGTAAACATTTACCACTCAATTTAAATGAAAATGTATCATTGTGTAATAATGTTAAGGCCTTCGATGTTACCTGATCATGTCTATTAAGGTTATACATACAAAATAAAAAATGAAGAATTAAAACTACCGGGGTTCAAAAAAACTAAAAAGTTGAAAATAAAACATTTTTAAAAAATATATAACCGACTTCCACCTATAACTAAAAAGCTAAAAATAATTATAACAAAATACAACTCTAGCAAATAAATAAGAAATTCAGTGTTGTTAGGTACCTACCCAGGAAGTAAAAAATGTAAACATAAAAAGGTGGTCATTCTGTACAAATTAATTACCTACCAATCTAGTATATTTTTGAAGTCGGTGCCAAGCAACAATTAAGTTTGATGAAGTAGTAGATAAGTATGCAATGAAGGATTTTAGATTTGCTTGGCACCGACTTCAAAAATATACTAGATTGGTAGGTAATTAATTTGTACACAATGAGCACCTTGTAATGTTTACATTTTTTACTTCCTGGATAGGTACCTAGCAACACTGAATTTGTTATTTATTTGCTAGAGTTGTATTTTGTTATAATTATTTTAAGCTTTTTAGTTATAGGTGGAAGTCGGTTATATATGTTTTTTTAATGTTTTATTATTGCAATAGTTTTGTCAATATGACGTGAAAAATTTTGGTCACTACACATACTTCTCCGATTTACGATTTCTACCCAACTTTATTTTTTATAAAAATATACTTTTGAGAACAGAACCACCGTGAAATTTACAATTTGATAAAATAGGGTCGAATTTCGACCACTGGGCGACCACTAGTTTATTCAAATGTGTCTAACCAATACTAACGCTTCAGAGTATCATTAAATTTAAAACACAGGTTGATTTGGATAACGCCCAAAAATCTCTATAAAAATGGACTCTAACTTTATTTGATTATTCATTTTTTTACACTTACATTAAGTATAGCTATAGGAATTTAGTATATATTTATGTTAAACAGCATACATTATATTATTTAAATATTTCGAATGAGCATGCCAAAATTGATCACATGGAAGTATAATAAATATATTATATTATAGTGGAACTACTAAACTACTAATCAAAATGAAAATATTACCTCAATTGTGGCACTGGGGTAAACCATTTTTGTCTTTGTTCTACTATTTCTCTTGGTAAGGTGTTGCTACATAATTCATTAATGCAATAATTCGAATTCAGACTCTATTTAAATGATCTTAGGTATCTATTAACTCAATCTAGCCAAACACAACTTTCGTCATACTTAGATTAGGCTTATCTAGGAAAAAATAAGTTATATAGCTTAAGATTACATATGATATGGAATGGCATACCAAATGGTATATTACTTCACAAGGTACAAAATAAAAATAATGCAAATTTACTTACACTTCTTTGAGTAGTTTCGAAGATTGGCATTGAGATTTATTCTGACGTAATAAAGCAATGCTCGTTAATATATTTTTTCTACTTACGACGTGAACCTAAGATTACTGTAGGTTAATTAAATTTGATATAATAGTTTTACTTATTTAGTTGTTTATATGGTAATTTGTTATGTCAACAACATGCTAATTAAAATTTTACCTAATACAATAATAGCTGAGAGAAACACAAAAAAACGCATGTTGCTGAAAGTAATTACTGTGAAACCAACGCTGTTATTCTGCAAAATTTTTTTTCATATTTTAGAGTGCTGAAGAATCAGCCCAAACCGGTATCTTCTTGGCATGTGCAAATGAAACAAAAGATGTAACTGGTGGATTTTTTGCTTCAATGCAACAACAATGGAAACCTCCAAAATCATCTGATAAGTTACTGTGCGAAGCGATATGGGATTATTCCGAGAAAATAGTGCAGTTGAAATCTGAAGAGAAGATAGTTTGATGACAATCATTTAGCAAGAGTAACAAATAAATATATTAAAAACTATAATACTCATTTCTCTTTTAGAGAACGGTTTTGCTTTGTATATATTATCTAGCTATTTATTGAATAAATGTTTTCATAAACGATAATTGCTATTTAAATGTTGCAGTATGGATATTCTACCCTGAAGACTTTACATTGTTTGTAAAAACAACTTATATCTAGGTAAATTATATATCTACACCAGCGGTTGCCCAGTTGTCGAAATTCGACCCTAATTCATTAAAATTATACGTTGAACATTATTAACCTTATTTGGTCTCTATAAGAAATGGAGTTGAGGCTAAATTAGAAAAGTAGGCCAGGCCTTTGCTATCCATATTATTTTATTTGCATAACAATTATAGAAATAATTCACGAAATTATTTTTTATTTAAGTATATTATGCTAGGATTATTTTTACATAAATATGTCCTATACATTATCACAATGTAATAGTGCAATATGTTCGATGTAATATCGGGGGAGTTTTCTTTGTAACCTAAAGATTTCCGTCATTTACACATAAACGATTTCAAAAATATAGATGACAGACAACACAATGAAAACTCTAATCTTTAATGTCATTTTTATTGCCCGCTGATTGAAGATTTATTGCAAAACACCTTTGGACCATTGTGAAAATAATACTATATTACTGACAGAAAATAAGAAAGAAGAAAAGAAGAAAGAAAAATTACATAAATTATTCACTACGAAAGATAATACTATTTCTCTGAAAAATCAAAACTGATTTATAATTTGCATCACTAAATATTTTGCTATTCAACTGTAGGCAACTACAAACACTGGAAAGTAAAAGATGGTCATTACATGGTCTGAAATAGCGTTACCCAGGTACTGCCGTGTTTATCATGTGATAACCAACCTATCATATTCACCTGATGAGGATAGCAGATACAAAGCTATTGAAACGTTGTGAGATCAACCTTTTCAAGACGATGGAAGTCCATGGAAACTTCGAGGAACGAGGGACATTGTCTACCAGATTCAGACTAACTATCATATATAATTACGCAGTGGTTTCTGTTGTCGTGGTAGAGCGTTTTGAATTTTATTTTTTTTGAACATTGTTAGATTGCAAACTTTAATCCACAATGTAAGATATTACAGGAAAAATTTGTCGAATAAAATATATTTTACTCTAGAATAGAATACCCTACTTAAATTAATAAATGGGTAAGTACATTTTTATATTCATATAAATCTTTAAAATGTCAATGACATTTTTCTTTTAAGTAACACTTAGTCCCCTGTTTTTAAAAGTCAGAACTTTGAAGCAATGGGACCATGTAATGTAAAATAAATTAACTATAAGATACCCACCCACATTATAAAAAACTTCAAATACCTTTAGATTTATTATATTTTCATTAATGTGAATTAAAACGTACTTACCTACTTAGTAACCCATGACGATTTCTGTTTTATGTGGAAAATATAAAAAAATACGAACCACATGCCAGGTAATTAATATCAATTAAATACACTTTTGTCATTTTTTTTCCGTGATTTGAAATCGAATCCTTGAAAATGCTTTAAAAACTTTTCTGATTGGATTGAAAACTTTCAATCTACTCGCTAGAAAAGTAATAAAATTTCAAAATTTAAAACAAATTTCCTGTAGCTATCTGCAGGAAATTGATCAGTGTTGCCAGATCTACCAATTTATCGTGAATTTGTACATAATTTCAAGATTTCTTGTAATCTTAGTTAAATTATATGATAGTTATCCGACAAAAATAAAAAGAGTTTAAATTAAAAGCAAAAGGTTAAAATTAATAATATATTATCAGAAATGAATTGATCAGGTGCAACATAATTCTGATTTTAGTTGACAAACCATATTTACAATGCAGTGAAAGTTGCACACTGCAAACTTGCCAGCGCCCAATAAACGGCGATTATTATATGTTATAATTTTCGTCAGCTCTATTTCAATAGCATGAGTATGTAGGATAACATTAGCGAAATCATTGGCTCATCATGTCCGGTATTCAATATTACAATGAGATTTATATTTCGATAATTAATTAAAAAATACTGTTTCTCTAATTATGTACCCCTTTCATTTTGGAAAGGAACAATATCATTTTAAATATCATTCCCTTGCATTTTATATACACTTGCATTGTACTTTTAAATTCCATTATACGTTTACGTTGACGTGCCAATGTAAAATCAACTGCTACCTTATGAAAGAGATTTGTTCCAGTGAAATGACTTTCTTTTAATTAAGTAATATATTTTGTAATACTTTTTATGTTGTCTTATATGTTTGATTTTATCATTTCCAAATTATCATTACCTCATTAAAATTATTAAAGAAGAAAATGACGGAATAGCGTGTCATTTTAATGTCAAAATAAATAAACGATCTTAAAGCCAATTTAATATCGTCATATAGGGGTTTCAGGGAAAAATAATTTAGATATTTTAATATTTCACTATTTATTATAAGAATTAATAAAAACAGTTCACATTGATATGTGGTTCGAACATTCGAACTCATGACTATATCTTGGTTTCACTTCTGCTTACCTATCTCAGTAATCGTATTTGAAGATTACTATTATACAGTGTGGAACAGCCAAATGGAATAAATTCGAAAACGAATAAAGGAGGGCGCATTTTTTCAACAAAAAAAATTATATAGGGTGGCCAATACCAACTTTCTTAATTTAAATGCAAGCTCCTGTATATTATTTTAGTACAATGTCCTACACTGTCTTCAACTGTTTCAGAAATATTAAGTGTTTTCAGATTTATTACAAAAATTAACATTAAAAAAGAAAGTTATTTTACTCCACAAATTCGCTACTTTAGACTAAAAACCTAATAAGTAATACTGATTATTTCTTAATAATGTATAAAAAACAAAAACCATTAATGTCAATGTAGGAAATTTTCAAAACGCGCGGCGTCTTGACAACACGCTAATCTGATATAGAAATGTCCTCCAATGATACTCAACTTCTCAGGCGTGACTGATCTAATCGTAAGCGTGATTCGTCTCTTGTAGGTCATCTAATTTTAAGGATTTACTTTTGTACATAGTACTTTTGAGATATCCCCACGAAAAGTAGTCCATGGCGTCAAATCAGGTGATAGTGCTGGCCATTCTATCGATCCTCTCTCTCAATCCACCGATCTGGAAAAAATTGGTTCAGATAATGCCGAACATTGATTTCGTAATGGGGCGGAGCTCCATCTTGCTGAAACCATATTGTATCGGCAGGAACTGGTGGGTTTACTGGATCAGGATATAAGTTTGTCAAAGTTGGCACATCATTATTTTGGAGCAGTTCTAAATATTTATCTCCATTTAAGTTGCCACCAATGAAAAAGGGACCTGCAATATGATTTCCAAGAATTCCTGCCCAAACATTAACTTTTTCAGGATATTGCTTATGTTTCTCTGTCATCCAGTGAGGATTTTCATTAGACCAATAGCGGAAATTTTGACGATTAACATGACTGTGAAGTGTAAATGTGCTCTCATCAGAAAACAAAACATCTTCTAATTTGGATCACTTTGTTATCTAACCTTACCACCATCTTGTTCACAGAAATACGTTCTCCTATCGAAATCGTCTTCCACGACCTCCTAAGTCGGCATCATTTTATAGGGATGTATTTTACTTTCTTTTAATACTCGAAAAACTGCTTTACTATTTTGTTAAAAGTTCCTTGGGACACAGGCTGCAAGTTTGGAAAATTTTCGTGAAATAAGCGAGAAACTTCCATTTGTGACCGTGTGTTATCTCCATAACCAATCACTTGTAGAATATGGTTATTTTGTGCATTTCTGTTAAAAGAATCATTTTACTGTTATTATTACATACAGTTAACGAAATTCAAACGACAATAGCACTGACACTATTCACCACTGTCATGTGGGTAGACAACAAGATCAGTAAAAAGGAACGCATGAATAGTTTTTGCTTACTATCTCAATGTCAAGAGCTAAATGGGAATTAAGTATTGAGTGTAATGTAGCGAATTTGTGAAATAAAATATTTTTTTTAATTTAATTTTTGTAATAAATTTGAAAACACTTAATATTTCCGAGACAGTTGAAGATAGGTGTTGGACATTGTACATTAATTGCAATTTTCTACAGAATCCCAAAGATAAATAATATACAGGGGCTTGCATTTTATATAAGAAACTTGGTCACTGTCACATGACACACCCTATATAATTTTCTTTGGATCTTTGAAAATACAAATCGACGTGTCAAAGCGTTTTTCCAACACCCCCTCCTTTATTCGTTATCGAATTTATTCCATTTGGCTGTTCCACACTGTATTTCAACCTTATTTGTTTCACGTTATTGTTTTGTCATTTCATCTTTAAAATAAACTAGGAAACAATTATAATTAAAAACAATATGGACATGGTCATTTTTCTTTATTTGTTCATCTTTTTCGTTATATTTGAGATGGAGGAACATCTCAAACTCACAAAATATCACAAACAATATCTAATTAATATTTTGAAACATTATTGTTAATAATTATTGTTAAATTCTTATTTTCTTATAAATATGCCTCTTTCGTTGGCTAAATGGTATCACATCTCGAGTAACCAGACATTCTCTATACTCTCTCACTCTATTGATTTAGGAAATTGGCTTCCTAAATTCTGGTGCTAAGTTTTGTGATATCTGCAAGCACGACCAAAGTCTTTGATCTGTTATGTACGGCAAAATTTTGGCAACTTGGACAGAACCCTGTAAAAAAATTAAATGATCACACATTTGAAACTATTTATGACAATTAAAAAAAAATCTAAAATAGTATTTTCGGGGAGGTATTTTCATTAAAACATCTTGTTTGGTCCATCAATATCTACTTAGTCGGACTAGTGATAAGGAAACCACGAAACTTTTAAGAGGAATGTTTGCTTAGATCATATACATTGATCTTGACATTTCTGTGTTACTTACTTTATTAAGAGAGGAATGTTAATCTTAAACTTGCCGCCTCTTTTATGGAAAATGACCAAAGGGCTACATATTGTAGACACAATTTTCCTCGACAGTTAGCGAGCGCACTCTACAATTTTTCGGTCAGACTAGAGTTCCATTAAGAGTAGTGATTAATGTGTTTTTTTTTGTAAAATTAGTTACAGTGAAGGAAGAATGTAGTTGTAGCGTTTCTTTCTTGAAAATCACATTTAAATTTTAAATAACTATTTTGATCCATTGTGTGAGAGCTGTGGCTCGTACCTAATAAAACATGTTCGTCAATGGAGTGCGAGAAGTTGTCAAGAGCTAAATTGCGATCAGCGGTAGATTTTTCTTACTGGTTATAATGTCTTTTGACACTTTAGATGCTAGGGCTCTAATTTGGATACGGAATCCAGAGTTTGGATTATTAATTGTGATCTGAGGTTAAATCTCTCTTTCTCCTAATTTCTGAAAATGTCCATGAAAATATTCTGGAATGGATTTAAAGAAAGCAATTTTGAGTTGGATTATTTATTCCTTAAGACATATGGTTTCAGCAATGGTTAGCAGTTTTTTTGAGGATTTTTTAGGTGTTAACTGTATAACTAAAGCGTTACTTCGAATCATCTTTAGAAAGTAAATTCCACCTCTGAACTCTTACTTTAGGTTATTCATAAACATTATCTATATATTACTGTACGATTAAAAAATCTTTGAGTAATCTATATCTATAGTTCAAATTAGAAACTGAGGCACATGGATTTCGTAAACTTGACATATGACCATTTGATACTAAGGTTTTCCAAAGTTTTGAATTTGCTGCATCAAAAATGAATGCTTCAGATTCCCTAAAGATCAATTCAGTGGGGGGGGGGGGTTAATAAATTATCGTATTCTAGATATGAATTTGTTTAATCATGCACAATTTCCGAAAGCGGTAAGCCCTTAATAAATTTTACAACACCTAGTCTATCTAGGATCCACGACAAAATAGAAACCAAATTTACAGACTTCTCGAACATATATATCAGTTAGACATTTTGTTTGAGTACAAAAAAATATAAACTATAAGTCTAGTTCGAAGGTAAATAAATAACCACCATAGGAGATATTAATAACACAAACTGTATCGTATAAGTAGACAAATACTTAGATACTGAAGAAGATCGGTACAGCTACCACTAATATACCACTGATGATCCGGGTAAAATCATCATTTTTTTGTAGTCATGGTTGAAATGCATTTTATATGAACTCTTTGTGAAATGTGCCTTCCTTCCTTGAGTAACCAGATAACTCATCTAAGGTGGCATGCTTTCTAACGTGGGACAACTAAAACATTTTAATGTTTTTACAGTGCTTATTTACGAAAAGTTGTTAGTTAGATAAATTTATTATGAGCATGCCGCTTCTTGGTAATTCTCCATTTGGGGAATCCTGAATGGAGAATTGATGCTGTTTAGTGCCATATCAGTAGGAATTCTTGTATACTCTAATAAACTCTTAAATAAATACAGATATGTACTTTGTAATTGTAAGCACTCCATATTTGCTCAGTGTAAAATATTTTAATAAATGAAAAAGGCTAGTATTTTTTGATTTTTGTGAATAACAATTGGCGGAAAGTTTGTATATTTCAAAAACTCCAAACGTTTCAGCGTCTAAATCAGACCCGTTTTCAATGACAATAAAAAATTAACAATACTGATATAGAAATTAAAAATTATAAGGTTAGCAATGATAAATTTAGTATTCACAATTTGACATAAAAAGTATGACAATAACACAGCAGTAACTAATAGCATTTAACCATATTTTTATATATACAGGATAGCACTAAAATAATTGTGTAGATCATGTGAAATAAAAAGTTTCTTTCAAATTAGAATTTAAAAGAGCTATCTTCAGAAATTCATATGGCGTTCCTAGACATGACTGTGTTATAAGGTAGTGCATTCGCCAAAAACGACATCAAAGAAATTTCATCCTTCAAAAACTAAACCAAATAAATCTAAAAATCAAAAAAATTGCATATATAAAATTCCTTGCCAATATAACACATTTTTCATTGAAGGAACCTATAGACATGTAAATGTTCGAATAATAAGAAACGACAATTGGAAAAGTCAATAATTTTTGAAAATTTCAAATTCATCAACCATATTACATAAAAAACAACACAATACAAAACGAAAGCTGAAAGAGGCGCTTTAATTTTATTAAATAAAAGCGGATTTATCGCTAGTACTTCTGTAGAATTCAGCCGTTCCTAGTAGTTCAAGAATTTTTTTTGGTTTTTTTTAGCGGGGGGGGGGGGTTGAAGATGGATGAGATGATTAGGATCGCACAATTATTTTATATTCATGTATTTCCAGTATATAAAAAATATATAGAAGAAGAAATATTATGAAAAAAGTGGTTACTTCTTTAAAATTGAATCCCCAATTCGAAATTTCAGTGGGGAAATCCCGCGCTGGCTACGGCCTTGCTTTGGAGCATTAGAATACATTTATAATAAATTCGTACCTAGTAGCGCCACATGAAATTCTGGAGATAACTCTTTCAGATTCTGCCAATTTGAAAGAAGCTTTGTCCTTTCACATAATCTTAGGATTTTTTAATGCTACCCTGTATATACCAAACTAGCAGTGAATTCTCTTATCCACATTAGTCTTATTGTCAAATATTTAATGTAAAATTGTGAATACTAACTTTCTCGAACCTTATAATTTTTAATTTCTTTATTCAGTATTGTTAATGTTTTTATTGCCATTGAAAACGAGGTAGGATTTAGACCTTCAAACGTTTGGGGTATTAGAACTATACAGACTTTCCAGCAATTTTGGTCTCATCCCCAAAAAAACAGAAAATAAAAACTAGAGATACCACAACTATCTTTCAGAAGAAAAACTAAAAGGGTGTTGAGTATCAACCTCATTTTATCATATGGATAAATAGTAGTGAAAGAATGTGAAAACAAACAAGGATAATTTAAGGAGCTAAATAATTATGGAAACTATTTTAAATATGGTTTTTCCAAACATTAGGAATGGGGTTAAAAAGCTTAATGATGACCAATGCATTTTGACTAGTAAATAGTGATGGTTTCTTAATTTTTGAAGGTAAGAAAATTTTCATATGATCAACATTAAATATTATTATACTTAATATTAAAAGTATTTCAATTATCAGAGAACCTGCAATGATTAAGACTGATGTGTAAGTGCAGTGAGAATTAAAAAAAAATTGATATATTTCACATTGCTCATATCCGTGTTATTTCACATACTGCAATATGTCATGGGAAGCTTACGAGAAAATAATAATAGACTTTGTCCAATCTTGTGAAGCAATTGTTCTACTTTATAATTGACATTGCTTATTAATAAATGATAGATATAAAGGATTTTATGAAGCGTGTTAAAAACTTGTGCAAGTTTAGGACTTTGCAAATAAACAAATTTAAGTATAGTTATATTCCTTATTTTGCAAATACTTAAAAACTGACTGCCTTCAGATAACTTCTCATATATTTATAATACAATTTTAAAACTCTCTCTGGTATATTGTATGTTACATCTACTATAAATGACATAAAATTTCTTACAATTTCTGGCTATATCATCGAAAACCCAATGGGTGAAACATAAAACCTTCATATTAGTCTTGACGAATTAAAACTACTTTATTCCTCCAACATAACTTCCTGTATGAATTTCAAACTTAACTACAAGTGATATCAAAAGTGTTAAATTGTACTAAATCTATATTTCCTTTTGTTTACCAAACAGACATTGGGTGCATTCAGAGAATTGTAGCGATGAAGCGCTTTGTTAAAGTGGTGTAGTAAATAATGTCTGCTTTACTGGTAGTGTTGCGACGCTTTAAAATTTAAAAAGCTCTGCTTAATATCTAAAACAGACATCAAATCCTGTGTTGATATTACACAACTATACAAAAATGCTCCCAACACTGAATCATAAAAATTTGATATAACTAGTGACAAAAATCTGCATTCAGCGACAGCAAAGCGCTGCAACGCCTCATTGCTTTTATGCTACAATTCCCTGAATGAACCCATTACATTGTAATAAAATTCATTTTACGCTGTCAAAAGTTATGAAACCTTCTAAATTAATCGGTACGATATAAATAACACGAAAACATAAAAACCGACTGAAATAACAAAGAGCAACACGACAGTAGCCCCGAAAATTCGATGGATATAAAAATGTTAAAGTTGGAGTTGAACTCAGACTTGAATATCATTACACTGGCACTCTAAAAGACTGTATTTTTTTTCCGGACGATTGAACTGCATTTAAGCGCCCATTTTATGCGAGGCAGTTGGAGTTTGTTTTGATTAAAATAAAGATATTGAAAGTGAGAGTAAATATTTGTGAAATTGAACTCTCGGAATCTATTGCAAAATATTGAGGTTATGTCAATATGATTTTTATCTTGAAAGAGACACAAATGTGATGGCAACGTTGTTGAAAAAATTTGTGATACTTTGCCACTTTGCTGTTCAACTCGGCACTGAGTTCAGTTTTTTTTTAGAAGTCGGTTCTTCGATTCTTGTTTTTCTTAAATGTTTTTATCTGTTTCCTATGTGAAATTCTTAATTGTAAACAAATATGCAAAATTTTATTAACACTGTACTGTATACTACTTACCAAATACTTCTTTTTTCTTCCAGGTTCCTGCCCAAAATAAGCTATTGCTTCCTCTGGAAGTTTGAGTCTACTCTGTTCTACACCAGGAAGGGATAAAGAATCAAATTTGCTTGGATTGCAGTCTAAATCTAGACGGACAATGCCATTTCTATAATCTACTGATATTCCTATCCAAGTCCAAGCTAAAAAAATATGTAATTAAATTGGAAAATTGTACAAAATGCAACAAATTACATGATATATTTTGGTTTTGTTTAATAAGTCTCATTTAATTGACGAAAGCTATCAGGACAACCTTTGATTTTGTAACAAATTTTACGTTATGCACGCTAAACTCGACAGAATAGTAAATGCTAAGCAATAGTCATTTGGTAAAAATGTCCGGATTAATTGTGGTTAAAATGCAAATTTGTGGTACAGTCCTCTTGCGGAGCTACATATTCCGTTTATGTTTAGTGAAAGCTGTCGACGTTACATTTTGAAAATATTTCTAAATTAACAGGATGTTTCAAAAATCAGTGGTGAAGCAAACATATATTTTAAAATGAAAAGCCCTGTATTTATTCTATTTTCGTCTTACCCATTTCATTCCCATTCTTCACCTATAAAGTTATTTTACATTCTACAGAATGTTTCAAGCAATATGACCAGTTTTATGCACAAATCGTATTACTAGCTTTATTCGCGGTAACAATTCGTTATCGGTTCATTAGTGATCGCATGCGCAGTTCCAACAAAAGCATTCGCTGTGAAGGAAAATTCGATTCGTTACTGATTCTTAACCAGATTATCAGTTCTTGTATTATGGCTAGGGTTCCTCGGTCTGCCATGCGCTTTTGAATAGTTTTTATTAGAATTTAGTAAATTGTTGTATTGTGTTGCCTACACCGAGTAATTGATTGAGGTAATCATTTATAATGTTCATTTGAACGCCGAGTTTATTTCTATATCTGTTTAGGCTATTTGTCGACATAGACCACTTAAGTTCAAGTGCTGAGGAACTGGAAGAACTTGTGGAAATTGTACGTGTTCCAAAAACAAGAGGTTACTTTGAATATCTTACATTAGGCTAAGAAAAACGATTGATTGTGTCTTACATTATGTTTAGTAGATTCTGCAGTGTGGCTGATTTACGTCATAATGGAACTGAATGACTCATAAGAACCAATCTGTATACTTAGAGCATGTATACACTGGAAGTGGCATGCTTGTGTAAGTAATTGTATTTTTTATTAGATAGTTCATTCGTTAAGCATTGTTGTATAGAGTGTTTATTGCGTTTTACATTTTTTACTTATACAGTGCAGAATATTGAGATGCATATTAGGTATCCATCATTAGATCGAATGATGACAGTGTTCTGATAGAGTACACAGTTCCTATTGAATATACTAGTTAAGATAGTTAATTTCACGTAAATATTTCAGTTATACAGAATGGTTTTACTGGTTATATTACGTGGTCCATGACAGTTGCTAATTTGCAATTATAGCTATACAGACATAGTATTCATTATTCATTGTTTAAATTAAGATTCAATTTCACAGTCCTGTATGATCTGGAATTTCTTTACTTATTTGTCGAGATTAAGAACATCTTTTGGAAACTATAGAATAATCCAACTAAAGTTATAGAATGTCCGATACATTTGAATTTATATTGACAATTGTCGAATTTAACTTAATATATTGTGCACAATTTGGTGATCATCAGTTTGAATTTTATTTTCGGATTAGTCGTGAAAAACCAAAGAAAACGTTTTTAATTAACTATCATATCATAAATTTCGACCTGTTAAGAAATGGCTGGGATCACGTATCGACTGTTTGGGAATTACTAATGTTCGTTAATTAGTTGTTTGAAATGTCTAGCTTTAATCAATCAGTTTTATTTTTACTAGTTTTAAATCAGCATGCGCTCTTGAGTAGATCTGAATTGATAACTGGTTCAGAATTGTGATCCGCGAATAAAGCTATTGAACTCAACACCCCGTATTGTGTCTAAACAGTCAAAAACAGGCAAATATTATCATATATTGCAGTTCAGAACTATATAAAAATATGTATTGTGTTGAAATGCTAATACAGAGTAAGCCAAAAGTCATAATCTCATAGATTTCATTGTTTTTAAATAGCACACCTTGTATATTATATTACTTCACTTATACTACGTTTTAACTATATCTAGCTCTACTATTTGTAAAGATATTTCCAATATAAACATAACAATGTACTAAAAATATAAAGCTCCTGAAATTATTATGTAATGTTAATTATCAAAATTTGAAAATTATTCATTTACTTTGAATTACTAACAAATAAAAGAAATTTATAAAGAGAGGTTACAGTCAATATTGAGTAAAACACAGTAATAACGTTACGTCACTAGGCTATGATTATATTCAAAGCTTGTTAAGAAAAAACTGTCATGCCACTTATAATATTCTGATTTGTCCATAAAATTGGTCATATGGCTTGAAACATTCGGTAGAATGTCATATAAGCTTAAATATAAGGAATGGAGTGAAAATTGGAAAACAGAATAATATATATACATGTGTTTCTTTTAAAAATAAATAAGCTTTGTTTACCACTGATTTTTGGACCCCCCTATATATTTAGAATATTTTCAAAAGTCGATAACTTTCGTTAAGGATTTTTTTTCTAGGGCTAAGAACTGAAAACCGTACATTACATGAACTTTTAAATTATATTTTTTGGTGTAGATTTTCTACAACCAAATTTGATAGTTGATCTACATTAAAAAATACAGATTTTTAAGTGTAATAAAATTTAACTACAAACTGCTTACACAAGTACTTAAATAATAGTTTACAAATTATAACTGACCTCATCAAGTTCGTGGAAATAAATTATTCAAAATATAAAAAAACGGTTTTTTTTGCTAATATTATGAAAATAATGAATAGATCCTAATGCCTTCAATAGAAAGTTGTAGAGCATGAAAAATTCGTCATAGTGACCACTTATAAATCGGAAAGGGGCATTTTTAATTAAGACAAATTATAGCAGCCATTACAAAGTAGAATGTGTTTTGTAAAAAATTCATAATTTCGTTGTCATTGAAAGTGAATATTTTGAATGTTCATATGGGATTTTCTCTCCCCGCAATGGTTTCTGAAAAATACAGATTCTGTATTTTTGAAGGAGGAGGAGAGAAAATCCCAGATGAACATTCCAAATAATCATTTACCTCCTCAATCATTTAGAAACTACTTAATTGAAAGTGAAGATTTAATTTTTATCTTAATGATACCTAACAAAGGTAAGCTGAAGATTAATGTTTTGAGATAAGTTGGTTTTGTAGTATTGTAAATCATTTTGAAAAAGGCAACTTATAACCGCAATCGCTCGACAGCACAGCACCAAAGATATTTTGAAAGTTCATATTTATTTCATTTTGTACATCTTGAATATTAGCTACAAAGCTGTATAGTTTGTTGAATGCACACCTGTAATGCAATATTTACTAAGATCTTTGGCATATCCCGATAAGATAATCCTGTTTAATACTATGTGTTTTGTAAAATATCTCATACAAATTGGTGCGTTCCCGCAATTTGTTTAGTGTATTGTTCTCAATTTGATTGAATTACTTCATTGATATTTAAACTTCTGCACCTTTTCTAAAACACTCCGTCGCGCTAATGCTAATTGTAAGTATAGACATTATTGACATTCGTGGTTCGCTGTTTAGACGCTTGGGAGTTTCGTGTATTGTGCTCCGAATTATTCGGACACATTTTTGATTCCGTCTGAAGAGACGACGCTTATTGTTGTTTTTTGCGTTACGATTTCGCGAGTTAGTAGCTTCGTTCGTAACGACCGCTAAACCGCTTTCATTTTGTTTCTTTTGTGTTTACAAAAGCGCATCATTTGTTGTTAAACCCGCATTTTTTTGTATGCTCAATCAATGAACATTACGTCGCTATTTTTTGTGTAACGTGTTGTCCAGACGAAGCTCTAAGAAACTGTTCCTGCTATTACGGGGCTAGCCTCAGAAGAAAGAAGAACCAAGAAAACACCAGAGCTTCGACTTAAAGGTTAGTGATAACTTTTATTTGGTGATTCGTTTATGTGACGGCACGTGTTTATTGAATGTTCCGCTAAAGGTCCTTCGTCAATTATATACTTGCATTGAACTAAAACCGCAACATCTAATTCATACATTTATTTTGCATATTCTCTCTATGGAATGTGCATCGAAGACATTACACAAATTATTTAAATACATTTTCGAAAACTCTTTTTGATGAAGATATTTATCTCAGTTTTAGTAATAACAAAGTTATGAATTTTTAAAGTAAATCTACTTTTTACCAGTTTTTTCCATACATGATATTTTTTCTGAGGTTCTTATAGCTTGTTAGCAACATGTGATTTAATTACATTATAAAAAATTCAGAGTAATTATAATATTGTTTTCAGCATATTAAAACTAAACTAAAGCTTATTTATATTTTGATATTCTTATTAGAAAATGGGTCAGAAAATGAACCTAGAAGTAGTACAACTGTGCGCCATTCAAAATTACTATTCTGGTATTAGTATAGTCTCTATACAGATTCTTCTGTCACCAGAAGTTATTAGTGCCATTAATTATTATCCTCTATATATAACAATTAAATAATTTTGACTAACCTGCCATAAGAGATTTTCTGTGATGTTTCGGTAAACTCCACTCAATTTGCCGAAGTTTCTTCGATTCGGGAATTTTGTACTTCATACCAAGCACACCAGTTTTTGAGTTCGAGATCAACTGCAACCACGGTGTAAGTCTTCCAGGCGAATTTACGGAAAGAAGTGTGCCCAAATTATTCTTTTGTTGTCTAATGACAAAAATCAATGTAAAGCCATTGGTGTTGTTTATTGCTTTCGTTAGTAGACCCGAATTCGACAATGGAACACTGTTGTAAGGCAAACGAAATTTGTATGCTGGAAATTTATTAATAGGTCCTTCAACGAATGACACTCCTTGATCCTTTGCAGAGACGTTTATCATTTTCAGAATGTCAATCTCATCTGAAAATAGAAAATGAAGTTCTTTAATAAGTGGTTAAAATATATCTGTTGTCTATATCGCGTGGTTTCCAGGTAATCACGAGCGCAGTTGATAACTGATTTCTCTTGAAATCGTTGAGATAAAGTCTCCTCTAGACTTGACTTGTATACATAAAAAACATAAGTCAATAATACAAGTGCCATTCTTCCATATAATTGTAAAGACGAAACCAGATTACCATCCTCCGGAGAGAAAAGGAACCCAGACCGCGGTCAAATAGAAAATGGCCAGTCTAAGGACAGCTCTAAGGCAAAATGGATTTAAAGATGAATCAAAGAGTTTCTTAAAACAAAAATTAAGACAAGGGGTCTACCATATAGCAAGTGTACCAGTGACAACATTCTGAGAAATCTACCTAAACACAATATTGACAGTATTTTTCTAAAGTTTAGAGCAACAAAAAAGAATGTACGAATTTCCACGCGTACACTACCACACATTAACAAGAAGATAAAACCGCGACGAGCCTGAGAGTTACGCAAGTTATAAATCAAAATCAACATCAGTTAAACATTGCACCACTACGATACCACACTTAATACTCTTTAGAAACTTAAGAGTCTTGACAGATATCAAATACCTGAACTCAAGACTGATCAGAGAAGCAATGAAATCTAAAGAGAAGGAATAATCGACCTAGGAAATATCCCACTACATAATCAAAACGATTTCAACGAAATTTGCACTAGCACAAGAAATGCATCTTTCAGAGGCAACGATTATTTAATCTCATCATGTACAAAATAATTAAAATAACAAGGAAAGTATACGCAATAATGCAGAAACAACTAAAAATAATTAATTTGTTATGCACATGACGTAATAGTAATAACAGACCTAGAATCACCCGCAAAAGAAACATTATTTTGCATCGATTTAGCATGATCATGATTTTTGCCCCCAGAACGCATGATGTAGATCGACGAATAGATGGGAGATTGTAAAGGTACGATTCCGATCCACGCGGAAGACGGCAACGGCAGACGGTAACAGCATGTGCCACGGCAGCAGACGGCAATACTTTGCAGTATTAATTTGTATGAGACCGATTCCGACATATAACTGCAACTGCCGTGCGACAGGACGTCACCTGTTTTGCTGCGAAGCGGCAGACTGCACTACCGCACAATCACAGTACTGCCGTTGCAGTTAGACATTATAAACGTGTTGTCAGATGAAGAAAACGAAAATTGTATTAATTTAGTGTCAAAATATCCACGTTTATTTGTTTTCTGGGAACGCCACATGAAATTCTAAAGATAATTCCTTCAAATTCTTCCAATTTGAAAGAAGCTTTGTTATTTCACATGATCTTTAGAATTTTTAGTGATAACCTGTATATATCAA
The DNA here is from genome assembly GCA_034190945.1 of Octodonta nipae. NCBI lineage: Eukaryota > Metazoa > Arthropoda > Insecta > Coleoptera > Chrysomelidae > Octodonta > Octodonta nipae. Next base: position 113,404,330 of record CM067219.1, on the reverse strand, counting down.
ATATGCAATAAATTCCTACATCAGTTTGAGTGTCAAACATTAATGTCAAATTGTGTTTCCTACATTTTTCATTAGGAATCCTTTTTAGTTATTTAATGTCTTCTTTATTTGTGTTAATACCATTTATAACGGGGTCTGATTTAGACCTTGAAACGTTTGGAGTTTTAAATATATAGACATTCAAGTTTATGTGGTGTTATTCCCAAAAACACAGAAAAAAATCCTTGTTTATATTATAGCAAAAATTATAATTATAAAGATGCATGTATTAAAAATATTTGGAAAGAGATCTCTCAATAACTCAATGAAACCACTAAGTATATTTATCGTATGTATTAAATACTTATGCTTTTCAGTAATTCGGTACGATTTACGATACTTCACCTACTTGGGAACAAAAAATAAAATAATTTGTGTCGATTCACTAAACCTCCGGCATTAGCAAAACCACTAGCCTTCTTCTCCTTGCAATAAAACATACAATATTTGATTATTTATGCTGTAAATCGCAGAAAAGTTAGTAATGCTGCGACGCAACTGCAGTGCCTGCTGTCGGCTTCGGAATCTATACAACGACAACTGAAGCCCGACAGCGTTTGCTGTCGGAGGTCTGCCGTTGCCGTCTGCCGTCTGCCGCGTGGATCGGAATCGTAGCTTTAGTGTTTCGCCTTACTCACCTGGTGTATAATGTCCGTTTTAGAACTCGTCTTTTAAGGGTTTAGCTCTTTTACTAATAGTCCGGGAGCCAGTAACATTTTGAGGTTAATCATTTCCTCTCGGCCAATATTTTGTGAAAAGCTTTATTTAGTTATCCTATGAAGCGCCGTGAACATCAGCTGGCCCATGGTGGATGGGTTGGGGCATGAGAGCGTCCCAATCCCGTAAAAAAATATTTCAATTGATTTCTGCCCGGTTGAAAATTTGTCAAACAACAGTTGGAACAATTCTCTATCGAAAAAAAGTCAGCTGGCTGCAATATGGTAGATTACGAACATGATAAAATAAAAAAAAATCAGTCATTTCCTCTCACTTGAAAAATTTTTGATGATTGTTTATATTATTATTGAAACAAAAAAGCGCCAGCTGGCTGCATGTCGGAGGAATTTTTTTTACGGGATTGGGGCGCACCCATGCCCCAACCCAACCAAGGTACTCAAGCTGACGTTCACGGTACTCATGGGTTAGCTAAAGAAAGTATTCCACGAAGTATTGAACGAGAGGAAACTGGTCGTTCAGTTCTGTCACCGGCTCCCGGACTATAATGCGTGTTTAGTTTATTAGGATTAATAAGGGAAAAATAGTGGGCTTGGTCAGGGAACTGAGAATGTGATTGGGGTTTTCCCCGTATGGTCTGCGGAGATAAACCAACGCTTTCACGGGGCAGTAGCGCATCCTAAAGAAGATCTGTCATATATCGAGCTTATAGATGTATAGTCTGTATATTTATATTGAAATATACAGACTTTCAAGCAATTATGGTATTATTCCCCAAATATCAGTAAAAATACAAACCAAGATGCCACAACTATCCTTCAGAAAATATATACCTACCGCAAAGTTCAGAAAAAGATATATTAAAAAACCGGAATTTATCTGAAACAAATAACACAAAACAAAAACTAAGTGTAAACAAGAGTACTTTTGTTAGAATAACTAAAAAGGAAGTTGAGGAAATCCAAGAGAAAGTTAAAAGACATATGAAAACTGCAAAAACAAAACTAAGAAGTGAATAGTAATATTGTTAATAAATTATTCAAACATGAGATGGAAATGTGTTTTAGAATTAATCATGGTTAAATAGAGAATGAACAAATTTAAATAAATTTGGTTTGTAAATATTAAATAACCAGCAGTTGAGGTATATAATAAAATATACATTATAATAATATATCCCCCTTTTGTTGTGTCAGAATGTAAATCATTCGGTAACTTAATTAATTTTTGTGAAGATAATTCATTAAATTAAATCAATTTTTTATTAAATTTACTTACGTGGCAATTCACTTGCTGGGGATTTTGGATTAGGGTGATGCGTATTGTCAAGATGCCCATCTATCTCATTCTCAAATGGATCCAGAGCTACAGATACACCAAACAAAAATGGAATCGTCCAAAAGAAAGTTAGCAGGTACGTCGCCATTATTCCTAAAAAAGATTCTTTTAAAATTCTTTTAACTATTCCTTATCTATGTAACTTAGGTTTGTTAGTTATGCATATTCAATAAAACTTGTTGCATCCAAAATCTAACGTTCAGTGAACGATGTATCATGGTGTTCCAAGCAAAAGCGTAACGTTTCTTGTGTAAAGAATAACTTCTTTGTACAAGAAACGTTACAGTCTGGCAAGTTGCTATAATAAGCATAGGCTACCAGTACAGCCAACTTATACTATACCAATAGGTCCCCATAATTATACAAAATCATATCTGATTTACAAGTATAGATGACTTAGGCTTAAAACAGTCACATTTACACATACCAACTAGAAGAGCCTTATTTCCGGTTGGACTAAATTTCTAATTCTTGTTTTCAATGATAATGAATTATTTTAATATTGTAAATCTTACAAAATTTACCCTATATTTGAATTTTTGTATCCAATTATACAAGGCAATCTGCTATACAAAATCAGTAGAAATCAGTAGTTGTCTGTTTTATATTAGCTAATATTTTTAAAGAATATTTCTTAAGTTTGTTGGTTAAAGAATGTACTGAGATGTGATGGGTTATACACAATTGGTTTCTATCCTGTCTGTTTCCTCTTCCTGGCCTAAACACAAAGAGAACGCCAACTAGCATTTTTCCTAACTATCCAAGACATAGTTGTTTTCTGAATGATACTTATTTTTCAATGTCTAAGTGCTTCTTGGGAAATTACACCACAGTTTAAAGAAAATTGCTGTATATTCCAAACATTTCCGGGTCTAGATCAGACCCCGTCAATGGTTAAGAAACTACGGATAAAAAAGGCACAATTCTAAGATGTAACTTAAAATATTTTACAATGTGTATTATTTGATTTTTGACGCAACTAAGAGAATTTTATTTGTAATATACAGGGTAGCACAGAAATTTCTAAAGATCATATAATCATAAAGTTCCTTTCAAATTGGAAGAATTTGAAAGGGAGATCTTTCGAATTTTATGTGGCGCTTCTAGGTGCGACTTTATTATAAGATGGTGCATTCGCCAAAATTGGGACCAAAGAACTTTGTTGATTCAGTGATCCCATTAAAATCATAAGGGAAAACCTAGGAAAAACCTTATGAACTATCCCGATATCACAAGGACATGACCATTAGCAATTTCTTCCTTAATCATCGGCAACCAGGAATGACTGAATTCTACGGAGGTAGTAGCGATACAATCGTTTTCATTTAACAAAATTAAAGCAGACGCTTTTAGTTTTCTTTTGGTGTTGTGTTCTTCTTTGTGTAATATAACTGAATTTTGAAACTGTATTTTATGACCAAGGTCCCAAGCATGTTCACAAATTTTGGATTTTTCAAATTGTCGTTTTTTTATGTAATTTTTGTGTTCGTTCATTCGAACATTCAGAGGTCTAGAGGTTTCTCCAATATAGAATTTATTACATTCACAAGGGATTTTATAAATGCAATTTTTTGTATTTTGAGTTGTGTTATTTGGTTTTTTGATATAATTGATTTTAGTGTATTTCTTGTTTTAAATGATGTTTTGATATTATATCTGTTTCCCACTCTTTTTAGTCTTTCTAATAGACCCTGTATGTATGGTATAGTTATTGTATTAATGTGATTATCTTGGGAGTCAGTGTTGCTTGGTGAAGTTTGATGTTGGTTGTTAGGGATTGTTTGGTATTCCATTTTGTTTAACTCGTTATTAATAAATTTATTTGGGTAATGATTGGCAGAAAGCACATTTTTTATAAACATTTGATACAGAAGTTTACAGGAAACCAACTCATACTAACAGGTGTCTCAACTTTAACTCTAATCATCCAAGTTCAGTAAAAAGAGGTATCATTAAATCTCTATATGACAGAGCAAAAACCAACTGTTCTAATATCAATAAATTCAATGAAGAAAAAACGTTTATAAAAAATGTACTTTCTGCCAATCGTATTTATGATAATAGATAAATAAAATAGTTCTCAGGTTTACATTCCTTGTCTCCTGAAGAATTTTTTTTAAATATTTCAAAATTCTTCGTTATTTATGTATTCTTAACCTAACATTTTAGTAATTTTTGATGATATACAGTGACGGTTTGGAACAACATAAGTTGATTTTTTTTAAAATTCATTGAAATTATTCAACGTTTTTCAACAAAATCTTTTTAATATTTATATTTCAAATTAATTGTACGCATTAAAGACTAAGTAATTCAAACATTATGATAAAAAAATAAAAAATGGGCTTGATGTACCTGAAACAAAATAAATTGCAAAATAAAGCTAGGCAATAATTAGCATTGCAAATTTACTTGTTTTACCAGAAATTGTTGTAAGAAATGTCCATAAACTACAGAATAACTTTCCAAGCTCCGGAGAAGAAAAAAGCTTATGTATTTATGATCCCCTGTTTAATTTCAACCATTGCAATATTGATTAACAAAAATCAGGTAAGAATTTTTTATTTAAATTATTAATCTGTTTTTCAATAAGTTGAATTTAGAAAATATTCACGAATAAATGGAAGAATATCAGCATTTTTGCAGGAAACGTAATTAAGATATTTTTAGTTGCAACGAGAAATAGACATGACAAACATTGGAAAAAATTTCACATTTTTAGCATTTGTGAATCGCTTCAATTCCTTCTTCTTCTGTTTAATTTTATCCAGATCTTCCCTCAATAATTTCATCTTCATCATCCTCATAGTATGCTATTAAATCAAAGGAATTTTGAGTTGTTTTTCTCTGTATTAATAAAACATTTGAATTTACTACCAAAATGTTATTCGAACTTTTGCTGCCACATATTTATAATGACATGGAATTTTTTACGCTTTTCACAAACAACCAAACAATCGTGATGCTCATGTCTTTCCATGATACTTGAGTAAATAGATTCAATTATTTTGAAATAAAATTTTGTATTTCATTTAAATTTCATCTGAACATTTTTGTCAAAGGTCATCATTTTCTTTCTACTATTTTTTTACCTTCTTTCGGAAAAACAAACTCTTTGTCTATGAAAATCATTAAAGTTAATTGGTGTGGGAGTAGTAAGTAGTAACACTCACAAATTACATAAAATGATTTTATTCCCAAAAAATGTTTTGTTGTTGACAAACTGACTAGTTAAAATTATCCTTAATTATAATTGCAGATACCTTACATTTTTTATGTAAGAAGTTTTTCTCTTAGTTTAATTTGGTTCATCGACGTTTATATAGTTTAAATGTTTTACTCTGCAAAATCTTTTTATTGGAGAATTTATAAGAAATGTTTAATAATACAAATGTGGACTAATTGTTTATTAAATTACGGGCTTTAAATTTCTAAGATCACCAATGCCTGGAGTCCTTCAACAAATCTGGGAGTCAAGGTGACCTTAAAATCTTGGGATAGATCGAAAATGTAATCGGCAGTCATACAAGAGATAATACCCTGTTGACCGGCAAATTACTATTCTCTAGTAAACGATATTCCAGAATACCAAGTAGATTCAATTACGTTAGCTATATATTTTGGCTACGATTGTGAGAAGTAGGTATTGTTGTTAAATTTCATTTTAGGGAGACCAGTAGCTTGAATTAACACTTTTACTTTTAAGGAATTATTCTATCAATGTAAATAAATGTGATATTATTATTGCTAAACCATTAAATTGTAAACATTAAAGTGTATCTGGTGATAATTGAAATTCACCATGCCTAACTGATTTTGAATTATATTGGTTACTTTTAAAATTATTGATTTAGAACCTCCTTAGTAGTTATAAATGATTGATAAAATCGTACAAGGTTTGTGCCTTGTTTTTTGTAAATATCAGTAGTCCCTCTGTTAATATTATTTTGTTGCTTAATAAATATGATATTTTAATTTCAATAAAAAAGAAAATAATGTATATAAAATTTCTAATATTTACAAAATGAGGACAATCTATGTACTAGCTTGTACTGTTACACAACAAAGTAAGTGCTATGCAGTACAATATCTATTGTAATATAAACAATAAAATTTAGTAACGAGTTTACTATTTCTAAATAGTAAAAATCACAAATTGTATAAAAAAATATTGTCAATACTTCATGCTTATTTTAACCAACTTCGAAAATAAAAGTTACCAATTAGGCCGATTTTTTGTTGTAGTTCTGCTGATGGTGTACAGATTTAAATGTTTTTTTCTTCAACAGACTTGTTTCATCAAAGTCTGAATAAAAAATATCCCTTAAGGTCAAAATGGTATCTGTAAACGTTTAAGCTACAGGAGCCATAGCTTTCTATCAGAGAGATCAAAGTTCCGAAGGCGGTGTAAATCTTTTGGTGGTAATTTGTTAACCTAAAAGGAACTTTGTAGCTACCACCGATTTCTAGAAACAGTGACTTCTGTAATGCGTTTAAGTTACACAAGCCCTAGACGTAATTTTTTAATCAATAGAGATATCCAAACTTTGAAAGCCGTAAATTTGGTAGCCTTTTGATGTTAATTTTTTACGCCAAAAACAATTTGGTAGGTCTTAGGTATTCCGGAACAAGAATTCTAAAATCTCTGTTGGTTAAAATGTTACGGCTATGACCTCTGCAGCTTAAACTGCTACAAAATTACTATTAGCGTAACAAATTTTTATCAAAATAACTACAAAATATGCCGCTTCTAGAATTTTGAAAACTTTATCGCTTTCAAATTTAAAGCTGTGATATCTGTTCCTTAAATTGAAGCTGTTTTTGGATCTAATGTTCACTGATAGATCAATTTATTTCAGCCAAATAAATATTTATTAATCTTATTGTCTATGTAATAAAATCAATACCATCTTTTCGAGATTTTTCATTGAAAGCAAGACAATATATTATTTCTAGTCAAGAATCTCGAATAATTATTTATGTATTTAGTACTTATAACTGACTTTAATACTGTATAGCGAAATGATTTCGACATCTAGGAACCACAGGCAAACGGCGTTACATACTGTACTGTTCCTGATTTGGAATCTGTGAGCTAGCTTTTACTGAAACTCCTAGATGTGGAAAATCATTTCGCGATGAAATATTAAATTCAGTTATCTGTATTAAATACATAAATGATTATTCAAGATTTCAATCAGTTGAGGAGACCGCAACTAATGAAGGTTCACGACTAGAAACAATATATTGTCTTGCCTTCAATAAATTGAAATTTCTCGAAAAGATAGTACAGTAAATCCTTTTATAGGTTTTAGTTAACATACGAGTATTTTCGTGTGATTTTTATCCTAGGAGTCACAGGGAAACACAGTACAACTCCCGATTTGGAGTCTCTGTGACTAGTTTTTCCTGAAACTCCTTATATGTCGAAAATCATTTCGCGATAAATTAAAAAAACAAATTGGTATTTATTTGGTAAGCCCATAACTTGAGAACAGCTGGACCGATTTGGCTAATTATATATTAATTAATATTTCTGATTATTTGAGTACGCTTTTTAGGAAAGAGAAATAGGAAAAGTTGCTTCGAAAATTTGACAGTTCTCGGAAAAAATATGGAAACTATTAGAAGCTTCCAGGAATGGCTAAAAAAGGCTTGAGAAGCTACCGCGAACAATTATAAACAATGCAACATTAAACAACCGGAACTGGCAAAACAACGTCTTGTCGGTTGGGTCAGCTGATATTTTTTATTTATGTTTTGAAATCAAAAGCGGTCACATTTCAGTTGGAAATGGTATGTTTGTCAAACTATCCAGGCTAGAATTAGTACAGTAAAGAATATTATTATAAGAGTTGATAATTAATCTTTACAAATATCCCTCGAATTGCCTGTAGATTGAGTTTGTGGTGTTCAAATTGATCTTGAATACTTAGTAATTATGTTAGAATTTGCAGGAGATTTAAAAAAATGGGGAAGTTGCCCGAGACTTTAAACAGACCTGCTGGTTACTAAGTGTGTAAAAACAGATTAAACGAAGTATTTCAGAGATGGTTTGGGGAACATCCATAAATTACGTAAGATATTTTAGGGTGGGTGGGTGTCTGGCTAAGATCTTACGATCTTATATGGGGTAGGTGGGTGTTTGAAAATAATTTTACGTAAGATTTTTAAATATATATTTTTATTGCTTATGACGTATTAAGTAGGTATTATTAATATGTATACAAAATATTAAATTTAAGCATTTACAAATATAAAGATATCAATAACATTAATTATATTAAATTACGTATATCATACAACAAACCCCTATTTATTATATGCATTTACTTACAAAAAGTTGGAAACATGTAATCGTCTAATTCTACAAAAAGTAAACTGTCGAAGTAAGTATCCATATGGATATATGGTTAAATGTTTTTATAATTTTAACGTGTTTTAAAAACAAAAAATATATAAAAAACCGGAAAATCAGAATTAAAGTTTATTACTTCATTAATATTATGGGATAGAGAATATTGCATATCAAGATTATCTTAGATATATTACACTATATAATAAATTTATATCTTTTTATCCCTAAAAAGAGTATTAAAAAAATGAATATCTTACGTATGGAATGGGAGGTGGGTGGGTTATGAACTTGTATCTTACAGTTTCTTACAAAGGGGAGGGTAAGGAAAAGAAAAACGCCAAAATTCATCTTACGTAATTTAAGGATGTTTCCATGAAGCCATTGGTGCCAAATTAAATATAAAATTAGTAAATTCATAATAATTATTATAATGATTAGGTATGCTTACTTTTTTACGTAATAAGATTTAATTTTAACTTTACAAATTACTATAATTCCATAAAAAAGGATGTTAAAGTCCGATCTTAAAACATGATTTTTAAATATACAGTTGCTATTTTCAAGTGTGGATATTAAGTAAAATGTCACGTATCTGAGTAAAAACTAAAACGAAGTCAATATCTAAGAAGTTTGCGAATAAAATTATAAACAAATATTCATTGTTGATACTACCAAAAATAAATACACCACAAATAGTGCCATATAATCCTACCTTATCCGAAAAAATAAAGGTGTGGGAAGAAATATGTATAGAAAATAAAGTGGTGTTTTATAACAAATAATACTTTAAAATTTTAGGGATTCAAAACTATATCACGAATTGAAAATTACACTGTTGGAACAGTGTACTCCTGTTTAGTTGTCACACATACTCCAATGAGACTTGAGACCTCTGAAATAGAGTAGGAAGGAACAGAAATTAACACTTCATATAATCTTAGCGAAATAACTTAAAAAAGTTAGGAATGTAGGTGCATGAATATTAATAATGCTAATATCAGAACATCTTTTTGAAATAGAGGTTGGGAGCAAATTGTGATAGAAATTTTGTTCATCAAAGATAAATATTGCGCAAAAAAGCAACAATTTAAGAAATCACCCATATATAACATATCAAGATTAACAATAAATGACTCCAGGCTTGAAGTTGAAACTTCTCGGCAACAGAGAAAAAATTGAGGAGAGAAAAATCTCTAATGAACAGGCAGGAGAAGAGCTCTCTTCTGTTATTAGGCTTACAATCAATACTTTTTGATAGTTATATTAGGTGTTTCGGCATTTTGAAAAAGTAGATATTTGTTTTTTTACTAAGACACATTTTATTTTTTTATTAATATCAAAATTTGACATAATTTCAACACAACAACATATATTCTGAATTTTTATGAATAGAGGATATACCTAATGCTAATTTTAACGTAAATAAATATAAATAAATAAACATATGTATGTACAGAGAATAACCGGTTTCTTATATCCTACTTCACTGATAAAGGATATCTGACGAAGCGGTAAAATAATAATTTGTTTGCAATGGTTACCTTACAATACAAACATGCAGATCACAAGACGTACTATTAGCAACAACACGACGGTCACTACTAGACTGAATGAAAGCAACACTTTTAGCGTTAAAAAACAGTCTACTTACAGTTGAATGAAATTTGTTATGCCAATTTGTATTGTTCTCGAATAGAATTAGCCTTCAATGTAGCACATGGTGATGTAACTTTTGATTTCTTGTGGTTGAATGTAGAATAGTGCGTTCTTTGTTTCAGGAGGCGTTGATATAAAAGGCGCAAGCGTTAGAGTGTGTTTATTGATTTCAAAGGAAGTAGAGTAAGTGCGCTCAAGAGGACATTATTTATTTCGCTAATTAGTGTTTGCTATAAGTTTCGTAATAACAGCGCTAATGGAGGGAAAAAAATGTTAGATCGACGCAATTACTAAATTTTATTACACCAAATTTATTTGAAACTAGTTTCTGAACTTGGTACTACTAGCTTCACAGGTGGGAAACTGCAACCGTTTAGAAAAATGTGATTCACTGTATATAATCCACGGACCTGGTATAAAAAGAAAATGATTACAGCATACTGCATATTCGTGATGGTATAACTTGATTGCCGGTAGTTTTCCTGTGATAAGTTGGAAAATATGCTATTTTCATGATAAGATGTTTGAAATAACTAGCGTGCTAGTTTTATGTTTAATTGAAAGAAAGTTAAAAATAAATCAGAAAGAAAATTTTGTCCGACATTTTTTTGGGTTGATGAAAACCAACAATATATTTTTTTCAGAATGTTTAATTGTAAATTTGTAAGAATTTTTAGCAGTCCGACGCTCATATAATCATGTTGTAGCCACTTTAGGTTAATATTCATATTTCAAAAGGAGACAAAGTTCATATTTGCTGCAATTGAATTTAAATATTATTTATGTATTAAAATGATGCTTTATCATGCAAAGATAAAATATTAGTTCAAGAAGTGTAACATTAGAAAAATTTCAATTTGTATTTGTCGGACAACAATTATATAGTAAGTAAGTATAATTTTTTTCAAGCATCATTTTTGTTCGGCAGCTGGTAATCACCAAGACTGTTATCGCCAAGTTTTCAGAGGGTTAGACTGCTAAAAGTTCCTATAAATTTTGTCGGAAAATTGTACTCTTACATTTCTTTGTTGTGAATTGAACATTTCTGAAAAAAAAATAGATTGTGGGTTTTCATCAACCTAATATGCATAAAATCCACATGTTTAACTTGGGGGATAAACTTCAAAAAACCCAAAAAAATCCCGTACAAAATTTTCTTCCTATTTCATTTTTAACTTTCTGTGATTTCAATATAAAATATGTTGGTCATTACTAAACATGTTATCATGAAAATGATATGTTTCTCGAATCTATCACATTCAAACTACTAGAGGTCAAGTTATATTATAAAGGAAAACTGTGGAATTTGGAAATCTTGGCAACTCACGAATATGCAGCTTGGTAGAAATCATTTTCTTTTTTATACCAGAGACCGTGGACTAATTGATTTGTTTCAATTGAAGATTGGTGAGATTAGTGTTATGATTTATATAAGTATTAGAACGCTGTTTATGCTGTGTGATCAATAAATTCTTTGTGAATATACTATTGGCTTAGACAACAAAACTGCCAAGTTCATATTCACAAATCTTAGAGCAGATACAAAGAACGGCTTAATGTCTTTTGTCGGTCATTCGTGCTTCTTAAAGGACGTGACATTTAACGGCAAGCAGCAATCTTTGTAGAGTAGCCTGTAGGTGATAAAAACCCAAGACGAACATTCGCTTCAGGCTGAAACTATGAAGAATACGCTTTTTTTGCTTTTCTCTTGTAATATGAAAACTGTTGACTACATCACAAATAACAATTTTTTGAGCATATATTATTAAGAAAATCGGGCTACAATTGGCCATTCATAATTTTGAGCATGTTGTAGATGGACCATAATACTTTCACAAAATGATCGTGTTTATGATATCTTATTTAAACGAGCTAAATGTGGAGATTGACAGACGAGTAGCTTTTTCAAAATTCCCTTATAAATAATTTGCACCTGTTTGTTGCAAAACTCACCGTATTAATTAAGATGAATTGATTTTAATTTAACGAACGGATTTTGTATATAGAGGTGATAAACTACACAGAAATGTTAAAATTGTAAACAAGGATAAACTTTTGGTTAGACCATAGGTATGATTAGATTGTATGATTGGCCCAAGTTTGCAGGGGCGGATCCAGAAAAGATTTCATAGTTTAAGAGGGCGATGTTGTGCTAAATTTACCCCAGAAAATTATAGAATAGATGTAGGTACCTAACTTACCCTAACAAATCAGTAGATGCATAGAATTTTCTTATATTTTTAATCCACATCTTTAAAATGTCAACTGCAAGTTTATTTTAGGTAAAAGTTACCTTGTAATAAAAGCCAGGATTTTGCGTGAATGGAGCCATATAAAATTCATATCCCTATTAAAATATTAAGTTGTTATTAAATACAAAATTAATATTAAATGTAATAGTTTTAAAGATTTGTTAATACCTACATTTTTTTAAAATATTTATTGGGATTTTAAACTGAACATAAAGTGAGGAATAAAACAAATTAAAATTTTTGTTCTGTCATTTCACAGTTAACGATTTCAAGTCATAAGCAGAAAATGAAAGCAACCAACTCAAAATTGTACATGAAGGTAATATAATATAACTTTACAAATAACTACAAAATATAAGTACATATTAATAAACCTTAATAGTCCGCAGTACAGCGTCCGAAATAATCGAAGATTATACCAGTCCTGAAATTAGTCCTAGCTGCTTCACTTTAACAAGTCTACCAGGCTCTGAAATTTTGGGCGCTTTTCAGCACGGTGTGCGCGTAAACGTGTCGCTCTAGCACGGTATCGATTTCTTATTGCAAAACTAAAATTTTTTACTTTGACTGATAAATTGTGAGTCAAAACAAAAGAAATTTTTTTCTCCGACAAAATAGAGGACGCACTTGTCGTCTCCGACGCACATAATATGTCGCTCTAATAGGATAGATACTATTTTATAATTGAACCAGACCTAACTCTTGATTGAATGTGCTGATAATTGCATAAAAAAAACGAGTCCATTACTCTTGTCCGACAAATTTTCAGGATCGGTTTTCAGTCCGACAAGCTGAATGTGTTAATTATTGCAGGTTATGTTTTCTGATTACCAAATTTCGGACAGACATACCACGTGATAGGTTGACACATTGTAAAAGTAGATTTATCACTCTCCGACAACAATAATTGATCATATTACTAGTGCGACAAACAGATTTTCAAAATTATGGCAAAATCTAGTAAATTTTCCTTTTTGTAAATAATTACAGATACAACATGTTAATTTTAATATGTTTTATTGTTATTCTATATATAAGGGTAGTAGATAATTGTATAACGTTTTTTATTGTGCGCTATTTACTGCCCTGCACAAGTTAAAATTTTAAAGAAAGGTAATTTTTATATTTGTGATAAACATATTTTTATTTCAAAAATTATAATCCTTATTTAAATTTATTGCAAAATTATATTTTGTGTATAAACTCATATTTTTCACAATACAAAAAAAATTTTACAAAATCGCCTCCAAACTTTTGAAACCATAAGTAAAATATAATTTAGCTAATTATTGCCAAAATAATGTTTATACATTCATTTTTTTAATAAATTATGTTGAAAGTTTGAATTTAATTATTAAAATTTTTATATATATATATATATATATATATATATATATATATATATATAAATGTTTTGAGAGGCTTCCGCGGTCATTACTATGAACAAGGCTAGGTTCCAGGTGAGAACCGCGTCTGAATTTATTATATACTCGACGTTTCGACTCCTGCTATGGAGCCATTATCAAGAGACAAAAGTGAAGAAAAAGAGTTTCAAAGTGTAGATCGAACTCGGGGCCTCAACTTGCCTACTCCCCAAGAGTCACTAGGTAACTGAACTGAATTTGTGTCTGCTCTGCTTCTTTTATTTATAGTCAGCGATGGGTTAGAAGGGGATGTCACGTGATGAAGGGGCGGTGTTGTGATTGGTTGGGTGTTAGTGGGGGTGTCTGCTTTGTTTAATCTGGCAATTATAGAGGTCCATGCTGTGGAAAGCTGTCATCGCGTCGGTTTAGACAGAGGGGTCTTTTTTCTATTTCTATAGCTTCGCGAATAGTAAATGCCCTAAGGGAGTTAAGAGATACGATCGTCCTACTGTCCTCGAAGTTGATAGAGTGTCCTGTTTGGATATGAAGATGCGCGAGAGCTGAAGTCGGATCTTTTTTGCGAACTGACAAAGAATGTTCATTTACTCGATGGTTGACGCGCCTATTTGTACGACCGATGTAGCTTTGTGGGCAATCGCGACATGGAATTTCGTAAACTCCTTGATCCTCGTTAGGTACTTTATCTTTAGGGTTCCCGGTTAAGTTGGCTATAGTTTGACTGGTTTTGAAGACTGTCTTTATTTGATGTCGGTGTAGGATCCGTGCTATTTTGTCAGTGACTGTACGGACATACGTCCTTACATTCGAGTACTAACCGTCTAATCTCTGCTTCGAATTCTTGGAGGCTTTCACCGGATTTTTGCGTTTTCCCACTGAGTTGGACTTGGTATACCTGACTCAAGGATTGATTGTCGTATATATTGTCAGAATGGCGGTGATCTTGTCGAAATTGCTTTGTTCATCGACTGGAATGCTTTGGAGGAGTTCTAAGGCCGGACCTCTTAAGGAAATTACAAGAGAGGTAGATTTTTCTTGGTAATCCCATCCATTAGCTGTAGCCACGGCTTCAAATTGCCATTTATACATGGGCCAAGATGAACTGCCATCAAATTTGGGTGGTTTACTAAAGGAACCTTTGGTACTCACGGTGTGCTGGTATTTTCCTCGCTGTAAGTCCTGTTGCATTTTTTTGATTTGTGTTTCTACCTTGTTTTGGATGGCACTGATTTTATCTTATACTTCACTTACTTCACTTTGTACCGTGTTTTTAATGGAACTGATTTCAAATTTTTGATTTTAAGAGTTTCCACATTACTTTTTAGGATCTTAATGTCGTCATTTATCTCTTTTATGTCGGATTCCACTATTTGCATTCTTTCATTAACTGTTTCATTAACTTGCGACACTATTTGCATTAGTTGTTCAAATTGTAGTTGTTTTTTTTCTTCCGTTTTGCCTTGTTTTTCTTCAAATTTCGAGAAAAATCCTTCAATTAAATTATGCTGTTCGCTTTTCATCGTGGAAACCAGATTTTGTTGTTCGCTTTTCATCGTGGAAACCAGATTACGTTGTTCGCTTTTCATCATAGTGACAAGATTTTCTAATTCTATTTTACGTTTTTCATCGATATTAGTGACAAGATTTTCTAACTCAACTTTAAGTTTACCATCAAAAGATTTCACTAACCTTTGTTGAATGTCTTCTTGATGTTGTTTCTCCTTCTTGTCACGTTTTTCTAGAATCTGTGCTATTTTTTCGTCTAGTCCCTCCGTAACCTGCTTAAATATTTTTTGGTAGTTTCGTTCATTTTTTCCATGCTACGGGTTTCCATATATCAAATTACGATTTTAACTGCACTTCATCCTTCACTTCTGATCACCAAATTTGTAATATATTTCGTGGGTTCAATTTAAAATTATGCAACTAATATTCACTTTCACTTTTCTAGAACTTTTATTTACATCAAATTATACAGAACAGCTGATTAAAATCACAATAACAATTTTACATATAAGCTCTTCGCTGTACTAACTCGCGATCGTGGGCTGCTTCCTTTTAAAACCAGCATCGAAAATTCGCGTAAAATCAATCATCAATTCTTCAGCTGCCGAGCCATTTCGAGAACAATTTTTTTCTCAAGCGATCGGTGTCGTACTGAAATGAAACATGATCGGTTTATGTAAATTTCGTAACAATATTAAAAATAATAAAATATTATCAGAAATAAATTGATTAGTTGCAACATAATTCTGTTCTTAGTTGACAAACCATATTTACAAAGCAATGAAAGTTGCAAACTTGCGAGAGCCCAATAAATGAATATCTATAAGGAAGGGTTAAAATTTGTTAGTTGTACATTTCATTTAGTTTGTCTTTCAGATTCGAGTCAAACTATCTTATGATTTTCTCTGCAAGGAATCTGGCGGCACTATTACTATTATTGTTAGGCATGGACGTAAATAACATTTTTTTATATTACTTTATTCAATGAATGAACCACTATTATAATAGACCAATCAATAGAGCAAAAATTGACTGATAATCTGCAAAAAATACTATCAGGATACCGACTGTGCCATCACATTAACAAAGATTCCTAGCGATATTTTGCTATGTTTGCCACTCGCAACTATGGTTTTTTACTTTGTTATAAACAATTGAAGCAAGAAAATTATGTTTTTTTCTTAGCATGTTTATAAAATCCAAAATAATAAACTATTCTCAATTTTGTCAACAGATGAATTGTAAAGCATGAAAATACCAATGATATGAGTCCAGGCTCGATCCGATTGGATCATTAGTAACTGGGAAAAAACAAATAATACTGAAAAATGTAGCATTTGTTTAAAAAAAATCGTATCTTCCTAACTTTAGAAGCTGTAGGACTGGACTTGTAGGAATTGATAGTAATTTACATCTATTTTATGTATGCCAAAACTAGGCGCTACCGGTTTATTAGTTTTTGAACAATTGTGATATAAAGTTTTCTGTTCACTATTTTTGCATTGTGCCCCCATGCGTCATAGATAATCAAATTTCAATTTTGAAAAAAGTTGTTGAAAGTAGAGGTGTCATTCTACAAAGCCTCTATTCTCATTTTTCACTAAATGTCTGTGAAATATCTGAAAAATGTTAGCAAACATGACAAAAAAGGGCGAGCGTATGAATGTACCCAAGGAGTGGGGGAAACACGGTTGTTGAGGGGAAGCGTATAGCAATATAGTAGAGGCACATACATAGATCGTTTTAATATTTAAAATCCTCACAAGTAAGAATTTTTTTAATGACTGCTCTCTTTCGATGTTCCGTAAACTCAAAATCCACAAATTAAAGCAAAAACGTTTCCGAGAAACCATTTACGTATAAATATATTAATAAACAAACAGTTCTCATCTGATATAATAAAATCGAACAAATCACTCTGTATAGAAGTTTTTTTAACGATTAAATTCTTTCACCATCTGTCAGAGTGACAGTTACTATCGATAATAATTATTGTTTGCAGTTCCCCTCAACAACCGTGTTCCCCCCACTACTCGAACACATTCATACGCTCACGAAATTTTGGTCATTTTTGCTAACATTTTTCGTTTATTTCACAGACATTTAATGAAAAATGAAAATAGAGGCATTGTAGAATGATACCTCTAATTTCAACATCTCTATTCTGAATTGATATTTGACGATCCATGTCGCATGGAGACACACTGCAAGAATAGTGGCCTAAAAACTTCATATCACAATTATTCAAAAACTATTAAACCGATACTGCCTGGTTTAGTCACGCATAAGGTAGATATCAATTACTATCAGTTCCCACAAGCCCAGTTCTACAACTTCGATAATGACGGAGTTATGATAATATAAAGAAAACCGCTAAATTTTCCAGTATTTTTTGTTTTTTCCTGTTACTAAAGATCCTATCGGATCGATCAGGGGCTCATTTCATTGGTATCTTTATGCTTTACAATTGACCTGTTGACATTATTGGGATTAATTTATTATTTTTCATTTTATAAACATGTAACGAAAAAAACAAGTAAAAAGCCATAGTTGCGAGTGGAAAAGGTAGCAAAATATCACTACAAATCATTCTTAATGTGATGGCACAGGCAGTATCCTGATAGTATTTTTTGCACGAAAAAATCTCTATTGATTGGTCTATAAATAAATTTTAGCATTCTGCACTGAAGGGCGTCAATAGCTATCAAGCAAACCAAAAATAAAGAAAATCGATTGAGGCAGAATGACAATGATAGAAATCATTGCCATTCTGCTTCGGGTATATTCCCAATGTTTTTCGAGCAGTTAGCATTTGGTAAATTATTTGATCGATGGTTGATCAACCAGTTTTAAACCCACACCAATATTGTCTAACTATTTCTTCAGTATATGAAGCTAGTAGTAGCAATACTACCGTCGATTGTGTTTTCTATGTTGCTCTTATCAATGAGCCGTTCGGCATCGATACTTTCTATTCTCTGTGAGGGCGACTGTAATGCCCGAACGTCTGCAAACTAAAGAAGGCTCTGAGCAGTTGTCAAATTGCTGAACCGGTTTGTTTATTAGTTGGTTTTGTAGTAGTCAGACTTAATGTTTGTAATGATCTTGTAAATAATTTCAAATAAATTTTCCATTCACCTCTTATTATCACGTTCTAATTATCTTATTCATAATTCAGTACAGTTATAAGAAACTAATAGTTTAGCAGGGAGTTTATTAGAAAACAGTTCGTGTAAAATAAAAAATTGTAACAGCTATTCTAAAACGTGAAAAAATTGTCAGCATTACTAACCTACCTGCTTTATATACGGTATTGAATACTGGTAGAATTAAAAATATTAACGAAAATATCAAGAATATGAATTTGGATGAGATTGACGTTATATTATAATGTTATTATATTAGCAATATATTTAAAAAATAATATGTATTTTGTATTATAAAGGTCGATTAAGACAAACGATGTTATGAAACATGGTTCTGTTAGGATTAAAAGTGTCATCCTAAAAATGTGTTACATACATTTTATGTACTAAATCCTTTCTCGTTCTCCTTAACAATGAGTTTAATAAATATTACAACTATCACTAGGTTTAATATATATACAATTAACTATAACAATGAATCATGTTTTAGTTATCGTTTTATGCACATTTCTTGTTTGAAGTTAATGGAGGCTGTACATAAAACACAATTTCATATAGTGGTAGACCCGTTAAAGTGAAGCAGCTAGGACCAATTTCAGGACTGGTATAATCCTCAGTTATTTCAGAAATTGTACTGGGGACTATAAACCACATTAACACTCAATATAACTTCATTAATTTGTATGAAACACACATAGTAGGCAACGACTATTCCTGTTTCGCATGGAAACTATAAAGAAATACTCTGCATAGAACTTGATGTTAATTAATGCTAAATAAGACCTATATTTCTTGAAAATTTCTTAGTGAATGAACCTGAAATTTTGATTTTTACCCATAAAATGTAAAACTTACCTTTACTACCGTGTCATAATAACCTTACGGCAAACAATATTATGAAATGTCAAAATTCAAGTCGCTACAACAAAGATGTGAATAATGTCATCTACGCAATGAAATAAATTTCCTAGGATTTTATTTAATAATTAATGTGTTTTCAATCGCTGCATAATTCTTTCCACATGAATCCCAAGTCTTGCTACAGTATACGTTTGTTCAGTTCCTTGACCTGACATTTGTTTTTTCATTTCTAAGAATGGTGGCATAAGACGTTTGCATGTTTTACCACTTGCATTAATGACCTTTGTCCCGTTTCTAATAAATCCAGCAATCCTGATTCTATTGTTAGGTCATTGAAAATCAAATTTTCTGCCTCCAGCTGCTTCAGATTTTAAACAAATTAAAAGCACTAGGAGTAATAACAACAAGAACTTTAGCGTTATTTTTTTTTAAATTGAGAATATGATAAAAGTCGGTTTAGAACACTCGTAGGAATTTTTGGTGCTAAATTCTGTGCAATCAATTACAACGGTGGTGTTGCTGTATTTAAGATCATTATGTTTATAATACAATATTAGAGTTTCTATTTACATATAATTATTTGTTTTATTTTCTTTGACATGGAAATTTATTAAGTTAATTTTATTAGTTGTATTTTCAATTTGAATTATTGGTCCTGTCGCTTTTGCAATTTATTTTATGTCATTAAAATTTATATATTTTTTACCTATATTTGTTTGCTTACAAACTGTTAAAGATTTATTCAATTAAGGAAATTTGTAGTTTGAGGGAAATATGGTAGGAATGTAGCTAGGGCTCAACTCTCCTTCGCTTGTTTCCTCCAATGAAATGATCACTGCGTATATAATCATATGACTTGTGAATCCATAGTGACCCATCAATACTTAAAAAAATACACAACCACTAGTAAATAGTTTTTATAAAATGCGGACATATGATTTTACTAACACTAAATACTAAAGGTAACAAACAGCAATTTTTATTTCCACTAATTGAAACAACTACAAAAGAATTTTTCTTACATTATTCTTTTAAAATAATATTTCAATGTTTTCGGAAAATATGTTATTTCATTGTTATTGCTATTACTGATATAAAGTATATGTGTACAGTTCACAACGCAGCTACTCTGATGGCCCATTCTGTTTTTATTTTTTTAATTAAAACAAATTTAAAATTTTTGTCTGTATTTGCTCGCTCGAAAACCGCCACCTAAGTCTCCTATAATGCCGAAAGTGTCAACTGCGTACGCGGGCGTCGATTCGGCTATCCCTACCTTGACTTCGCATGGAGCGAATACCAAGAGTTTTGGCATTATTTAGAGACCGCATTGTCGGTACTATTCGAAAGTCTGGCGTTTAATTTCTTATTCCGCTATTTGGTATTCCACTGCCCTGTTCTCTGTCTTATTCTAACGTTAAGAATTGTTATAAAGTATTCTGCGGACCCATTGTTTATGTCTTGTACTTTAGTCAACAGCTTTGTAGTTTCGTGTCCGAAACATGTAGGGGTACTTATGAGCGCCTTTTATGATGCCTAATTTTTCTGAGGAATGTTTTATTGCCATTATGGCTATTTTCATTTTCAATTTTCTATACTTATTCATCCACATCTGTTCCTTTTACATTAACATTTCGCATGTTAATGTTCCCTCTCTAATAAATTTATCCTGTTTTTTAGTTGCTGGCCTTGTTATGTACTCCATTCGCTTCTGGTTCTTTTGCTATAACATTTGTTCGCACTTTCTGTCAAACTATGTGTTCCTAATAATGTTACTCTTTTTCCTGTGCTCCTTCTCTTTGACTGTGTCTTTCATCTTCTAACCAATAATTGAAATTTGTTACTGATTGCTGTCCGATATTCAACATCAGTTTTCTTCTGTGTTTATTTATCCACGTTCCATCTCATTATCTTAACCTGCCTTATTGATGTTGTTGTGAACAGCCATGTTAGTAATGTAGCTCTTACAAGCAAGTGTGCGTTACAGTCAACACTTCTCATGCTGCTGCATTCAATTATGCTACTGGAATGAATTCCATCAATAAGTATGTGGTTTATCTGATTTTTCGTTTGACAGCCCAGGTGTTTTATCTTCATTTAAATTGGGTGTATTAATCACAATATTATTTGCTAAAGAAAGTTAGTTAAGCGGGCTCCATTGACGTTGGTAGTTTCATGTTGTCCTGCAGTTGTTTTTATGTAATCCTACTACTTTAGCATCCAAATCGCCTAGTACTATTTTAACATTATGCTTTGGAGCATATTCAATTCAATCAAGATATGTTAGAAGAGTACGGAAACCCGTTTCACTAATATTTATCTTATTTGATGATATAAGGGCAGTAGAATGAATTTATTTCCCAAGATTACATTAAGGGGTTAATAATGTTGGAGAAATTTAATACACTTATGGGGTTTAAAATTTTTGTGAAATTTTCTTAAAATATGAAATTCGGGATCCACCGGACAACCTTATATGATGAAATTATTTTTTAATTAGTATGTGGAAAATATTAAAATCAAATACGTAGAACCCAAGAAATAAACTAATGTAGAAGAAATCAACAAATTATTGAATAAAGAAAATACTACGAATGTTTCCATTATTATCATCTTCTATGATTTCTTCAGGCTATTCGATTATTGGGTTGGCTCATTATATCATACTCTCAATCCATCTTTTTCAGGGTCGGTCCACACTTCTTCTACCTTCTGGCGTTTTGCATCTTGCGATTCTCTCGTCTGCCATTCCTCTAATGTTATTGTCTTCTAAACGTTGTTTGTGGCATATTCTTGATTACTTTTATGTTTTTTGGGCAATAACACCACAATCTAAATAAAACGAAGTATATTGAAAGAAAACCAAACGTTTCAAACTCTATTCTGACTTCGTTGTCAATGACTTTATATTTATTGATGTAAATTGCCCAAAAAAAACATAAAAGTAATAGCTATATGTTTATTCTCTACTTGTTTCCTGCTGTTCTGATTCTATCACTTCTTTCTCGTTCTCTTAGTGTTTTTTCCATAATTCTTCATAGTATTGGAACAGTCAGGTCCTCTTGCTTTGTAAATACTTCTCTTAATTTCCATTCTGTTTGTTTCTTCATATTGTGTTATTTAGGAAAACCGTATGCTTTCTGTATTTGATGTTTACTTCTGTTTCTACATCTCCTTAGTTGATTAAGGTGATTTCCATATAGCCTTCCAGAATCTGTTTTACAATGATGACCTCGATCTCTATTTTACATCTAATTGGTTCTTTACTAATGACAATTTTTTGTCTTCTGGACTTAGACTATCAAACTAAACTTTTTTGCTACTTTACTATGCGAATGGAGTCATCAGCATAGCAGACGATTTTGATTTTGTTTTTGCCATCTTACAACCTGTATCTTTCTTGACGGCCTCTATTATCTCATCTATTATGAGACTGAAGGTAGGAGGCTTAAGGAGTCTGCCTGTTTTATATCTGTGTCCGTTTCCTCTCTGTGACTTCTCCATCTATTCTGGCCTGAAAAGTGCTGTTCATGGATATATTTTCATTATTTCATTCGAAGGCTTTTTCAATGTTAATTAGACATATGAACCTAATTGTTCGTCTTCAGTGATATTTTTTCAAATAGCCTCGTTAATTCGCTTGTTCTCCAATTCTTTGGGTGTTTTAGAATGTCTAACAAATTGGTTAATGAACTGTGTTAATTCTTATGTCATCATCTGTTTGCTGTTCCATCCTTATCCTTAGACTTTATGTTTTTCAATTTTCTTATTACTTTCTCAACTATCTGTTTGTTTACTTTGTTCTTTTCATTGCTTGTCTCCGTCCTCTTATGAATCATCACATTTTCATTTGCAATCGTAGTAGTCGTACTCCGTATCTTTTATTCTTGATTATATTTATTTTTGCATTTTTGTATTTTTTTTATTTTTCATTTACTTTTCTAGAGGATCATGGTGTTGTCCTTAGTTATTTCTTATTCAGATTTATTGTTTTCTCACTAAGGACTTCCTTTGCAGAGTGTAGGATATTTATTCTCATTTTTTAACTACCTTTCCTCTACTCCGACATTTTCCATAATTCGGTTAGTGTTGATTGCTTGTGTTAGTCTTCTGTCTAACGGTAGTTCGTTGTTCGTCTTTTTATATTTTCGTGGTGCAATCTGGTTGTGAAGACACTTTGAAAATTTATTCTGTGTTTTAGAATAGTGTAATTCTCTATTGCATTATATATAGTCGATCATGGGTATAAGCCCTCTCCTATTCCCAAAGGTCTATTTATAAGGATCTCTGATGGCAGCAACTTTTTTTATGCATAATACGTTTATGATGCACGGATCTGTAAGAAGATTTTCACTGAATCGTTGTATCCCTGGAATGATGTTACCAACTCGAGCGTTCAAGTATGACAAAATAATTATATTATCGTTTGTTGGTCCCTCGTTTATCGTTGTCTCGAGGGGTTTGAAGAATCCTATTCTATTGTTTTCTCCTCTATTATTTTTTGGAGAATGTACTCTTATAATGTTAATTTTATTTTGCTTCGTATCATTCTATGCTATTAATCTCCTGTGGTTTATAATGGCAATTCCTTCCTTGGCCTTGGCTTTTTTGGTACTTCATGTATATCATGATAGCTACCTTACATAGTTTGGCTTATCGGATTATTCTTTGTTATCCATTGATGGGTTGTGTGGTTACTTGCGTTAGTCGTCATTGGTGAATTCGTCCTATTTATTCGAGAGACAGCCTTGGTTCTATGAGCGGTTGATTGTTTATAGGCCTTACCTATGTTTCTAACTTGGCCTAAAGACTTCATCGCCCTTATTTAGGGCTTGGGATCACCAATAGTGTCATCGAGATCCTCAATCTACCCGACGACCCTGCAGGCGGACTTTCATTCTTATCTTAGGAAATTTAGGATACACCACTAAAAGCTTTGTTGGAAGAAAATTATCAAAAATTATTCAACAATATTTATTATTCTACTTTTACAACGTGATACAGCAATTCAATTATAAATATAAAACTATGTCACTTGATCTTATTATAAATATGACAATGAAAAAGCCGCTATTTCTTTTAATCGGTGTTCATGTTTGAAAACTCCATAGTTTGATTTAGAGGATTATCCGAATATTTACAAAAACAACTAGAATATATTTAATTTTATTTGCAAGAAGGCATACACTATTTTATTCCAGGAAAGAGACATTGAAACAGCATTGAATTTGAAAATAATAAAAAAATAAGGGACTGCTGTCCCTTAAGGGCACTCGTGCGCTGAACCACCAAATTTAATAAGCTTTTAATAAGATTAAAAATCGACACAAAATGTTTAATAAATATCATTTCGGTAACAACGAATTCATCAGAAAACAATTTAAGCTCTAATCCAAACTTGTATTAAGACTTATATTCGCTTGAAAGACTATTTCACTGTGCACTTTGGCTAGCGCACGGTGAAACTTACATAGCTTCTATGAGATACGATATAACATCCTTAGCGCGTGAGATAGAAGATAGTTAATGCAAAATATATGGAGTAATGGGCTGATTCTCGTACGACGCACGCAGACACTGAGCTCTGCTGATATTGACCGGACGTATCCGAACGTTTCAATAATTAAAATTTTTGTTTACGTGATTTAATTAGTGGTTGCTTTGTTTTTGTCCTCGTAGTCTATGAAAGAATATTTAATATACAGAGTGTTTGTGTGTTTACATAACTGTGAAAATGATTATCAACTTTAACATTGACTATGTTAAAAACAATAATAAGTCGTTTCAAAATAAATTAGATATAAAATTGGCTGGTCCACCTAAGCCATATCTTAACTGAAAACAACAGTGCAACTATGAAAAATAAAGTATTTAAACCAAGTTTTAAAAGTGAAATTTATAATAAAAAAAAAGGTTGTGTGGATGTGATCGCAGCAATACATTATTTTGTTTTCATTGCATTATTTATGGCGGGGAATCAATTTGGACCGAAACTGGAGTGAAGGATTAAAACGTCTCTTAGAAGTAAGATGTCTCAGGACTGGCTAAATGCTCTTTCTGTGCTTAGTATTGAAAAAATATATTGAACCAATGCCAGGTAAAGGTAATAAAAAGTCATTGAACATTTCGCTAGTAGCTAGTGGCAAACATATGGTTTGTTTTGTTACATCTTTGAGTCCCAGTATTTGACCAGTAAAGTGCACCACCAGTTTCATAACCCACCTGCCGCTACTGGTGCGAAGTAAAACTATTACCATGAGAATATTTTTATGCTGGAATTATGTAAATAACCTCACAAAAAAGAACTGTCACTTATAAGTAATCAATAACAAATTTTGATATCTTTAATATTTACGCCGAATATAGCTATTTTGATTATCCACTTATCTAGCTTGGCAAATGCTGAGAAAAAAAATGCCAAATTGCCACGTTGGATAATCATGATATTGTGGTTGAAATGCTTGGATTTCAGAGTCATAATACTTATCATTTTAATCTATTGTAAAATTTTTAAAACGGTTAAGAGTAGTTTAGAAGTGAAAAGGAAAGATAATTCGTATAAGATACAGGCAGTAGACGCATTTAAATATTGCAACTGAAACGAGTTTCCTTTAAGAAAAACATCTGACAGAAACATCTATGACAATCTGACAGGTTTATGCCGTATTTCAGCCGACGAAGACTGCCTTCGTGTATCATTGGACAAATTTGGATGCAGCAATGGATGAAAGAAAAATGAATGTCCTTAGTAGTACCTAAGGTTAGATAAGATTCCACTCTTTACATTAAACTTATTGAACTGATAAAAAAACTTTCTGAAGGCTATATATAAAGGGGGTGAAGGATTTAATTACCAAAGACAGGCCCCAGTTCACCGCCGAAAATATTGAGAAAGCAGTAGTCCAAAAATTTAAAAAATGCTGGTTGATGTTAATTAGGTAAACAAAACAGCTCACCATGAAAGAAGCCAGAACGTGGGCTTATTCAAAGTATAGTGAGGGTTTTTTATGCAAAAATGTGGATGCAAACAACGAATATCTAATTAGTGAACTTTTAGATGACACCAGTAAAAAGCTTGTTTGTCAAATGTTATTAACAAGTTACTTTCCCAGTTCCCATTTATCTGTTTTTTTTTTCTACAAATTTGGGTGCTGTTAGGTACGATCATGATAAAAGGTTTTCCCAAATATCAGGGCAATTTTGTACCAAGAACAAAGAGTGATAACTTACTAGTTTTTGAGGGGGATATGACCTCGATAAACGAATAAATATTTTATCTCAACTTATTAGGAAAAATTAAAAATATAGTCGATAATGGGGGGTTAAACAACTTAAAAAAGATCTTTTCAATACATTATGGTATCCTATTGTAACAAAAAAACCTTACGGTTACAGTTTTTCTTAGTCAATGTTCATAATATATAATAATATGCAATTTAGATTTTTGCTACATAGCGTCATTTTTAAGTGGACCTTAAAACCTTGTGGACAGCTAGCTCTAGTTATAAACGATAAAGAGTAATAATGATGTATTCTCAAAACAACTTGTCATACTAGATATTTCTCGTTTCGAAGCTTATAAAATAATGAATTCAGTCAAAGTTAAGTACGTAGATGAACCTAACAATACTTTTCGTAAAACAACCAACGTCGATATCTATTTGTTTCTCTCATAGAATTGTCTTGCCTTTTGCAGTAACATTTTTAAAATATATTTGTTTCGCTTTCAAACATGAACATCCTGAAGTTTAAGCTGATATATTATCGATGAATATTTTATATTTAAGTGAAGTGATTTGTGAATTCATTTTTTTTTGTTTTGCTATGAAAACATAAATCTACTTATCATAGTCTTATCAATTTGCCTATAATTGGTGCTCTGTTCGCTGAGATAAGTTATTATGATGTATAATGAGTTGCAGAATTTTATGTAACAAGTTACTTCTGATTTAGTCTTTTTTGAAATAAATGAGATTATAAATAAACCGATGTAAGTATCTATATCTATATCGAAGTGTATTTAAAACTTCAGAAAAGTATTTAAATAATGATAAATTAGATTAATTGATACACATGTAACTAGACCACCGTTAGCCCTAGTAGAGATTGCATCCCACTTGAGAGATTACATGCATGTGCATTAAGCAACTGATAGCCTTCTACGAAAAGTAAAGGAAATGTAACCAGTACCATGTGTTCTTTTATTTCACATGCCTTTTAAGAGATGGAATTTTGGTCGTGTAATATTACACAAGTGTCATTGGAAAATGACCTGTCGTCATTGTTTTGTGGACCATGAGCGAAAATTTTCAAAATAATGCATTTTCGTAATCACAATTGAAAAGATGGTTGCGTTTACAAAATATATATTTGATATCTGCTTTTTTTGATAGTGACGGTAAATATACATTTTATGGGTTCATGAATAAAATATTTTTCTTCTTACTGTGTCTTGTCTATTTATGAACGTACAACTTTTACAAACCCTTCCATCTTGTACGGTCTTGGGCTGTTGTTACTCATCTTTTCTGGGCACCTTTCTTACGTTCATATGACATACCATCGTGTCAAAGGCGAACCTACTTGATTTTCCTCCCTATATGGCTTCCATTCTGTTATTTTCAGGTTCACTGAGATTCACCCATTCAAGCTATGTATCCAGCTCATCGCTATTTACTTTAATCTTCCATTCCGTTTTGTCTTCTTATTCGTTTCAAAGGGTTTTCTATCCCTCATCTTAATACCTAATATAGGTTTTTCCATATATCTTTGGGTTAGTTGCAGTTTACTTATGCATTTTGCTACTATTGTCCATGTTTCTGAGGCGTAAGTTAGAGCAGTGATAATAATTAATTAGAATTTTTGCTTTCATTTTAGTCGTAACATAAAAAGACTTATGTTTTTTAGTATGTAATTTAACTAATCACAAGCACTCGAAGAAATTCTTCTGCTTTAACTGTTTGTCTTACCTTAAGGTGTTCTTCTACTCATCCCAACAGTTGATCAGAAGTTTGTATTGACGTTTTATTATTGTCATATTGATTGAGAGTTCTAGCTTTTCGATTGCTTATTTAAATTCATTAGGCATTTCTTATACGTCTGTTAGATTATTTGGCGATTAAAATGACGTTATCAATAAACTTGAGGTTAATACTTAAGTCTCACAGTTTAAAATTGTAAATATTTTTTCCATATTGATAGTAAATAATTTTGGCGATATTGAGTCTCCATGACTTAAGTCTTTGCTTAGTCTTATACGAGACAAAAATTGTATAGTGAATAAAATGATATATAAATTTTAATTTTGATATTTATTTAACATTGTTATCGTACAACCAAGTATCCTAGGAGCAATACTGTCAATTAACTGCTGCTGTCTGTATTATCATATGATAAAAATAATCTCTGCGTCAACATTAATTACAGCCGAAAATTCTGGTAGAAACAATTTAATTTCAAGAAGATAATTTTGAATAAAACTAAAATGAACTTCCACTAGATTAAGCAAGATCACGACCTACCATTATTATAAGAACGAGATGAATACTTTGAGAATCAACGAAATGAATCTAGTACTAAAAATAAGAGTCAAATACAAATTACGGCGTGATAAATGAGGAACTAGTAACTTTATTGACGAAATTTAAATAAGTTATTTTATGACATATAAGCGGGAAATCTGAGTTGAAACATTGTATAATGATTGTCTACAGACAGTATAGGTAGAGGACACTACAATTGCTATTGTGACGCTACTAACAAAGTAAGTTGTATAAAGAATTGGCGGTATTGCTGTTATATTTGTTTGTTCATTTGTGGGAATTGAGCAAATTATACAGCTGAGTAGATGAAAATCGAAAACTAAATAAAACTTGAATATAAACGGTCTGTCCTAAACTTATTCGCCGATACAAAAACATGTAGCAGGAATTGATGTAGTAGGGGTATCAATCGAATTATGCTATATGTTGGTACTTTCGGATTTTTGGCTATATGTTTGATGTTGTTGTTTTTAATGATTATCTTGCGTATAACAGGGAAACCCAGACGAAGATTACTCTCAAAACTAACTTAGTAACAGAAGGTCTTATGAATACAAATGTAAGTAGAAGATCTAGATCCTTCAAGTAAAACAGGTTCCCATAATCCCTCTAACAGTGTAAGAACTGATAGGTCTAGCTACATAATAGACTCAAATCTAGATTCTGCAAAAATATCTATGGAATTGTACATTGTTAAAAAGACAAGTTTATAGTTTCTCTTGTTCCAGGAAGAACTGTTTTATATTTTTCACAATAAACTGTTGTTTTGCCAAGTTCACCTTGAGGAGCAGATACTCACCTTGATCGACCAACCAAGGGCGGCTTCAGCCAAAAATTTTAAGTAGAGCACTCGAAAAATGAATTGTGTATATATTAAAACTCTATGGTTTTGGGGTGGGTATATGACCTTTGTCCTCTGGAGTTGCCACTGGGACCAAATAGAATATTTCTACTCAAATTAGGAATAGGACAGAAAGACGACTCTAAGAATTACAGTACTGCCTACTGGTATAATTCCAATGAGAACTGGCAGCGTTTATCTAGCTCCTTCTAGCTCCTTGGTTACTATAACATAGAATATATTATTTAAGGAATTAAAAACAAATGCTTTTCAGGAATTGTCTCAATGGTAATGAATACTGAAGTAACATGTTACATAATAAACTTCCATGACCTAATACACTAATATTTCTACAATTCTTAGAAGACAGCTTGTCTTATTTCTATAGAATATAAATCGGGTACATATGGCGGATATCAAGCATACAAATCTTGATTTATTTTAAAAAGTAAAAAGGCACGATTCGAACAATATTAAAAATATATTCCATTTGTTGAATCTCACTTCTCGAAGAACTAATAAATCACAAATGTAAAATTAATTTTGATTCTAATAGTTTTATGATACTTTCGAGAAATGACATTTATTTATACGAAACATTGATCCTTATAACTATGTAGAATTAATTGCCTTAAACATAAAATTTACATATATCTTTGGAACGTTCAATGATACTTATTTAAATTTGATATTATTTTTGATAATAATTATCGACAATACGAACGGACTCAGAAGTATATTTCATATTTACCCTGATGACTAGTTTTGTAATTGGTCACTCCGCTAATTGTTTTGTAAGTTTCTGAAGGCGTCGTTAGCAAACAGTGAACGAGGGAAGAGAAGAAAATCATTGGTTAAGAAACTTATTTGTTGTTTATTAAACTAACTGCATAGCGTGAATAAAAGTTTAAATGCTATTGCACGACAAATAACTAAATTGTATATTGGATTTGGATTAGTGGTCAAAGAACCCAGAGGGTAATGATTATGAACTTCCGTTATTTATAGTAGTTTTGGGTGTTTTAATTAGTTAATTAGACTTGATAAATTTTCAATGAGATTTTAATATAGGAAAGTTTTTTGATTTGGGTATATTCTTTCGACCTAAGTAATTAGTTACTCACAAGCGCCCATAAGTTGTCGAACTTTTAAACATACACTGCCGCTGTTCCAGCTAAATTGAAAATTTGAGACAGAACCAACTTATGCTTCAGCCGCTCTTCTCAATACGCATCTGTGCGATCAAATAATGGATCGGATAGCATTGTAAGTAGTTAAAAGAAAAATTGAAAAGTATTTTGTTTCTATGAAAACGCCTCGGGACAATCATAAAATTGTCTAAGTCATAGAAATAAAATCAAGAATAACATATAAGGCATATCTTCTTGGATGGTTCTGCAAAAAAAAAACGGAATTTTATTCTCATGTTATGACTTCTTTATTAAGGACTGGTTTTAATTAAATTTGATTTGTTTAAAAAACAATTGATGGTCTTGATTTAACATTTTTTAAATGAGATCGGATCAGATCCAATATAGGTGAGTCTTAACATAGGCGAATGGTTCGTTGGCCTTTCATATATATTAAGGACAGCAAAATTTTCGCAATATTCAAAAGAATCTGATCTATGACTACCTGAAGGTCTATTAAGGTATGCAAGAATAATAAGAATAAAGGTAAGATATGTTTTAACATTTTGATGATAAATTTCTCGTTGTTGGGTACAGCTACTATTTATAATTATTAACAACTGTGGAAATTAGGCTTACTGATGATAAAATGTTTAACAAAACCTTTAATTCTGAGAAGATACTATGAGAAAAATTCTGCAATCATTTTGATGAATAAAAATCAAATCAACTCTGCAATTTCTTGATATTTCCACACACCCCATTAACTTACTTTCTGAACCTGCCCCCTTCTCTAAATAAACGGTTTAGTGGTGTTTGACGATTTTTTTTGTTGAAACATATACACGACCTTTTTAGTGCAATTTTAGAGGGAATTTTAAAAAAATTAGTCAGTTAATCATGTTTGGATATCTCTGCTACTTGTAAACATTTTTATAGGCTTTCTGCACTTGCATGTTAATAGCTACGAGACTTCCGAGCTTTAGCTTCTGATAAGTTTGAATGTATATTTTCTTTTGATGAATATGAACCCCAACTCTACCTTAATTATGATATTTACAGAGCTACTAGTAATTTCGGTCCTATTGACAATATGCGCAATGCTCAGACTAGGCCCAGGTCTGCTATCAGTGCTAACAGCCAAATTTTAAATACAGAATATTTTCCTAAAACCCCATTAGTTATATACATCTAAATAATAGCAGTTTAATAATCGTACTGCTTTAATAATAAGCTTGGGCCCTCGCTTCCTGGCTACCTTGCAATAGATAGTGTGAGCTGAATTTTTTTGCCAAAATCATAAATTTGACTTTCTTATTTCACACGGCAGGAAATTGTTAGACGGACTCACATTATATCTACTCAATATTTAATTGTAATTAAAAAATTTATCGTCATTAGCTAATATCGCATCTGTCAATGAGTCTAAATAGCAGCGGTACTCAATGAAGCGAAATTTGACATTACACCTATTTACTCTTGCATATTAAAAGAAATTAGCCATCAAGATGTCAAAACATAGCTGCCTTTAACTTGTCTTAAGTTAGTTATTTAATCTTGCTTTTAAAGCTATACAGAATGACTCAAAAAAATAGTGGCGTGTTTTAAAGTTTGCCAAAGTTTAGACCCGTACGCATTTTTGTTTTTAAAACTGACTTTAAAAACATTAAGTCAATACTCTGACACCATCTCTTTAACTTTAATTAAGATCTACCCGTAAATAACATAGCTATAAAATTTAAATAAAATTCCTGCTTTTCGACAAACCTATAATATACATTTTACACATTAAAATTCTAGTCTGGTTCTGAAAAAAACTTGAAAAGAAAATTATCAATTTTTGATTTCGAATACATGGTCATGCATTCTAAATCTGTGAACATTTCTCTTACAAATATTGAAACATCTCCAAATCCGCCGTTTCAATAATTCATAGGTACAAAATCGATGGCATATCAACATCGATGCCAGATTTTTTGTTTACTATAATTATAAATTCTTACAGCGAAATCAATAACAGAAATATAAAGTTTGTATAAGAATGTAACATTAATCGAAAAGTTCTACAACCATCCGAGATTTTGTCTGCTAAGAGGAATCACTCCTGGCAATTTAGTCATCGACTGCGATATTGTTGTAGTTTTATATTCGTCTTCGGGAGTTTGCGTTGAACCCGTCGCAGGATTACTGGAAGATGAATTATTTGTAAAGAGCAGAGGCTCTCTGGAAGTCCCACTTGTATTCATTGTTATTCCGGTATTCGTTATGCTTTCTTCTGTGGAAGATGGGGTCATAGTTGAAGCAATCGTTGTTGGAATTTCGATGGAGTCTTGCTGGGATTGAGTCTTTGCAGGAAATGAGGGCATTTGCGATGCCTCAGGAACTCTAGTTGGAACGCTTGATGCGCGTTTTAAAGCTTGTTGTATCTAAAATATAGCAGAAGGTAAATCATATATCTGTTATATGTATATTTTTAACTAGCAGAAAAGTTGAATTAGAAACATTAACAACATTAAGAATTTAAAATTCAAATAAAATGAGAACATATTATGAGGAAAGGATTTAACAAATTTGCATGTAAATTTGAATGGATCTTTTTGTCAAAACAGCGGCGCACTTATATGTGGTCAGTTTGTGGTCTTGTAACAAACTGTTGATAACTAATTATAGCTATCACAACTACATAATTTATAAAAATATTAAACCAGCCCACGAAAACTGCACGACGGAAACAAACGCACCCACACGTATGAAGAAATTAGTGGGCTGGCCATCGGGTTCAATACGTCGTTACTTATTCAAATAGATCTGTCATACTTTTTGCTGGGTTAGGATCTGCTAATTTTGCAGCGGACCTTATGCAGGTGCTTATACTGGAGCCTTGTAACTGTTTTATACTAGGAGATGCTGAATTATTGCCCAGAGGAGACTCCAATAGAGGCTGATCTGTTTGATCTAATTTAACATAATCAAGTAAACAGAGATTACTTGATTAGTAATTGGGGCCTTAACCAAACAATTAATTCGATGAACGAAACCTATTAAACAACTGTCAAGAAATGAGTCTTTTTAGCTCAAGTTAAGCATGTAAAGGAAGCTGAATTGGGTTACCATAACTCTGGGTTTGAACAAGTATGGTAAATACTGGATTGGGCTAGAAAACTTTATATAATTCATCATGATAATGGGATAAAGGGAGAAATCGGGTTATGCTTATAGGCTGATGAAGACGAAAAGCAGCAGGTTTAATGTACGTGTACAAAATATTAGAGAAAGACAAGTCTTTGCAAGTCTTTGCAAAAACTACCAATGAAGACAAATAAAAAGATACTATTGTTGTAAGTGAACCGTATATACGAGACGCTCAAATAGACAAGAAGTTGTTAAGAATTTTTTTCATGAATAAAAGGAATTTAGAAACTTTAGCAGTAAAATTCCATTAGGAAACCTTGGAATAACAAATTCGCCTTTCAAAATAAATTTTTATAGAAAAACCTATTTATAAAATTCATGCTAAAATTCATAAAAAAGTAATAGCTATGTTAGTATCAATCAAATCTAAGAAGAGTTAATACGGTTTCTATTCAAACAATAGCAACATAGAATATTTAATTAAGTGCATACACCTGAGGAGAAAGCAGATTATGAATTAAATAGGAATAAATAGAAAACTAATAGAACAAATTCAGAATGTGAAATTAACTTAGAATCCTTTCAATTATCAACCACTTCACGTCTATAGGTTTGTCTCTGAAATTATAAGTTTAGCCTTTCAATGCATAAATATTTTTTTGTCTGCTTTGCTACCATTCCTATTTGTGCTACTGTTTTTACATGAAGTCAGTACCTTCTTGTGAAATCAGATGATATTATTTTTTCCAAGATATTATGCCATTGACCTAAAATGTACTAAAGAGTATCAGTGACTATATTAAAGGCATGAGTAACAATCTGGAACAATTTGATTATTGGGTTGTTTTAAAAAATAATTTGATCAAGTGCGAGGTGGACTCGCATACTAAGGGTTCTGTGCCACCTTCAAGATTCTAATATTCCAGTTTCAGACAAGCAAGGAATGAGTGCATTTTCTTATATTTACCCTAATATCTTTTAAAATAAGCGTTTTAAATTTATAAAAAATATACACTTATTTTCCACATATAGACTTTTTATTTTATCTGCTACATGATTCGCTTGATTTTGATAAACATATGTACTTAATTTTTTAATTTGGGCCCCAAAATTAACATAGAGTTTTATGTTACTAATAAACTTTCAGGGAAGTATTTTATAATCTAATGTCTGATTTTATGCTCTGTAGATTGGAAGATAAAAGAGAAGATAGGTCAAGTTTTAAGTAATAAATTATTAAATCTTTTAGATAAATTATTTAAAAATACAAATATATTTTTCAATATTTTAAATATTGTAGTTTTTAAAGTGGAAATTACGTCGATGTTTAATATTTTTGTTAATATCTTTTAAACAAATGATTTAAAAATATGATATATTTGTAATACACATAATGAGCTTTTTATTTGATAGATTACATGAGCGTTTGAAACTTAAATTTTTATTTTGAATTTAATTCTAAAATTAATATTGGGGTTTTTTTACTAATTTTTCTTATAGTACCTAGTACCCCTAATTACTTTCAAAATTTAAGGTAGCATGGTTTCGGAAATAAAGGGGTAAATGAGAATATTTTATATATTTTTGTTAATATCTTGTAGACAATTAAAATAAAAAAATAAAAAATATATATTTGTATTCCCTTTCATTTGATGTATTGCATGATGCGTTCAAAAATATTTTTTTATTTTCCGTTTAATTCTATAATTTTGCTCCCAAAATTAATATTAAATATTTCTTGGTATTTTTCCTGCAAACAAAAAAATAATTCATATAGTTTGTGGAATAAAGGGGAATGGGTTAATTTTATAAAACATTTTTGTTAATATATTTTAAAATATTGATTTTAAAAATGTGAAAAAAATATTTGTATTCGTCATAATAAGCCCTTTAATTTGGTATATTACATGATGCGTTAGAAATAATTTTAATGTTATGTTTTCCATTTAAGGCTGTAATTTGCCCCCTAAAATTAATATTAGGGGTTTCTCCTTATTTTTTCAGTAAAATTCAAGTGAAGCCCTATATCTCTAATTTTTTTAAAAATTTTACGGCAAATGGGTAAAATTTTTTATATTTTTGTTAATATGTTTTAAATAATTTATTTTAAAAATATGATAAAATATATTTGTTTTCGACATAATGAGCTCTTTGTTTTGATATATTACATGATGTGTTAGGCACAATTTTAATTTTATATTTTCCATTTAATTCTGTATTTTCTCCTCTATTTTTTTTCAAAAGTTTACCTTTTACAGTTTCGGCGATAAGGGGGGGGGGAAACGGTCGATTTTTTTAGTTTTTCCCCCAGAAGTACCCCTAAAATCAAAATTCCTTCATTTACTATATGTACTCCTGATCGTGTCACCAAACTATACACTGGTACCAAATTTCAAACTTTTTGTTTAGGAGAAAATTGCTGTGATGTGAAAGAGGGAGAAATCCGCAGTGATATTATAAGGATATCCGTGTATTGTATATACGGAACCATAACAATGTCATATATAATTTTAGTCCTTGGTTATGGTTTACTAAGAGAAACTAAGATCAATACAAGAGATTGCTATAGAATTAGGGTCGTATGAAAGATTCTTGTTTTTGTTATAGTTTATTTGTGAAATTTTACCTTGTGGAGGCAAATGATATACTTACTCTTTTAGGCCCAAGTTTTTTCGAGATAAGATCTGCAGTATTAGTAGCGGGAACCACTATTGGACTAGTATTTCTAGAGGCTGAGAATTTTTTCCTTTTCTTCTTTAATAATGCTAAGCCGTGAGCGATTCCATGCAATTCTCTCTCAACTTGCTGATCAGGAACATCTACACTGGGATTTGAGTCACTTAGACTCACTGAGCCATTTTCTTCTGATGGTGGACTGTTGCTGTGACTTCTCGATCGATTTTCATTTTCCCTGCAATTGTTGCAAACTGAATCTTCAGACCGAGATCTGCCGATCAGTCGAGATACTTTGCCGGATTTAGCGGCTTCTATTAGTGTGCCCCATCGACGTTTGTGAGAATGACTTCTTTTTAGCAATCTGAGAATACGACATGAAAAAGATTAATATGTTACTAAACAACTTCGCAGTGTAAAACGAGTTAAAAGTCTAGAATTTGGTAAGATATATTTTTTAACTCAACTAGATAAAATCTCCAATAATTAAAACTGGTTCTCATAATATTCTTTTCCAGTATTTAAGACGCTCAAGATTAAAATCAAGCTAAGAAGAGAATAAAATTGAATTTTCATTAAAACATCAAGAAAATATATATCTGTAAAACATGTGATTTCGAAGTAACTGTTCAAAACATGAAAAAAATATGCTCTCTGTTTGTTTCTCCTGATTTTTACATGCGTTACAAAAAATATAGAAGAGTTATAATAAAACTCTTCAGTCATATATCTCAAACATTTGGAAACACTGGTCTAAGTGATGCAAAAAGCTACCACGATACAACTTGATATCTGGATTTTTCAAAATAAATGCTTATTTCAGTTTATTACTTGTGGTACTGAAGTTATAGCCACAACTAACTTTATTTTTTATCAATTAGGTATATTAAACAATCAATAATGTCAATAGCAATTCAGGGCTAAAAACACTTGTTAGTGGTTCACGCACGAATATAGTTTTCGTACATCAACTGGGTATTTGATCGTTTTTTGTAAACCATCGTCAATTTTAGTATAATGTTATAATAAGCTCGGAGTATGTTTCTTTCTTTATCATTTATTATTTTCTAAAAAATCTGGAATTAAAATCCAATAAAAATTAGTCTGCTTAAACGCTTTATTAGGTCAGGTTATTACTGTAACGTAACGAACGTAGCACTAAACTCATTGAAGATTTATTTTATTGTATTGTTCTGTGACAAGGGGGGTTGCTCTGTGATTAAGTCATATATGTGTCAATAATATAACGGATTTATAACCTTATTTAAGTTTATTTAATGGAATAATTGTTTATAAATGGTTTTTAGTGCCATTGTACACAAATAGTTCTGCAATTATTCAGAAAAAGTGTTGTTACAAATTCTAAGAAATGAGAAGATTCCAAAAATGTGTTTGCTGGTATAAATTCCTTTAATGCCAGGACCAATTCTACACTTCATTTCTGTGAAGCCCACTTTAATGTAAATAGACATAACAAACTTTCTGCATTATTTACCACCACAAAGTGTTGGTCATTTGATGTCAGATAACACAACCTAGGCATAACCTTAAAACAGAACCTGACACGTAACAAATCTTTTAGAATTTTTTGATCACTTAACCATTTAAAATGTTAATTTTTGAAAATTTACATAAAGTAATTATTTTGTAGGATTTTCAGCATGAACGATATCCTGTACGCAGTCACATACCCAATTGCAAAAGAACTATAGCTGAATGTTATTACCTTTTGTGTTGGTGATGTCCTTCGTTGATACTCCCTTGTGAAGAAGATACTGTATTATGTTGATTAAGTTTCCTTTGAAGAGTGTTATTAAAAATACCTGAAAGTGTAGAACCAAAGAAATCATGGTGGTGATGATGATTGCCATCGTGGTGTTGTTGAAGCGAAGCGATGAATTCAGCAACAGGCGGTAACGAGGCTGAAGACGTTGAAGGTTGTGGTGCGATATTGAAACCCTTCATGAGGCGGCGTTCTTTTTGTCTATTTTTCTTACCTCCGGTGCCTGTCGATAAAAAACAATTTGAAAGTTGAAGTTATTAAAGGAATAAAAACAGTGAATGTCCAATGGCTACACCATTAAAAATGAATTGGTTAAACTTAGGTTGGAATTGAAAAAATAACATACTGTTTACACGATACGGTATCTACTGCATATAGAAAACCTACATGAAAAATCAGAAACTATATACTCCAGCTGAAGGTTCCTTAATAACATTTAAACAAATTATTTAAAAAATATTAATATATTACGTTTACAAATTTTTTATTTTAAATTTAATTTTTCAGTTTGCCCCTTAAAATAAATATGTATGTTTTCTTTGAAATTTTGTTTCGGAGGTAAGAGCGACATTGTTGATTTTTGTAAAATTTTCCAATAGATTCTTATCCTCAATTCAGAATTTTTTCTATTTATGCTCTCTATTCCTAATCAGGTCACCAAACTGTGTATTAGTACCAAATTTTAATCTTTTCTATCCAGTAGTTTTGGATAAAATAGGCGGTAAAAAACTAAGTGATTTGATTAGGGTTTCTGTTTCAACAGACGTATTTGAAGAAAACTCACACCGAACTATAAGCTACATTTTTGATACATAGACATAGCATAAATTTCGTAATTTGTATACAAAAACTATTATCTTAATCTCAGAACATAAACAAGATTTGAATAGTAAAACAAAATGTACAGATCAAACAACTTTGATAAATTTAAAAAATTAACAACAATGAATTTATGTCAAATGAAAAATATTTCAAACCATATTAACATTAATTCGCCCACATACAAATTTTAAAATTAATGATAAAGTTTATAAGTCATAAATGACATAATTTCAACAGCAAACTCGTAGAAGTAAATTATTTGAGCCTTAAAAACCCCAAAAATATGGGGTAGTTTCGTTTTTTGCTTATAGTATAAAAAGTAATGATCTGTTCATAATGCCGTCAATAGAACAATTGTAGAGAACAGGAAAATCTTCTAAATGAATGATTATAATTTTGATCGCAGCATTTTTCACACAGAAAAGCTGGAAAAACCGATGTAAAGTATATGATTTAAGAAAATTTATAACTTGGTTGTAATAATAGCTGGAACCTTAATCTGCCTCCTAGTGATACGGTTACGTCAAGTAGATCTTGAATTGCAATTTAAATAATTTGTAGAAATATATGCAGGACGTATCGTTTTAACCATCATAGTTCGATAAGGATAAGCAAAATATATTTTGAAAGCTTATAAAATACCTTTCAATTCGTATAAATTACTTTTATGTTTTTTTGGGGAATAACACCACAATAGAAATAAAACTACGTATATTGCAGGAATACCAAACGTTTCAAAGTCTATTCTGACTTCGTTGTCAATGGCTTTATATTTATTGATGTGATTGCAAAATGAAAATTTGATTTATGACATTTAAAATTGACATTAGAAAATTTGTTGTTTTTAGATATACAGGTAGCACAAAAAATTCTAAAGATCATGAATTATAGTTAACCAGCTTTCATATTAGAAGAATTTGAAAGAGTTGCCTTTAGAATTTATAAGTGGCGTTCCTAGGCACGACTTTGTATAACTTTTTGTCACAGTGTCGTAAAATGTATTAATACTGCTTTTGAAATTTGGCTTAAACGATGATTTGACAGTGGCGAATCCAGTCAGTGGAAGAAAGTCATTTAATTAATATCAATAAATTGTAACGTAACCATTAACTTAATAGACGAATGAAAAAATAAAGCAATATGAGAAGGCAATAATTATGTAAATAAAACGTAATAAACTGTTTGAGAATAAACATGTAATAATACAGTTTACCTTAATTTTTATCTCTGGTCCCCATCTTAAGAAAATTCTAGATCCGTCCATGTGCCTTGACATTCAATGCAATGTTTATTATTATTTTAAACCAACTTCTCGGCATTGTACCGAAAAACCAAGATCGACAAATTGATGTGTAATTTATGAATTTTCAAAATATTTTTAGTATATCCTGGTCAGACTAGTCTCTTGAATACGGTGGGATATGCAAAGTAGCTCTCTAAATTATTTAAATTCGAATCATGAGCCCACATAAACTTAATATCATAAACTATTATTTTGACGATGACTAATATTCGTTTCTTAGTTTCCCGAAAGTTATAAATTTTTGAAAAATCCACTTTTGACCGGTTTTTCTGAGTTAACTCGGTAAAAATTGATTCAATCAGGATCTATAAACACTCATTAAAAATAATTTCTTATTCTCTATAACTTTTCTGTGGACGGAATTGCTATTCCTTCATTACTTTTCATTATATAAGCAAAAAGAAAAGAAATTCGTATTTTTGAGAGTTTTTATAATTTAAATAGTTTACTTTTAGGAGTTTGCTGTTAAAATCTTAGAAATAATTATCTATATACTGTTACTGAGGTGATGGTATAAGCGAATTGCTGTTGAATTTTATGTCCGAAAATGAGTTAAATTTTGCTCTATAAACTGGTGTAACAGTATTTTCTCACGAAAATGATTAGAGTTACAATGGTTTATTTGCGTACAAAAGAATGACACCTCGAAGAGAGTATTCAATATTTCTGACAGGTGAAGTTAACCTGAAAATTTCATCTTGACATTCTAACCTAGGAATTACTGGTAACAGCAATTACATGGAACGGCTCCAGATTCGGAACCTCTATGTGCTAGTTTCTTCGAAAATCCTAGATGTCGGTCTTTTCATCTCGCGTTTTCATGATTTATTTTCTTATATAAATAGACATACAGTAACTGGACTATATTCTAACAGTTTGGTATAATAGATTTAGTAATCAAATTAGTTAGTATGCAAGCTATTTCAGCGTTGACATGTTTTTTATATTAGCAGTTCATTTTGTGAATAATTTGCCAATTTTAATTACTTGTTAATTGAAATGTTGCTTCTGGGATATGTCAAAGCAATATGAGCTTTTTGAACATATACTAACAAGTTTTCATGTAAACTGTAAAATATTGCGCTTGAATTTACGATTTTTTAAAGCTAAACATTTTCGTTTTGCCAAACAGTGTCAATCAAAACGCTGTTGAATTTACTATGTAAATATTTGTTAATTTTACCATCCAAATTCTGGTTATTAAAATAATTTAAAATAAACAAAAGCAAAACATGATATCATTTTGAGACATGAGTTTTGAGTTTTATTTGAACTATTAAAATATCTTTTTTAACATAAGTAAAGAAATCTTTTTTGTTCAGTTAGAATAATTCATGAACTATGTGGATGAACAGTTAATACAATTTTTGTTTCTTCATATATTAGCGGATGGGATGCACAAGAAGATTTTTTTTATTTTTCATTTTACAAAAAGTCATTCTTTATAAAAAGTTCTGCTCATAGAGAAAATCAATTTACAATATAAAAATTTGCCTTCAGATAAATATGATGCTAATTAATTAGGAAAAATGGAAAATGCCTCAAGAGAAAAGTACTGTTATTTATTAGTTTTATCAATAATGTCATACAACCAAGTTCTTTATAAACTAACATAAAGTCTAAGCATGAATTTTGTAATTAAAGTTCGAAAATTTAATACATTTATTCATAGCTACCCCCCTCATCCACATACTTTTCGGTTAACCTAATAAGTTACCGCTCAGATGGTTATCATCTATACATAAACATCAAATAAACATGTTATTATGCCAGAATTTTGATTTCGAAAAAAATCAAAAATATCCATGAGGGAAGACCTATTTATTTAATACAGTCTTCTATATAGTATTGGAAATGTGCCATATCAATACATTATAGATCCTCTTATAGATTCCTGAAAAATTTCCTAATACGTTTGTACTTTGAAAAAATTCAGTGGAACTGGGTTGGAGATGAATGTGAAAAAATCTAAGAAAACATTCGACGAAAATTATTAGCAACAGGGATAACTTTAGATAACCCGAAATTATCTTTAAGGAAACAACTATTGGATTTACGTAAAAATGAGTTGCAAATAATTTTTAAGGAAAACAAAATTAAACTTTTGGGGCCAATTCTGCAGCATACACTTGAATCTGGAGATGAAGAGAAATGTTTAGAATTTGGTTCATGAAAACTGACGTGAAAACCAAAGTTTTCTTAGATTAAATTTTTTTACCGATGAATCTTCATTTTGCATAAACGAGCACTTAACTTTCCAAAATTGGCGTCATTAGACCTTCGACTATCCTAATTAAGTTATTAACAAACGCAGTCAGCGTTATAGAAAAGTATGGATTTTATTTATCCAATTATTGGAGCATATTTTATAGGGGAAAATTTAAACCAGCACGTGTATTTGAACATTTTGGAAACATTTGTCTTAACACTTGTTAATATCTAAGAACCAGAAGTACATGATAACATAATTTAAGAACAAAACAGCTGTCCTGCTCATTCCGCAGCTTTGGTCAAACAATCATAGGCAGGTCCTATCAATTATCCCGCTAGGTCGTCTACACTTTCATTATGGGTCTTCTTTTTGTAGGCTGCCTTAACACAAAAGGTTGTTTGACGCCACCTTCCATATGTCAGGGAAATATTAAAAGAGTGCATATAAGTAGAAATTCATGCTTTCAATAGGCCACAAATCATTGTACGGTAAATGTATTAGTGGGTGGAGGTAGGAGGTAGCTGTTTAGAACAATTTTAAATATTCGAACTCATTTAAAAAATTGTATTTAGTCTTTATAATAGTTTGATTGAAAATTTTTATATTGAAGATTGATTTTCTCGACAAGCAGAACTTTACTGTACTTTACCAGTATATATTTCATACTATAAGATTTTCCTTACTAAAAATATTGTGATATCCAATTTGACAATTTACTTATATTTAATAATTAATAATAAAGATGAATTTTAGACGTTATCAGAAGATGCAGTTTCTAAAATAAATTACAAAATAGACTATATCTTTTCAAAAATATACATTCCATTAAACGCATAACAAGAATGTTGTTACCAGTCAAGAAACTCGTTGAGTTATTACCTCAAATGATTGAAATCATGAATAATTATTTATATATGTCATACAAACAGTTTTACAATAGAATTACGCACAAAATTCATAAATTGCACAATAATCTTTTTTGGGATTTTTTTCTCACAATAGTAAGCAAGAATTCGCTCTTTGGCATTAGATAGAAGACATTTTTTGAATTAGGGGCTAAATAATAATTTAATTCGAAGTAAGAATAACTAGTTAATTGGTAAGTATAGACAAATTATTTTGTATCTATTATTTTCAATTACTAGAAGTACTGTAACGGGAGGTGTTAAAGATTTCTCTATTTGGAGTGGATTTAAAATAATCGATGACACCAAACTAAACGCTTTTTTACCCTGTTATTATTTCAACGGAAAAACGGAAAAGTTACAGAGGATCGTTTTTCTGAAAAAAAAAAAAAAATAAATTGAGATTTTAACAATATTTCAATATGGGGATATGCATAGAAGTCAATAAGTCTACTTTCAGTAGTTGGTAAAAAAGTTCAACCGAAAAACTATATGAACTGAAGACAATTCATATATGAGTACTTTACAAATATCCAGGAATTTGATATTTCGCAAAAATCAGTAGTGAGAATTTTACATGGTAATACATTTCATCCATACAAAGTAAGGTTGGTTCGTAAGTTGGTAGATGACCCAGTTTGATAGACGTGAAGAGTTTGCAGGCATAATAATGGGCCAATGCTCTGTTTTGCGATGTACCTATTTTTGTTATTAACGGAAACGTAAATCTAACTGCTCACGTAAGAACTCTGGTTGAATGCGTGAAGGCCCCACATAATATCCCGAAAAACTTAATGTATGGACTGGAAAATAGTAAGTAATT
This sequence comes from Octodonta nipae, assembly GCA_034190945.1. Taxonomy (NCBI): domain Eukaryota; kingdom Metazoa; phylum Arthropoda; class Insecta; order Coleoptera; family Chrysomelidae; genus Octodonta; species Octodonta nipae. Next base: position 113,359,951 of record CM067219.1, on the reverse strand, counting down.
TCAATTGCCTTTTAGTTTATGAATTTTATTATTTGAAACTTTCAGACAATAACCGTATTCCTAAAACAATATTTGATTGTAAAATGGTGGAGCTCCACCTCACTATGCGCCTGAGGTGCGGCAATACCTAAATAATCTGTTTCCCAGAAGATGGATAGACAGGCGTGGTTTTATCGAATGGCCCCTCGAACACCCGATATGAATCCTATAGACCAGTTCCTTAAAACAATACCGTTTATAAAACAAAACCTTTAAAAAACAAAAATAAGAGCAATGGAAGTAGTCAGGCATCTTGCAAAATGGATTGCAAAGATTTAAAGGTTTTTTATTGAAGTAAAAATTTTGGGCCCCTCTTTACTTTAAGCTTTTTGAAGTTCCATATTTGTTTACTTATTTACTTACTTACATTTGGACCTTCTGTTAACATGACACAAATATCTAAAAAAATGTCTTCGGTTGCTTTGGATAAACCTTTAAGCTGCACCAGTTTGCGTAACGATTTCTGTTAGTAAATGAATTATTAAAGATAAACTAAAGGAGTTTATATATTATACGAAAAACATTCAGTTTCTTTTAAGGTTTTAAAAAAGGAAAAAAATAGATGGTGATCAATTTGAAATAAGAAAGTTCCTTATATTTCCCGAAAAACTACCATAAGTTCGACTGTATTACAAAACCCTCACAAATCAAAATTTGTAGAAGCCGTTTCAGAGGTAATTGATGATGATTCCATTCTTACAACTCATCCTGTTTATTAAGTTATCACAAACATACAAAATTGCAAAAAAAATCTTGTGCAGAATTTCATCAAAACGCTGTACAACTGAATTTAATATTTTAACAGAAATTTTAAAGAGATAATATGATAATTGCGTGGATAATAGGTTCTAGTTAACATATAAATTCTTTCGTAAGATTTCTATCCAAATAATCACAAGTAAATGTCTGGTTTTCCTTGAACATTCTGGATGTCGATAATCATTTTGCGTTTGCATAAGAAATTGTGAAACGTTTATGTGTGTGTCCTAGCAGAGAAATTTATTTTAATTTAAAGCAAATCCGATAAAAAATCTTATTAGAGCTTCGAGTTGAATCCGTAATTTAAATACAATATTTGGTAGCGTAGCGGATAGTGAAATATCTCCAGTTCAGTATGCAGTGAAAGCCAGAGGAGCATGTAAAGTTAAATGGACTGTATTTACACCATGAGCACAAATATATATTCCCTCGTCGCTAAATTAACGGTAGTTGAAGTTCTTCTGGTTCAGACAACTTCTCACATATTTTGATTGAATATAGAGACTATAGAGGCGTGTATATTACTAAATTATTATGCAGTGCTCTCCGAAAGTCCAAACTGAAGTATTTATTTTGTTTTTGTACTATTATATAGTTGAGAGCAGTGCGAAGACTATGAACAAGTTACATCGTGCATTAAGTAAAAATGTACAGGCAATTTCTAAAGACAGACAGTAAATATTAAGTTGGACATAGAGGGTGTGTCATGAATTGAAAAAGTAACAAACTTCTGTATGCATATATTACATCGATGATAAAGTAGGAATAAGATTGGAGGTCGACAGAGGGTGTGCACCTAACAGACTTCAGGTAGGGAGGCGATCGACAAAGTTATGTTTTCATGTACCTAGATGAAGAAATCAGGCCAGGAAGAGGCAACCAAAATTCCGAACTACAAAGACGAGCAAGTCACGAATAAGGCTTATAATGAAATTCACTATTACGTTTTTTCTGTTCTAGGGAATATAATCATCCATGTTATAAATCGTTTTATATTTACATAGTATACAGTATAAAAATTTAATAATGTCTTAAGACAGAGGAGGGTATCGTGGAATATATATGAACAAAAATGAGTTTAGCTGCTCAAGTGACAAACTTGGAAGAAAAGAGAAGATCCCTCAACCAGGCTAATTTATCAGAACCGGAGTCTAAACCGTAGATTTGAAATTTGGTCTAAGTCGAAGGCGGATTCGGAGTTGGAGTAGAAGAGGGATGTAAGTTATCTAACTATTAATGGTAGAGCTAATGAGATAAAAGAAATATAATTCAACAATTAGTCTATTTAAACAAACATATACAGACAGTAATTCACCTACGTAAGTAGCATACAAGATGGCTGAAATCAGTTCTGTGACTTTATGCCGGCGCCACTAAATAGTTGTTCATTTACCACTGAGTACAATAGTTTAAATTTTATATTGAGATTACATTGTTATTAGATTAATCTGTTGAGAGCAATCCAAACCTTGCCTTTTTTCTTGCAGAAGTACAGACTAAAAATCCCTTGTTTTTTCCCCGGGCCCTTTAAAGTTGACTTTTCTATGTGGTTTTCGGCTTTTTGAATTTTTGCTGTTTCACGCGTAGTTATAAAGTTATACTTAGTCTACACTGTCTACAGCCTTTCAAAATTGATTTATACCGTTTATATCGCCTTTGTCGTATTGTTGCTTTTCAGGGCGTAGGCGTTCAAAACTATCACAGGAAACTGCTGATACTAAATGACCACATATCCCATTAAAATTCAATAAATTGGAATTAGTCACAGAGAATAATGTTATTACTAAGCCATATAACGGACAGACTTAAATATCTGGATTCGAGTATCTTTGAAGCTTAAACATAAAAAGTCAATTAATATCTAAATTTTGTAGAATTAGTTTCGGGAAAAGCAGCACCCGATTCAGTATATTAACTGGACTCAAAAAAATCGGAATTTTCTTTTTAAACCCAAAAATTGTGGCTAGTTACTTCTATATAATTAACACTTTACAAACATCTGTATCAGCTACCTGGTGCCCAAACATACACATATTGCCTGTTGCAACTTCAGCCTGCTGCTTCCCAATTTTTAGAGCAATTTGTTTATTTACTATGAAACTACAAAGCAAGCTGGTCGCATGGCTTCCGATATCTCTCTAAAATATTTTACAAAAGAGAGAAGATATAATGAAGACTGTTGAGAAAACTAACACAAAACTGACTAACAAAGTCAATTAAGCGATATCTTTACAAAAAAAAAGTTTCAAGAGTAAGACAGAGTGTATTTTACATTGTTATAGTTGTATACGCAGTACTTTCAAAGAAACAAATGAACACATAAAGTCCTAATGTCCATGGAATCTCTTCTTCAATATAACAGCAAATTGTGGGAGATAATGCGACTTTAAAATTTTTATTTAAATTTAGTTTTATGACATATTTATGATACATGAAATTTAAGTGTTATTTTTTATTATAAATTAAAGTACTCTCTCGAATAAAAGGTGAATTAAATTTTATGACATAACTTTTGTTTTACTGATTTCTAATAAAAATATGACAGCTTTTGCACTAAATTACCAATTAAGGGGAGTTTGAGTGAAGTTTTCTGCTGGGATCATAAATGATGTCATTCAAGGCTGTCAATTATATATCGTTAAAAACCTTACGGTTAGAGTGCCGATAGAAAACATGATTCTCTGTAATATTTAAACATACAGAATTACATAAAATTTTAAAAAAATGTTTGTCTCACCCATTCCACTATGCGCCGTTGACGTGTTCATTCCTGAGTTCTTCAATATCTCTATCAATTCGAAACGAAAGGCAGAAATATCCTGCTTGATCTCGTTTACGTCGTCTTCGGTTACTCCCTGATTTTCTGCTTTCCTTTGCTCTACGGTAACGTACCGTCTGACTAAGTTCCTCATAATGCCCTGTCAACAAGGATTACATTAACATAAATGAGAAATACTGCAGCAAATTCAGGTAGAGGATTTTCTTTCAATTTACGACCCTCCTCTAAGATACTTGTATAATTAACTAGCTGTTGACGAAATGAAAGGCTGTTTGTTGAATATTTTATGGGAGTAATTATAGATGCAACAGAGTGTAATAACATATAGGTGTTTCAAAAGAGTTGCCAAAAACTTCAGAGGGTGATTCTTTTGTAGAAATTAAAAATAGCCTTCAAGACAAAAATCTTATGGAAAAAGGTTTGCTAAGAACTTCATAAAGATTGTTGAGGAGGCCTTTGATTATTTTGCCTGTTCATTAGTATTTCCTCTCAATAGATAATTATTTCAAATTGGAAATGAGGAACGAATTGTATTAAAGCAATTTAGAAAAATTGCCCGGATTACTGGTTGTCTACAATGTGGTCATCCGTAAAAATAGTGCAAAGTGTTATTAAAAATGCAAGAGAGTGTAATAAAATAATAGTGTTTCAAAAGAATTGCGAAAAACCTTAGAGGGTGATTCTTTTGTAAAAATTAAAAATAGCCTTAAAGAAAAAAAATCTATTGTAAACAGCTTTTCTAAAAATTTTCGGAAAGATTTTTCAGAAGGCCTTTCATTATTTTGCCTGTTTATTAGTATCTATATATAAATAGGCAAAGACAAAACGGTTAGGTACCATTTTCTCCTCTATTTCTCCACTGAATTTATTTATTTTTGATTTGTTTAGTAGCTATTGAAGACCTTCAGTGCAGAATATATAAAGAATCTTTATTTATATCTTTTAAAATAATTAATTCAGAGCTAAATTATTAATAAAGTTCAAATTTTAACAGTCGTCAACACTAAAAATCCAATTATGGAAAATGGTAACGATGTATAAAAAACATTAGTAAATTAATCGACTTTTACTTACAAAGATGTATGCTGTGAAAGCCTTCTTTTCTATTCATTTATGACGTTATTTTTTTACAAAAACGATGACAGCTATTACTGAAATCTGAAGTGACCAAAGCGAATGTGTTTAGGTGTACAAAGTTTGCGCATTTACAGAGGAATCCAAATGATAACTTATATAAGTACACAATTTAGATATTCTAAAGCTAATTGATACATTTGATTTCCAAACCTGAGAGTATGTACATTCTTTTAGTCATGTCTCACAAATATAATAAAAATTTGCATATGCATCCATTATCAATAGCTACGAAAACACTCAGGAGATGTGATATACAAATATATTGTTGTAAAGTCCGTGGGTTCAATTTAAAATTATAAAACTAATATTCACTTTCACTTTTGTAGAAGCTTTTATTTACATCGAATATACAACAGCTGATTCAAATATCACAATAACAATCTTTCATATAAGCTCTTCACTCCATTAACTGATCTCGCGACCGTGGCTAGCTTCCATTATAAAACCAGCCTCGAATTCTCCAGTAAAAATCATCATCACTCTTACAGGTGCCGAGTCTTTTCGAGAACCATTTTTTATCTCAATATTTTTAATTATTTATATTTATGCCATGTGCATAAAACTTGAATAAGTATTACAGTATTAGCAATAAAATAAGACAAATCAATTTGCAGTTTCATTTGATATAAGGTAATCTTATAAATTAATTTTAACATGTCATCTAAAAATTAGCAGTCAGTCAGAAATTGTTCAGTGTTGTTTTAACAAGATGTAATATGCTGCACATATATTTTTTCTTATTTATCTAATAATATAATACCTATAATGTTTGTTTTTTGTTTACATGCATCTTATTTATATTGAATTTTCGCAAAGGGCACAACTATGTTGCCGAAATTCCATTTCTGGGTTTTGACATATACAAATCGGGATCAATCGTATTACGGAGATTGTGACTATTAAAACTGCTCTAGAAAAATTCATTCAATATAAATTGATGTGGAGGATCTTATAAGAATTTTATTACTACTTGATATTTTTCTAACATTACATTTTTACAGTTGAACATTTCAAGATTTTAAAGTAAAAAGTGCCGGTTAGGCGATTTGTTGGTGGGTAAAATGTTATGTGTTCTTATGTTAATTTGTTGCCCTCAATGAAGTTGCCATGAGCAGTTACATATGCATATATAAACTGACTGAGATATAAGGTGCTGTAAGTTATAATTGTACAGGGTGATTCCAGAAATGTTAGAAACCAAATGTTTTATTGGGTGGTCCATAAACAGTTGCACACACACATATATTGGGTAGTCCATAGACAGTTACATATACAGGGTGGTGGAAATATATTATAAAGTGGAATTATTGTAATAAGTATTTTAATAAGTGTTAGAGAGTTGAAATTAAACTAAATCACTTCATCTTGAGAAAAATTAGACCAAATATCCGATTATATGTATATATGTATGTACCTACTAACATTTTTGATGAACCTTTGCATTTACTATTAATTAACCATACAAATGGAAATTGAATGGAATTATCATTTACGTTTATTCATTATATTATTCTACCGGTTAACAGCTGAATTATTTAATTTTAAGAAATTTCATGTTAACTAAATTTTTGTCTTTAATTTCATCTTACTGCCTCTTTGCCATACCTTATATCATTAAGCCTATGCATTAAAAATGTGCTCACAAATAAGGTCCTATTAATTACATATGAAAAACAAGTTGAATTTTGTTAGGAGTTGACACAATTGGTCGAATTTCGACCACTGGGCGATCGCTAGTATTTTTAAATAGATAATAACTTGTAATTGTAAATTAGCAGCAACTGTATTGTATTAAACCATTTTCAAAAAATTATTACTGGTTGTCTACAATGTGATCATCCGTAAAAACAGTGTACAGTATTATTATAGATGCAACAGAGTGTAAGAAAATACGGGTGTTTCAAAAGAATTGTGAAAAACTTGAGAGGGTGATTCTTTTGTAAAAATTAAAAATAGCCTTTAAGACAAAAATCTTATGATAAAGGGTTTTCTAATTATTTTCTGAAAGATTGTTGAGGAGAACTTTGATTATTTGGCCAGTTATGTAAACACACACACACACACAATGTATTTTAAATGATCTTTCATAGACTACGAGGACAAAAACAAAGCAGCCACTAATTAAATCACATAAAGAAAAATTTGAATCATTGAAACGTTCGGATAGGTCCGGTCACAGCTCGGTGTCTCCGTGCGGCGTACGAGAATCAGCCCATTACTCCATATAGTTTGCAATAACTATCTTCTATCTCACGCGCTAAGCTTTTATATCTCGCATATATAGTATATATAGGTTTCACCGTGTGCTAGCCGAAGTGAACGGTGAAATATTCTTTCAAGCGAATATGTCTTAATACAACTTTGGATTAGAGCTTAAATTGTTTTTTGATAAATTCGTTGTTATTGAAATGATATTTATTAAACATTTTGTGTTGAATTTTAACATCATTAAAAGCTTATTAAATTTGGTGGTGCACGAGTGCACTTAAGGGACGACCGCCCATATATATATATATATATATTATATTGGTTTATTTCTGGTTTATTATATTTTGTTCTGGGTTGTTCCTGTTGCTACTTTAGCATTCACAGGAGCCCTTACGTTGGGTGCCAATTTGCTATGGCCTTTGTTATTATTTTTATTTAATGTTTATTGTTAATGGTTAATTATTTTAATTGCTTGGGTGCCACATTACTTGCAGTAATGAAATTTATAATTAGCGTGCTTTATAATTTATTTAATGTTTTAACTTTTATTTTATTATCTTTGAGATTTATACATAAAAAATTGTTAGTGTGAGTTTATTTGGGCATTATATTTTATTTTACTTGTTCATCTGGCTATTTATTTTGAAACAGACAAGCTTTAGCAAATTTTGAATTATATTACATAAAATCTAAGCGAATTTCAAAATAGCCTGTTTGAGGGCATCGATGAAAACAGGTTTGAATAACATAAATAACTTAAAAACTTTTCATCAAAAATATATGACCGCTGTCAAATAAAGAACTTTATTTTGTAATATGAATGTAAAATCGATTGTAATTCAGCTGAAATCAAATTAATGGACGCTTTTGAACTACTGAAATGCAGGGGTGTTAAAAGCTAACAGAATAAATATCTTTAATTTCACTAGAGGATAAATGGCACACTTGCAATTCACATTTGGCCGAGCAAGCGGAAATTCGTTGCAGGTTTGTCGTCACTGTGCAGAACCGAATCCTAGTTATGGAATTCATTACCACAGTTAGTTTGGTGAGCTACATCAAAGAGTACAGGAAACAGGATCATTTAAGGGATAGGAAGTTTGTTACCGAGCAAAACCGTAATGTTCGAACAAGGAGGAATATAAAATATTTAATGTGAAGTATATTTGATATTATTAATGTAATTTATTATTACATATGTCGTTGACATTGTTGATAACCATCTCTTTGTAGTTAAATGACTAACCAGTAGAGTATATTTTTGTAATTATTAATATCGATTATGATTCTATTGCTTATAGAGTGTGGAACAGGCCAAATGGAATAAATTCGATAACGAATAAAAGAGAGCGTTTTCAGATTTATTACAAAAATTATCATTAAAAAAAATTATTTCATTTCACAAATTCGCTCATTAGACCATTACTCTAATGTACAGATGATGTTCCCGGTCTGCTAGCGGACCTGCTTTACCGACCGTGTTAAAACACGGTTTTAGGTTGCAGGTGTGGACTATGGTAGGATTTGCCTCAGATCCTAGACTGTTCCTCTCTTCCCTAGTTACTAACGGGCACCGCCTTGTCGCCAGAAACAAAGCCTGGAATCGACTGCCGTGACTCCGAAAGTTTTATGGGTAGCCACAGGGAAGTATTTTTGACTACCCCGACTACTACTCAAAACTTAATTCCCATTTAGCTCTTGATACTGAGATAGTGAGCTAAACCATTCCTGCGTTCTTTTTTAATAATTTGAAAAAAAACTCACAGCATCTTGTTGACTGCCTGCATGCCAGTGGGGATCAGTGTCAGTGCTATTGTCGTTTGAATTTCGTTAACTGTACGTAATAACATCAGAAAAATGGTTCATTTAAAAGAAATACACAAAATAACCATTCTACAAATGATTGTTTATGGAGATAACACACGGAAACAAGTGGAAGTTTCACGCTTATTTCACGAAAATTTTCCAAATTTACCGCCTGTATCCCAAAGAACAATTAGCAAAATAGAAAAGCAGTTTCGCGGGTTTGGTCATGTAAGCCAGATGAAAAAAGAAGCTGCCAATGCTCTATGTGATAATATGAAAACGGATATTATGCTTGAGTTTCAAGAAAACCCACATAACTGGTCGAAAAGCAGCTCCACTGTTCAATGGTAGCCACACATTAATTATGCGAGTATTAAAGGAAAGTAAAATGCAATTGTTTTCTGATGAGAGCGCATTTACACTTCACAGTCATGTTAATCGTCAAAATTGCGACTATTGGTCTAATGAGAATCCTCACTGGATGACAGAGAAACATACGCAATTTCCTGAAAAAGTTAATGTTTGGGCAGGAATTTTTGTAAACCATATCGTTAGTCCCTTTTTCAGTGATGTCAACTTGAATGGAGATAAATATTTATAACTGCTCCAAAATAATATCGTGCTAAGATAAACTTATATCTTGCACCAGTAAACTCACAAGTTCCTACCAATACAATATGGTTTCAGCACGATGGAGCACTGTCTCATTACGAAATCGATGTCCGGCAGTACCTCAACCAAATTTTTACAAATCGGTGGATTGCGAAGTGCGGATCGATAGATTTGACGTCATTGGACTACTTTTTGGGGGGATATCTCAAAGGACGGTATACAAAACTAAACCGCTCAACTTGGATGATGGATGATCTAAAAAGACAAATTAGGTTGCAATTAGTTCAGTCATGCCTGAAATGTTGAGTAACGTTAGAAGACATTTCTATACCAGATTAGCATGTTGCTAAGATGTTCGCGGCGAGCATTTTGAACATTTCCTACATTGACATTAATGGTTTTTTATGTATTATTAAGAAATAATCAGTATTACTTATTAGGTTTTTAGTGTAATGTAGCGAATTTGTGAAATAAAATAATTTTCTTTTTTTAATGTACGTCTAATTAGAGATCTTTGTGTGAAACATTTATAATCGATTATTGTTGTTTACTTCAACCTTTATTTATTTCAACCACATTATTAATTATTCTGCAAACAAACACTTGAAAATTAATTTTTCTTATTATCAATGTCCGAGTATCATAAAGTTTTAACCCCTAGCTATAATGTTAAAGGGGCAGATGAGTAATTTTACTCAAAAAATGCAATTCCATGAATACAAATTGAGCTCTTTCAAGATTTTACAAAATTAATTTATATAGGTGATATACTAATATTAACCATTGGACAAAGTTATTACAAGTATTAAAACGGAAGGCGATATGTTATGATAAAATGTACCAAATGCTCAATTGTATAATTCAATTAGATTGGTAAAAAATCATCTGATGTGAATAAAAATACCTATGTTTTGAATAATTATAAAGAATATATGCGCATCCGCCGTAGATCCATTATACAGTGAATCTTGCTGGTCATGTCTTGGTCAAAATTAACTTTGTCATTACAAAAGTACACATATGTTTTGACCTTTTGTAAACATAGTTACTACTTGTGACCGAACCGTCATACCGTAACGGTCTGATTTCTGGCCTTTATGGTCATATCAGAATAAAAAATCTCATGTTTTGCCAAATCTACAGTCAAAAATGCAGGATTATATTTCACTTTGAAATGATATTTAAGGTCAAATATAAGGTCGCCATTATTTACTTAGGTAAAATCTACTCAAGCTGAATTATTTTGTAGTCTTGTTAGAGTATACCTAAAATGTTTTGCTATCAAAAAAGCAATAAGCTAATGTCTTACACGATAGGTTAACTGAACCTTTCTAAGCAAATAAGGAACGCAAGTCGACATATCGTTTCTAGATGGGAACTCTCATCAGTTGCGCTACCCTCAAAAACCAAAATATATAATTGTTCAACAGATCCAAAATAATAAGGAATTAAAAACAGAAAAATGTGACAGAAAATATAATTAAACAACTGAAATATAAATATTCGATGATGGTTTTACTACCCTCGATTTTGAGTGTTGGTAATAAGAATACATTATGAAACTGCTTTGTAAAGTTATGCCTACTTTTTTATATACCTCTAAAAATGTGTGGAAATTTTACGTCGGATTTTTCTCAAAACTTTCCTTTTTATATTACTAACACGAAGTCTGTGATAACATTGAAATTTACGCCTCACAGGTACCGAAGTTTCTTTGATCTGATGTAACTAAAAGTCGAAGGTGAATTTCAAAAACCCAGATTTGCCTGATGTTTTAAAGATAAGATTCAGCACAATGTTTGCTTTTATTATTTGCCTTTGTCTTTGAGATTCGTGAATTCACGATTTGTATTCTCTATTTATAGTTCACAGATTTCAGTGTTTTGAAAAATACCTAGAGCTTTAAATATTGTTGGAGTCTTATCGTTTCAACTTAGCGATTTAGTGAAATTTCCTGACTTTGGTAGGAGATTTAGGATTATAGTAGTGAAATGAGAAATCAGAATTATAACAATCTGTTAACTAGAATAAAATAAGATTGATTAAGTGATTATTTGACATTAAAATTTCATAGCTTAAAGCGTGTCCTAAATAATATAGATGGTAATAACTCACTTTTTGGTTTATTTTAGTATAGTACTTGTATTATCAAACAGATGTAGAATTCCTATCGATTTTATTTCTGTCGTATGTGTCATCTCTCCATTCCCATGTAGGGGAGGGAGAATTAAACTTTAGCATCTTGTGTTTAAAAGTTACGAATACAAATTGCCTCAGGCCATGCAAAAAGTCTAATAGTTGCCTGATAGTTATGAGTGTGTCAAAAATCGACATCAAGACAGCTATAGGAGGAGAAATCGATTGTTTTTAACATGTGGAGTCCGTAGTAGTCAGTTCTGGGGAAGCTTATAGAACTATATTGAATAAAAACATTAAAAATATATATCCGACTTCCACCTATAACTAAAACGCTGAAAATAATTATAACAAAATACAACTCTAGCAAATAAATATCACATTTAATGTTGTTAGGTACCTACCCAAAAAGTGAAAATGTAAACATTAAAAGGTGCTCATTCTGTACAAATTAATTACCTACCAATCTAGTATATTTTTGAAGTCGGTTCCAAGCAACAATCAAGTTTGATGAAGTAGTAGATAAGTACGCAATGTAAGATTTTAGATTTGCTTGGCACCTACTTTAAAAATATACTAGTTTGGTAGGTAATTAATTTGTACAGAATGAGCACCTTTTAATGTTTACATTTTTTACTTTCTGGGTAGGTACCTAACAACATTGAATATGTTATTTATTTGCTGGAGTTTTATTTTGTTATAATTATTTTCAGCTTTTTAGTTATAGGTGGAAGTCGGTTATACTTTTTAAAAAAATATTTTATTTTCAACTTTTTAATTTTTTTGAACTCAGGTAGTTTTTATTCTTTATTTTTTATTTTGTATGTATAATCTTAATAGACAGGATCTGGTAACATCGAAAAGCCCCAAACATTACACAATGATACATTTTCATTTAAATTGACAGGTACAAGTTTACGAACAAAATGACTAGTACGCGTTGACTTAATAAGCCCAAAATATGTTTATGCCTTAAGGACCACGTCATGTAACGTTTTATCAACTTTTTTGACAACCCTGTATAACAATAGATAATTCCACTCCACCCTATGTACCAACCATCCAGTACATACGACTGCCTACGAACAACCATAAATTTGTTAGCTGCCTTCTGTAAATTATAAGACGGAGTAGAATCCATGTCATATATACGGAGTCAAATTCATCCTATATTTCAACCATCGTATATAACTCCTTGTGGGCTACCCCATAAATTATTTCATTTTTAACATTTTGTATTATCACCCTGTATAGAATTAATTCCTCTCCATACTATACACAACTTCTTATGGGCTATGAAATAAATAATTTTTTAATCACACTGTATAAATATAATTCCACTCCAGCATATATTTCAACCATCCTGTATATGAGCTTGGTACTCATTGATTTAAGAAGCCGAAAATACTATGCTTTACTACCTACATGCTTGAGATGTACATAGAAAATTTTCAAATTCGCAATCAGAACTTCCAGTACCTACAATTCCCGCACTATTACGTTAGAATTAAAATATTTATGAGGAAATGTCCGTTACGTCACTTCGATGAAATTTTTGATAAGAATATTGAAATTTTCGGCGATTATCTGAAAAACTGAAAGTTGCACGTCACAGAAAAGTATATGAGGATCACCTAATAGATTAAACGTTAAAAAACTATACACATCCATAAGGAGTTTTTGAAAAATCCGCCAATATGTTAGGGATATTGGTCGATTTCCATGCACGCATGTGTTCATTCACACATTTCATCACTTTACGAATGCAATTCTTCTCCCAAATTTGAAGTTTCACCAATCTGGATATATACTCTATTTAACAAGATCATATTCATTCAAAACGGTTCACAACAAGAGAAGAAATTAGGTAACATACATTAAAAAAAACGCGACGAATTGATAACCTGATCCTTTTTGGAAGTCGGTTAAAAACTGGCCCCGATAGTAAGTTTACGGCACAGCATGTAGAAGTGTGGTAGTAGCGGGCACCAGAAGGCCAACGAATTTCTTTCAAACTAGTACTACTGGTGAGAAAAAGTCATTAAACTTCGACCAAATATTGGAAATATGCAACCACTACAGTTACCAGCCAAATCTTTGCCTTTGGAGCAACAACAAACACTTGCAAAAAAACACGTAATACTTTAGAGTTATGGAGTTGTCCATCAGCTTTTGGTCTACCTCAGTTGCATTGGTAAAGCAGATGGATAGATGCTCCCGATTTTGCGTAAACAGTAGCTAGTTAAAGTACAGTTATCCACTGTTCAGAATTATGGACATGGTTATCATTATATCTGGGTCCAGTTCGTTCTCAAACTTTGATCTAAAAGTTCACTGTCATGTTTTGGGTGTTAGGAAATGACCTTTTTACCTTTGAACGTCTATTGAAATTTATATCGAGTGGAATGATCTCGAGAACATGCCCTGTTTATCTTGATGATATTTTGATCATGCTCAACATGTTAGACGATAGGCAGGGCTAAGAACCCATAACACAAGTACAAACTTCCTTACTATTTGTTCGAACTACAGGGTGGAGTCAAAAGGATTGCCACCCGTGTCACACCGCTACATCAATAAACTCATAGCAGAGAAAGAGGTGATTCGCTTAAATGGAGACACCGATATGGCATTTACATAAATGAAAGCAGCTTTACTTTAGTACCTAACTTTTTTTGCTATTTTCCTCGAAACAAGTATCTATATCTCCTGTTCTAATTCAAAAATAGAGAAAAGCGAGCTATAGAAATTTATAATGCCTTACCAGAAAGGAAGTGCTATCAATGTTTGTTTCCACAAATATCCTTAAGTTGTTTTCTGAACGAATTTTTTGACATATCTAGTTTGTATTTTTATGATTTCTTGGGGGAATAACCTCAGAATTGCTGTAAAGTCGGTATATTTCAGAGTCTAAATCAGACCCCGAATGCAACATTCGCAATGCTAAATTTGCCATTGCCAACCTTTTAATTTCTTCATTCTGTTGCATTAATTTTCTTATTGGCATTGATTTAGACTTCCCTGTGCTCTCAGTTAATAAAGTGAACTTACCGACGAAGCTAAGAGAGTGATATTGATGGCTTCTTAAATATTCTATAGTCCCTTAGATAGATGAACCGAATTCATTATTGTGGTGTCATTTTCATAACTCACCAAATCGTATTGTCAAGAGATTTTAATAAGAGAATCGGCAAAAAGTAATTAAAAAATCGTGGGTATCTTTGAATTAAATTGATATACATGTACAGCAATATGTTTCAGATCAATAATCGTACTTTCGTAAATAACAAAGTAGCGATATAGTGCCCGACCCAGGTGCCCATAGAGATCATGACATAAGAATGTATTGAATGATAAGCGTATCGTTCATCTGTACAAACATAGTAGGAAACAATTGACTGGGCAACACATAGCAACAGCTAGAGACAGGTTAATAGAACCTTACACAATGCTAAATTAAGGTCTTAGGAATGAAAAAGAGCTAAGGAAACGGAAAGTGAGAAGAATCGAAACCGCAGATACAGAGAAGGCTATAAGTTATAAACAAATATCATCCATTACTGGCTTAAATAAGCCTCCAGACAGAAATATTTTAGGATCAGAAAAGAAGTATTGCCAAATTGGTGAAGCGAAATACATAAACAACCTTTGATATAAGGAAGCGTAACTCTAAGGAGCCTGTACAACCGCTGAAATTAGAAAGTTTTACAAAATGTACCAAAAAAGAGTAGTAATTACAGAGGAATAAATCTATACTGAAGATATGTTAAGATTTTCATTATTATACTTTAAGGTAGCAAAGAAGCAAATAAAATTTGGGAAGAGAGTTCAATAAAAATATCGAGAATGGAAAAGCTGCTGACAAAAATTCAGATGAATCTGTTCTGAGAAACGAAGATCCAAAAAGGTAACCGAATTATTTGAGAGAGATAATTTAAAGCGTATATAGCGTCAACGAAATAAAAATAGATGTGACATGTCAGGCAACAGAGAATAATTTATAAACAAATGTTTAAAAATTGATTGCTACCTTTCTCCAAAATTATAAAGCTGATTTACAGGAAAGGAAATTAATTATTACAATTACTGTGCAAACAGATTTTTACGGAGACATAACATTGTTAATAACGAAAACAATAACAATGCATACACTTAGCACAAATAAAGTTGTTGAGGGTTAAACGGTTGTTTCATAATTCTTAGGTGAGAGCGACAGGAACTGAATATATTCTATTTAAATAAAAATAATTTGGTCAAGTGCGAGTTGGTCTCGCATACTAAGGATTCCGTACCAGCTGCAAGATTCTAATATTCCAGTTTCAGACAAGCAGGGAATGAGTGCATTTTCTTATATTTAATCAAATTTCTTTTAAAGGAAGCGTTTTAAATTTATGAAAAATATACACTTTCAGTTTCGATGCATTTTTATTTTATCTGTTTCAGGATTCGCTTAATTTTGTTAATTTGTCCCTAAAATTACTATGGGGTTTTTCTAATAATTTTTCTTATAAATTTCAAGTGAGCCCCAGTACCCCTAAGTATTTTCAAAATGTTGGGTTTGTGGTTTCGGAAATAAAGCGAGAAATGAGAATTTTTATATCTTTATGTTAATATCTTGTAAAGAATTAATTTTAAAAATATGAAAAATATATATTTGTATTCCTCATTAATTCTATAATTTGGCCCCCAATATTAATATTAGGGATTTCTTCGTATTTTAACTGTAAACAAAAAAAATAGGTCTTATAGTTTGGGGAATAAAGGGGGTATGGGTAATTTTTTAAAATATTTTTTTAATATATTTTAAAATATTCATTTAAAAAAAAAATAAAAAAATATATTTGTATTCCTCATAATATATATATATATATATATATATATATATATATATATAACCGTTAGAAACAAGTTTAATTTTTTAGTTTTCATTTTATTCTGTCATTTGCCCCCAAAAATCAATATTAGGGGGTTTTTCCTTATTTTTCCGTAAATTTCATGTGAGGGGTATACACCCCTATTTTGTTAAAATTTTTGCATTTTATAGTTTCGGAGATAAGGGGGGGAATGGGTAAAATTATCTTAAATTAAAATATTTTTGTTAATAACTTTTAAATAATTTATTTTAACAATATTTAAAAAAATAATTTGTATTCGTTATAATGAGCCCTTTGATTTGATATATTACTTGATCCGTTAAAAACAATTATAATTTTTTATTTTGCATTTAATTCTATAATTTGCCCCCCAAAATGAATATTAGTGGTTTCTCCTTATTTTTCCAGTAAAGTTCAGGTGAGGCGCTATATATCTATTTTTTCAAAATTTGACAGATTATGGTTTCGGAGATAAGGGGGGAATGGGCAAAATTTTTTATATTTTTGTTATATCTTTTAATTAACTTATTTTAAAAATATGAAAAAAATATATTTGTTTTCGTATAATGAGCCCGTTCATAAAATGACGCGTTAGAAACAATTTAATTTAATTTTTCTTTGAATTCTGTTATTTGCCCCCCAAAATTAAAAATAAAGGTTTCTCTTTATTTTTCCAGGAAACATCAGCTCAGACCCTATACCTCTAATTGTTTACGTTTTATAGTGTCGGTGATAAAGGGGGGGGATGGGTAAATTTTGGTATATTTTCGTTGATATCTTTTTAACCATTTTTTTAAATATAAAAAATATATATATTTGTGTTCCTCAGAATGGGACCTGTCATTTGATGTATTACATGATGCATTTGAAAAAATTTGTATTTGTAAATTTTCATTTAATTCTATAATTTGCCCCCAAAATTAATATTAATGGTTTCTCCTTATTTTTCCTGTAAAGTTCGGGCAACGTTCTATATATCCTATTTTTTTTTAATTTTAGGCTCAGAAGTTTCGGAGATCAGGGGTGGGACGGTCAATTTTTTTAGTTTTCCCCCAAGAAGTACCCCTACAATCAAAATTTCTTCTTTTACGATATGTACTCCTGATTGGGTCACCAAACTATAAATTGATACTAAATTTCAACCTCTTCCGTCCAGTAGTTTAGGAGAAAATTGCTGTGATATGACAGAGGCAGAAATCCGGAGTGATATTATAAGGGTATCCGTATATTGTATGTACGGAACCCCATAAAAGCAAAGCACTCCAATTACAATTTAAAATTATAAGTGTAAGAAGAGTAGGCACACGTAGGCCAGGAAAAAACGAGTACTATAGCATGCTAACAATCATATAAAAATCATCTGGGTTTTACTGTAGTCAATTATTAATTTCACTTCAACAACGACTCTATAAGAGCATTAAATAACTTTCCAACAATTTCATCTAGAAAATACCTACAGTGTTATAAATCTAATGTTTCCATACCAACGCAAACTCTGCAAATGGAATAATTGAACCTCTTCGTCATTTGATATTCCCCACTGTGTTCACAATATTCTTTCACATAAGTAAACTAACGTCACTTAATAAAATTTAGATCAGTTCGTCTGGAAAATATGAACTGAAGCTGCTCGGCAAAAGATAAACGGGAAAAAATGCGAATAAAAATTCTTGAAATTGTTTTCGTTTACCTACCTGATACCTGAAGTCACGTTCGCTGGCTTGCTTCACTTTCCGCTGAAACAGAAAATTGGATATTATTAGGGCTTTTGTTATGAAGCTCACACAAAATCTTAACTTTATGATACAATATCCGAGCTAATAAAGTGGAGTTGTTGTTCACAACATACACGAGTTGAACGAAATTGTTTTTTGAAGTGGAATCGGTCCGTGATTTTTGAAGCGTATAAAACATGTAATGGACACCGTTGAAGTGGAGGTATACTACTATGGCTAATTAACTGAACGGCAAAGAAAACATACAACATTCCCTGTATGATGAACAATACTTGAATTTGAGAGATACAGCTGATCTCACTAAATTAAAATACAACATCTAGACTAAACTATCATGAAAATAGTTTGTTTCTATGATTTTCGGATGATATTGTTTTTAGAAAATATTGCAGAAACAAGGAATGAATGCGATTCGGGAAACCACAAAACAATTGGCACTTTATTGTCTGCGTCTCCAAACGATATCCTTACATCATGAATATGTCTTTTCACCGACGGATTGTACACTGCACTTCGAAGATATTCTCAAAGAGAGGAAGGTACTATGGGCCAATTACGGCAGAACATGCTTTTTAAAACCAGATCAAATTTTACCAACGATTAACTCAAGAACAATATATAACATGAGAATTGGACAATGTACTATCAAATCAGTATACAGTTAACCCAACCAAAAATTTATCTGCTACAGAATTTCAAAGGCAAGACCAATGGAGGTCTTGAAGATAAACTGCAGATGATAATCTCTATTGACAGAGATATCTACATACATCGCGGTAGGTACAGAAACTCATAGTTCGATTGCTTTTGCTTTTGCCGTGCCAAATTCACCTCAAACCCAAACGGTCACGAAGAAGGAGAAGTAAGCCCTCAAAGGTTTAACGGAACGTAGTGGATCGTCTTTGTAAGCTATCAAGGAGTATATTGCTGCCAATTACAGGGTCGATTCTGAGATAGTGGCACCTTTTTGAGGACGTGTCAACTTTCAGAAGACAAACTGGACTGACTTCGCTTCCTATGACGCCCAGTGGATGTACTGCCTTTAGTAAACATGCCTGCTTCCACCAAAGGTGCAAGAATATTTTCTGAAAGGCAATAGTCAGGTGACACAGACATCATATCTGTTTATCTAGAGCCTTTTGGATCTGCCTAAATATACAAACATGTATTACAGAAACTCTTGGAGAACTCAGCCTTGCCAGAAAAAAATTGCGTTAAGACCGTCGAAAAGCGGGTATTACCTATAGCAGTAAGACACACTAGAATATGATTACAAACAGCAACGCGGACTCAATAGAATCTAACCAATGTTGCAGCTCATCTGAGTATGTACAATTTATTTAATCCCAGAAAGAGGGGCCACTTTCAATAATCTCATTAAAAAACAGGCGGAGTTAACGACATGTGCACAAAGCATGTATGTGGTACTTGAGCGACAATTTTGTAAGTTTTGAAAAATTAAAACCTGAGAAATATTTGAATCTTAAATGCATCTACAGATTCATTGTCTCTTATGGCACCGTTTTAAACTATCTTAGAATGTTTCTATTTACACACACATGTGCAGTTCAGTTTTTTGATTTATATATATACACAGAGTCCAACTCACTCTAATTTATTTCCACTACTTTAACACAATTTATATTCATAGAACTATTTACAATTTATCTATACTTAGCTATACGGCAGTCGAATACTGAATGAATCCCATAGCGAGCTGTCCGTATTTATATATTTCTCTCGTAATTCTCTAGTAGGTCGAGCCATCGGGAAATGTGTTCTCGAAGATTCGATAGAATTCGGCGAATTCCCATTAACGCTAGCCGTCGGCCACAGGTCGATAGACAAATAATATTTCGGCTGCCCCGAAATATCGGAGGAATATCGCTTGCACCAGCTATCGGATAAATTCTCGTTACATTGACCCCTCCTTAAGACCATTTCGTCCCGGAATGTCCCAGAATCCTTCCTGGCGTGACGATATTTGCAGGACTCTCCATTTCGACAACGGGAAGTTTGGTAGAAGTAATAGTCAACGGTCTTCGAATATGGGCTGCGAATATCGAGACAGCATACAAGGATGTCGATGCCACTGAATCGAAAGTTTGTTTCCATCATACCTCTCACCAGCCTCCAATTCAGTCTATCCAACCCGCAGGCTATCTTTGGGACCGCCAATTTCATCAGGTTCATCTCCATCATCACAGTCCTTAATTATACCAGAGTCTTCTAAATACTTGTCCTCCCAGAATGTTTTCGTTACCAATTAAAAGATGTCTCTGGTACCCACTAGTTGTTTATCTTCGAGATGAAGGACCTTCCCTACCGCTGGCTCTTGCCCCCTTAGCTTCTGGAACTGGCCGTACTTTTTGGCAAACACCTTGCCTGTTCCTCTGGACAAACGTAGATCTCAAGCGACACAATGAGCCAGGGCATAATCTATGGGCACCTCAAACAGGTCTCGAGGTTCCTATCTGGTTACTTCGTGCTGCACTTTCTGCCGATCAGAGTACAGTGCTATGAACTGTTCGAATGTCATCTCGTCATCGAGTGGTTGTATTAATCTTGTAGCCGTTGTATTAATTCACTTTTCTTCCCACTAATTCCTAAATCCCTTTCCTCCAGTTCTTTTTTTAAGTGCGTCACTTTTAATTGTTCCAAACTCACCGCTCTAAACATTGTCAGTCTATTGATTTTACAGTTCTAAATTTCCACAAATACACCTGTCACCACTGTAATGTTTTTATTTTCACACACAAGTTCAGTTCAGTTCTTGGATTTATATATAAACACAGTCCAACTCACTCTAATTTATTTCCACTACTTTAACACAATTTATATTCACAGAACTATTTACAATTTATCTCTGTTTAGCTATACGGCAGTCGAATGCTAAATGAATCCCATCCCCTGCTGTGCGTATTTATATATTTCTCTTGGAATTCTCTAGTACGTAAATGTGTTCTCGAAGAAAAATTAAAGTTTCTCTTAAAATTCCAACTCATGGCTTGCTTTGGGAAAGGTCACACTCCTGGCCTAATTCAACAAAGCGAAGTGCCCTTAACTTACCTGTTTCCTATCGAATATAGGGGAACATTTTCAAACTTTATAAAAAGCCAACAATAGGAACCGCAAACATCTATTCACTATGTAAAGAAGCCTTAGCAAACTCTCAATTGCCCCAGCACAGGACTGTTTTGTTTTACTTCAAGAAGATGACAACTGATTTGCCAAATTAATGTATTTATTTATCTAACTCATATGAACTTCAAAAACTATGATTTCGAATGTACAGAAACCATAATAATATTTTCAGGATAAGTTTCAATACATTGGAAAAGTAAAAGGGAATATGCTGAAAAGCAATGAAATTCTGTACTCTTAAAATATTTTTTCTAATCTAATTTGTGCATAGACTTAAAAAGTCGATAATAGTATAAGCACTAGGTCAATTATAAGAAACTTTTAGCCTTTAGTAAAATTTCTTGATCTGTACAGGATATTACCTACGTGGAGAATACTCTCTTGTATGTTTTGATGAAGTTACGAAAATACTTCTGACAACAAGTCAGGGAGTTATTAAAAGTAACCTCGAATGTAAATTAGAATTTAGCGGAATAATGATAAATATAAAAATAGTTAAGGTTAAAAGAACTTCGCCAGGGAGTTAATTTGATTTATTGTTCTTTTCAGAGTCAAAGTGTTTCAATAGAAATAAAAGGGTCGAATTTAGGTATAGGTTATGGTAAACGAAACATACTTGAATACGATGCTGAATTCAAGAACGGAATACTGCAGAGGTATTTCTGAAAACTGATGGAACTATTTCTGTATCATCCATTTGAAAAAAAAACGCAGCTAAAATATCAAAATGGAGTTTCAAGAGTTTTTCAAAAAAATAAGTCTCTGAAATTTAAATGAATTTGTCCCAAACCACACGTCCTCACTGTTAGTAACTTTATTCGTGAGCTATTAAGGTAATTCTCATGATGCCATTAAAACACACTTATCTTACAATAAATATCACATTATGCTCTGCTGACCAATAACAAAGTTGTTTTCGAGCTGAGAAACTATCGACAAACCTATACCAAAAATTACGAGTAAAGTCACGTAATCTTGTCTGGAATTCGCAGGGTAAGGACATTTAAAACTTTACGACTCTCACCCTTATTGTCCGCATGTGTTCCTTTTTGGCTGCACGGGAATGACCGCAAAACTTTCTGCGAGCCCATTGTATGATGTACCACAAGCTTTTATTTGCTGCGTGCGAATTTCCATTCGTCGGCACGTCGGCACGGAGATTATTATGACCCAGGATTAGGTGAGATCAAATAATTCCGTATGTTGTTTTTCACATAATTTTTATTAATAAAGGCACTGGAACTCGGTTAGAGTACCGTTCATAAATGCCTATTTCGTATCATGATAGAGTGTCTCAAACATTTCAATAAATGAAGCACTGACACAACATGTGTTCATGAACCATCACAATTGCTAGAAAGCTGTATATTTCAAAAACTCCATCTGTTTCAGGGTCTAAATCTGACACTTTTTCAATTACAATGAAAAATTAAGACAACATCTCGCAATGATTACATACAGGGTATCACTAAAAAATTCGTGAAGTAACCTGCAAGACTTTTCTTTAGAATTTCCTAGAGATAGTGCATTTGCTAAAACTGAGATCAAAGAAATTCTGATGTTTGATTTCATTACTTTTAACTCATATTTGACCAGGAACTCTCGATAACTCCTTACTCTCTTAATTTATTATTATTTCACATATACTTTATGATTTATCTGTATATAACAAATTAGCAGTAAATTTTCTTAATTACATCAGTTTTATTGTCAAACCTTTAATGTCATTTTTTTCGGTACCACCTGAAATTTTGTTGGAGAGACCAAAAAAAAAAAAAATCCTCAATGTTTGAGTCCTTAATATTAATATTTATTACACTTGTAAAGTTTTCCCGTTGAAAATACACAGATATTTTTCAGAATTGAACGCTCTACAAAAGTGCCCAGTGTGGCCAAGTAGTAACTCACACCGGCGAGGTCGTAAGGGTTACTAAACCTGATTTTTTCACGAAATTAGCATTTCTTCGCAATTATCTGGTAAGTGACAAGAGCTACAAGACAAATGTAAATGGAAAGTTGTAGAATATTCAATTTCCTACAAAAAATCAACTCAAGGCTTAATATCTCGCTAAATATTGATCTCAGCTATTCGGTTCATAGGACCTTTTTCGTAGGAAATTGAATATCCTACAACTTTCTCATTTACATTTAAATCTTGTCATTTATGAGCTAATTGCGAAAAAACTTGAATTTCCCTAAAAATCAGGTTTAGTGAGATACGACTCGGCCGCAATGGGCACTTTTGTAGAGCGTTCAAAATTAAAAAATATCTGTCCATAGTCAAAGCAATACCATCAAATGCCACTGGGCTATAGAAATTTAAAAATAAAAAATCAGAGCTTTTGTGAATTTTTAGTGGGAAATCTTTACAAGTGTGAGGGAATTTTTTCTTGGGTATTTCCAACAAAATTTCATGATGGTACTGAAAAAAAATAATAAAAAGTCGAAAAAAGAAATCACTCTAAATGTATACCTATTTCAGAAATATTGTAATAAAATTATTTTTATTAATTATACTAATGATTAAAGTATCGAACGTATTTCCATGTTACGTAATATTAGAGTGAGAAGAGGGATTGCTACATCTTTTATTGCAAACTGTTGTCCTTTGCCTCTTTTATCTAAAGCTTTGATTTTATTTTATCTTTTGTACCGCATTTTCCCAACCCAATTATTAAAAAGCTTTATAGTCCAGTCATTTAAGCTTAAATTAGGTAAGAATCTCGGAATTCGAGATACCCAGCTGTAAGACTGTAAATACTTGTATATTGACACCCTAAAAGTTGTCTCAAAACCTACATATGGTAGGGTGTACGCAACTATTAAATTTCAAGGTCAAAGTTCACAAAAATCGTTTTTTTGCGCTTTTTTTGCAAATATCTCATTTCCTATGGGTTTTTTGCTATTTGCATTTATTATCAATATTGTAGAATATAAAATTTTCTATAAATTTTGTTTAAATAAAAATTTTATACTGTGAACCGAGATAGAGGGCGGAGAGCGCGGTGACAGCATCACTTCAGGTCAACCGGTGCCTCCGGTCGAAAACGCACCATATACAGATGATGAATTATGGATAAATCAATGATTATAAATGTTTGTCAATTTTTATTAACTATTATATTATATTTTTTCATTTTCTTCATGCATTAAATCTATATCTATTCAATAATACTGATAACCGTTTCCTAAAATTAAAAAATAATTAAGGGAAAAATTTAAATCATAATATAATTATATTCACATTGATTTAATTGTCATTTTAACTGGGCGTACACTGTCTTACGAACAAGAAATTTTCTTTCAAAAAGTTGGGAAAGGAAATGTAAAAATGGAGATATACTCGACTAAAAGTTTTGATAATTATCCTCATTTCAAAAAACACATATTTTATTTCTGCACGCATTAAGTGGCTTTGACAGAACTTCTGCGCTTTTTAAAAAGGGAAAAAATCATTTTTAAAAGTTTTTGAGAAAGTGACAAATTTGGAGGAATTAGCTG
This sequence comes from Octodonta nipae, assembly GCA_034190945.1. Classification (NCBI taxonomy): domain Eukaryota; kingdom Metazoa; phylum Arthropoda; class Insecta; order Coleoptera; family Chrysomelidae; genus Octodonta; species Octodonta nipae. The sequence continues at coordinate 113,335,220 of CM067219.1, read as the reverse complement.
CAGCATTTGAGGAAGAAAATTGTTCAGCCAGAGATTATTAGAGAGTGGAACTCAAACCTTATTGGCAGTCTATAATGCTCCGAAATCTATGAAAAGTCTCGATCATCTTCGTTATATGCATTACGTCAAGTCTACAAAACTTAATAAACCTGTGCAGTTTTCAAATATTCCACCAACAAGTGCAGCTGCTCATCAACATTTCAAACGTGTATATTATCAAGTTCAAACTTGGTTAGGGCGTGATTTGGAACCCCAGGTATGAGGTTGGGCAATGCGAAACGATTTTCTGGAGCCAATCATGACAATTTTACCACCTGCTCCAGAAAATTTGCTAAATACAATTTTCTGCAACTGCAAGAGTGGTTGTGGTTCGCGATGGAGATGCAGGAAAGCGGGCTTGCAATGCTCTTTAGCTTGTGGCCCATGTAATGGGCAAGCTTGTCTTAATGCTCTACCATATCAGAGCGACATTAAAGAAGATGGAACCTTTGACCGCGAAATCATGGAAGAACTTGAGACAAATGTCGTTGAAGACGATAATGAAGACCAGTTTGAAAAAGAGGAAGAAGATGATTAAAATTATAAATTGTAGTTTTTATACCCTTTATTCCAGTTTTACTTTTCATAAAAAGAAATGTATTGAACTGAAATTAGAAATTGATATTTTTTAATAAAAAGATTATTCATAATTTATTTGTTTTTTCCATCATGTAAGAAGTTATTAATATTAATTAGGTTAAAATTCAAATATAATTTCTATATTTTCATTAACAATTCTGCAATTACATCGGCAGGTAAGTGTTGTTGAATAAATTAATACTGAATAAAAAGTAGATAGGTTAGAAAAAAAAAAAGATAAAATATAATATAATAGTTAATAAAAATTGACAAATATTTATAATCATTGATTTATCGATAGTTCATCAACTGTATATGGCGCGTTTTCGACCAGAGGCACCGATTGACCTGAAGTGATGCTGTGACGGCGCGCTCCCCGCCCTCTATCTCGAAAACGGTTCACCGTATAAAAAAAATTTTAAACAAAATTTGTAGAGAATTTTGTATTCTACAATATTGATAACAAATACAAATAGCAAAGAACCCATAGGAAATGAGATATTTACAAAAAAAGCGCAATAACCGATTTTTGTGACCTTTGACCTTGAAATTTAATAGTTGCGTACACCCTACCATATGTAGGTTTTGAGACAACTTATAGGGTGTCGATATACAAGTATTTACAGACTTACAGCTGGGTATCTCGAATTCCGAGGTGAACTTACTTTAATGACTGGACAATTAGTTACTTAACTAGATTGTGTTTTCCTTGTATACGTAACTGACCATTATTTTTAAGAGTACACACACAAAACAGCGAAAAAGTGTTGTTTGAAATTATGATCATATGGATTTTCAAATGTGACATACCAAAATTATAAGAAATATTGTATTAGTTTTTGTTTCATTTTGCAGTGAAGTAAGCCATTATAAGTTTCCGTAATGATATTCTATAACTGATCTTTGTTGCTTTTTTCACATGTTGGGATAATTTTGGCTCAATTTCTGACAAGTATATAACGTAGAATTGAAGAGAATTGAACAGGTCAACTAGAAGTTTAAATGACTTTTCATGTGTTTGTAGTACATATAATTTTTTGAGAATTTGATCTTTTGAAGGTCCACTGATAACGGGTCTTGTTAGGACCGATATATCGTCTTGCGTTCAACATTCCATAAAATCTGGAAAGGTTAGTTAAAAAAGCTCCTCCATATAGAATTTCAAATGTGCACATTATTAATTTACAGTGAATGTTTGCGTTTACTTGTTTATTTAACTTGAAGCGAAATAGAGAATTCCAAACGAATTCTCATAGTATCTTTTATCAAGTCAAGTCATTTTTATTTAAAAATGTTCAGAATAACACTACACTTACGGCCTGCATATTTCAAATGGTCCAAACGTCTTAGTGTTTAAATCAGATGGCAATAAAATAAAACAAAAATTAAAGAAACTAATAAATCAAATAGTTCGCAGTGATAATTATGGAATACACTATTTACCATTACAATGTTTGACAATATGAATTTACGGTTAACTTAATATATAAAGGGTAGTATATAAAAAGTTCTAAGGGTAATATGAATAACAAAGCTTTTTCTAACTGGGAGAATTTGAAAGACATATTTTCATAATTTTATGTGGCACTCCGAGGTGTGCCAAACAGGCAAGTAAGCACTTCTGGCTTTTCAGAGTATTCATTAAAGTCATTAAGGAACATCTGGAAAAAAACCTTATGAAGTATCTCGGTTATTCAAAAGAACATGACCACTTCTAATTTAATCATTGATTGTGGGTTACCGACGCGTAATCGAATCGCCAATCCTGTGAACTATCATCAGGCTTGCTCCTCACAGTGAGGAGATTCCATCCCAGAGGTTTCCGAAAATTAAACTTTACATTCCCAAGCAGCTGTCAATGACGAATCAATCATTGAACTATTTTGAGATCAAAGAAAGACATGATGACTAATTTTGAAAAACTGTTTTATTGAAGTGTTTCGAAATGAATTAATTATTTCTGTACAGTAGGACAAAAGGTATCTATAATTTTAGAGTAAAATTTACCCTAAAACTCTGGCTCGTGTTGTGGCATCTATGCGTGACTTTACGTCTAAATTTGTCAAAAATATATATTAGAGTGTAATAATAAACAAATCTAAAGTTTATAACAGGGCGCGTGATGCTTCAGTGAGATAGATGACACATTAAAAAACTTCTAGGTTTTTATTAGTTTACGTTCCCCCAATGAAATAATCGCTAGTAGCGAGTTTCAAAATCCATGTCTCCAGTCTCCAATTTATTGCGTTGAAGATCATTTTGAGCAAGTTTTTAATTAATTTATTATTTATTTACATTCCAAATGCCATATTATATAGGCATTACTAAAACGGAAATAAAATCAATCTGTTATCTTGTTAAGTGAATTTGATACAGAATTAAATAGCCTGTCTTGTTTTAATTATCATTGAAACATTTTATCTGACAGTTCTTGCACTTAACTCTTCTGTACTCTATTATAATTTGCAGCAAATTTTACTGCAAGATATGAAAACCACTAAACTATTAATCTGGCTCAAAATATAAAAATAAATAAGTCTTAATTTATTGCATACATACATAATTTTAGGATTTTTAAAACTGTCATCATGGATATGGTTGTTATTGGGATTAAATGATATCTATGAGATGGCAACAATAAGTTCCTTTCTTCGTTGAAGGAAAAAGGAAATCTGAGACCTGTCCAAAAAAACCTAACTTCTCTAGAAATTGCATATCCTGATGATGACTGTCTTTTCCTGAATGATAGTTGTGGAATATCTAGTTTGTAACTGAATACAGAAATTTAAAATTTAAAAGTTCGCAATGAGAAATTTAGCTTATTCACAATTTGACATTAAATATTTAACAAGTACACTGATGTAACTAAGAAAATTTGCTGCTAATTTCATATATATACAGTGTAGCACTAAAAAATTTAAAAAAATCATGTAAAATAACAAAGCTTCTTTCTAATTAGAAGAATTTAAAAGAGTAGATAAGCTTAAAATTTCATGTGGCGCTCGTAGGTGCGACTTTGTTATTCGCCAAAAAGGTGATCAAAGAAATTTGTTTTTCCAGAGATCCCATTAAAGTCATAATGCAAAAACCTAGGAAAAGCCTTATGAGCTATTTCAATACAGGGTTGTTCAAAAGGACATCATCATAATTAATTTCATCTTTGATTATTATTGGTTACCAGGAATGGCTGAATTCTACAGAAGTAGTGGCGATAGAATCGCTTTTATTTAATAAATTAAACCTTTCGTTTTGTATTGTGTTCTTCTCTGAGTTTTGAAATTGTATGTTGTGACCAAAATTTTCTTTGTATAACTATATTGTGTTGATTTATTCAATTATTTATAGGTTGGGGTTTCTGTGTTAATTTTTTATAATTAGACTCTTTACTTTTGAAAAATTTAAATCTTCAGGAAAAGTCAACATTAAGACTTTTTGACTGTGACTTCGTTTTATACTCGTCATGTTCATCACAGCTTTCAGTTACTTATTTCACAGAAATATTCAACATACATTCATATTAGAACACCATCGCAATTCACTTTCTGGTCCTAAACTCATAATATATTCAATATTAAGAGTTAGTAATTTATCACAGATCTTCAGGAGTGTATCCAAGAGGGTGGACATGAAACACTGGTGAAAATGAATCTAGGGAGAAGTCTTCCTGAACTCAGGTAAATGAGCACAAATTACTTCTTTTCAGAAAAAAGTAAAAAGTTAGCTCAAGCTCAAAATGGATATAACGCATACCTATATTTGAATAGTGCTGACACGTAATATAATCTGTGATTACATTAAAAATATTTCGTAGTGGTATCTAAAATAGCAAATAAATATTATCTTAGGCATAAAAGATGGATACTCTTATTCCATTTAAACACTCCATTCCGGAAATATCACGGGCACGAGATATAGCTCAGTCTACAATTTTGACGGGAGCAAGAAGTATAGGGTGAATAAAAAATTGCCTAAGGTGGTGGCCATAATTTCCTATAACGTAAAAATCAAATTTCCTCGGCCTGTAATCCTTTCGAAAGAAGATCCTGTTTTGTTAATAAATTTGTTAACATATATTGTTTAGTTTCATGGTTGTTGTTTATGGAATTTAATGAATGATGTAGTTCTTGTAGCATGTGTTCCTAAATAACGAATCTGTCGCCAACATAACTCCATAGAACTAACCGTTTGACTTCTTTTGAAATAACTAATGTTCTTATTGTGCAAAATATTAATAATTCCATAATTGTTTTAATAGAATTTAATAAGTAAGTTGGTATAAGAAAGAGTCTTGTTCTAATAATTTACAGCATGAAGTACTTTTAAGGACAAGAAAATTGCTGTACCTATTCTCCCTAGAAATTCTAAAATAAGAAACTTTAATTATGATATCATCAAACCTTTAATCATTAATAAAAATTGAAATTGTTATAATACTGATAGTGCAAGTTGCATCTTTTATTATCTTTATTGTTAACATTTTATCGCGAAATGAATTTCCACATCCATGAGTTTCAGGAAAATCTAGTTCACAGAGACTTCAATTCGGGAGTCGTAGTGTGGGCAACGCCGTTTCCTTGTGATTCCTACTAAAACCTGTCAGAGAAATTACGATACTAACTATTCGAGATTTTTCAATCCATTGAAGGCAAGACACAATATTGTTTCTAGTTGAGAACCTTCATCAGTTGCGCAACTGATGAAGGTTCTCCATAGTGAAAAATTATATATGCTGTCTCTAGGTATATTTATGGCTCACATATTATATGAAGCACATCGAATAAATTAGTACTTTAATGATATATTCATTGTGCAAAAAAAATTTAAATACATGATACGTATTTTTGAAATAATTTGTAATCTACCAAAATTTATGGAAATTGTTTTGTGTAAAATTTGTTTCCAATAATGTACAAATCACAATTTCTCCAATAACCGGAAATAAAACACGTCTATCACGCGAAATATAATATCAAAAATGCGGCATTTTCGATGTTTAATACCCTGTATCCCGAAAACTAGTAATAGAATCTGTTTGAGCACATGGACTCTTTTTGTCAGAACATCAACTTCTACAACATACCAAATATTCATAAATTTTGACGTCAATTTTTCTATAAGAAAGGTGCCTGGTCATTTAGATCTTGTAAATATGAGACAAAAACCAAATGAGAACCCCTACCAATACCATGGAAGAATAATTCATCTTCTAAACACAATTTGTAACTATTTTGAAATTCATAGTACAGATCCCAATGAAACAATCTATAAAATATATTTATTTTCAAAAGAAGCTTTAAAGTCATATTTAGCGGGATTAAGAGAACCCTTAGCTTCAATCATCCGGGCTATGCGTTCCAAATCCTTAATTAAAACATTAAAATTGTTTTAAAATAAATTTTTGTTTATTTTTGGGTTATAAAGCGCCGCAAATTCTGCAGCCTGTGTTGCCAAATTTACTCTAAAACACAGCTAAATTCAATATCGTGAATGGTCACGATCAGCTTTATTTTGGGTTTCCTATCAATGAGAGAGATAAAAATTGGCAGCAAAAAATAAGCGGTCATAGCTGCTCAAAGACGTTGAAATATTGGTTTGAAGGAAGCATCAAATTTATGCCGTTGGCTATGCTAATGATTTGGAGTGAACTTCAGAATCATCAAAATGATTTCTACTTTTGAATGTCATCGATGATGATTCTTGAAAAAATATATTTCGGCTTGTTTCTGCTTATAAAGGTCTACAATGCAATATGTCACTCAAAATTCATTATTTGCACTCGCATTTGGATTTCTTGGTGCCGTATCAGGAGAGCATAATGAAAGCTTTCACCAGGAAATCTTGTACATTGACGCTACAATGGGAAACGGTCTGAAGCAATGCTTGCCAGTTTCTGATGGTCAATTCATCGGGGAACTTAGATTGGAAACCATGAAAAAGAAAAAAAACTACAAAATAATTTGAATTAGATAATTAGATTTACAAAGATTTACTAATACTTTTATGACTTGTGACTTTGACTGTAAAAATAACATTTTTTATTGTAAAACTTAAAATTTAGTATTTTATAAGTTTTTGGTCATTATTGTTACTCTAATAATTTTTTTTTTTAATTATATGACGATTATATTTAAACTCTTTGTGCTGTATTTATTTCCATGTTAAATTCCGCATCTAGAGTATCTAATACAATGTTTTCATGAAAACACTGAGGAGTGGAAAATTTTTTTTGCAATACCAGTGTAATGAATGAAAATTATTATCAATATTCATCATTACCTTGTACCAAATTGCATCCGGAATTTGTTATGAAAATGAAAACCTAATAGATGGAATCCAACAAGAAGATTGTGTCATCCAGTTAACACAGTTCCAAAAAGCTGTAACCCAGTTCAGCAAATCGACGAATCAACTTCCATTGCAATTGGTCTAAATCAAACAAAAATTGTCTTGTGGTCAAACAGATTTCACAACCCTTCAAGGCAATTACCCAATTAATTTGCCATATCAGTGTGGATTCAGCACAGCAGAAGAAGACTTCATAAATGAAAAACCAACTTCTTCGGGACAATTTTGGCAGAAATCAAGATATCAACCCCTAAAGCGTTGCAACCCTTAGAAGAAATCGAAATAGCTTATGCCCAGTTAGATAAAGTCCAGGAGTTGCAGAATCAACAAAAAAAGATAAAATCAATTAAACTACGTCAAATTGATAATTCTAATCATTTTTGGTTAGCACCAACCAATTTACTAATTTTGGTTTTTGTTTTTATATTGCTTTTAAAATATTCAAAAAATGGGAAGCCAACAGAAGAGCGAATTCCAATTCAGAGGTGCCCAACCAGGAACAACACCAGGCAGCATCCCGTATCTGTTTTACCCCGTAGAAAAAGCTACATTCTTCGGAGGGGGGGAATTATGACATCATCAACCCTTTAATCATTAATAAAAATTGAGATTGTTATAATACTGATATTGCAAGTAGCTTCCTTTATTATCTTTAATGTTCTTGATAATTTATGCTTATTAATTTAATTTCATCTGAGATGTTTAGTAACCGATTTAAGTCATCACTCTGTCATGAAAGTTTTTAAAAATATAAACATTTAAAAACATAATAACTCAACGGCTTATTATAAATCTTTTTAACTTTTTGTTATTAAAATATGTCATGTTTCAAACTATTTACAAAATTCATTATTTATCCAGTATCTAGTAATTTTACAGATCTAATCTGTTTGTGAAATTTAATCTCGTATGTCCCTTTTCGTGTTAGTACTTGATTGAACCATCTTCCGAGTTGCCTACCTTAATTTAGTGATGTACAGTTAGACTTTACATGGTTACACTAGCGAACTTGTCTCTGATTATTTAATCTTGCTGGGCTATAGAGAACGTTATTTTGCCATGAAACAAGTTCATTACCTAATCAGTTTGAGCGACAAAGTTACAGTGTTACCGGAAATTGGTGTATGCAGAATTGTGAGCGTAATTAATTGTTCTTTAATACTTTGAAAAACGTAAAATTTGGAAAGAATGCAATGAAGTAAATTGTGTTTTAGTTTTGCTTTGTAATTGGATCTTTATTTGTTTCAAAATATTTATTTAGATAACAAGATACAAGTTTTTAAAATATTTCTACACTTATATATGGGGCTTATTAAGTGATAATTTTGTCAAATAACACCGACTACTAACACGATGACCTTGACACGTTTTATAGAAAATTGGCAAACAATTTTGCCTACTAAAGAATATTCAATAGACCTATGGCTTATTATTTTGAGCCGTTCTTTTAAAAGGTTTAGAGTTCACAGTTCGCAAGGATCAAAATTAATCACACTTTTACTGAGACCGACAACTAATGACCCAGTCGTGAATTGATTCTGAACTGCAAAAACTAAAGGGACGAGACTCTAGTTCACAGTTGCTAGATATTTGAAGGATGGATTTAATTAAATGAGTTTTCCTTTTGCGTGTGCTTTTCAGTCGATTTAGGTAACAATAAAAATAATTATTGATAGAGGAGTGTCTATTTCTTTAATCTGGGGCATTCCTTAAACTAACGGATGGAAGTTTGTATGAGACTTCCGCAAACTTTGATCCTAGAGGTCTGAAAATTTATATAGTGACTTTATATTAGAAATAATAATCAAATACGTATTTCAGAAGTTTTATTAAAACACCCCTCACCGTTTAAATTAGGAAGTGGAATTAACCGCATGCAAAACCCCTAAAGTCTACCCTCTGTGAATGTTGATGAAGCAAGGGAGATTGCCGACCATAAAGAAGGTACATATACAGGACAAACACCCATGTTATACATTGGACAACAGTCTTGCGCGCCTTATCTTGCTTGGGTACATTACTAAATGCTTAATTTACAGGAAACTGCAATCCATACGAATTTTGTCATTTGTTTTGTAAATACATTGTTGACATAAATGGCATATATGAAATTTCTATTTCGTAATTTTTAGCATTTTAGTATTGTTGAGAATATAAACATAAATAAGAAAATATAAGGGTTAGGATCAATTTAAATGACATAAAATCTATTTTTTTAAATTCATATTCTTAAAAAGTTCAGTGTATAAAGTGAGTCAGATTTTATATGAAACTGTATTTATTATATTAAAGACCTGTCTTCAATTTTAACACCCTCCGGAGTTTCAGACGCGTACGCAATTTGCATATTATAAAAAACATTAGACATGTAGAAATTTACACTAGACCTTCAACCTTACCTAGTTCCATAAGATTTTTCTTTCACATACTCAATAAGAATTCTAGATAATACATTAAAGTAGGTTTATTTATATTCTCCAGACATATTTAAAACATTTCCATTCCTTTGTAGAGGGAAATCTGTGGCTTTTGGTATTTAAGTCTTTACAACCGAGAAATTTTGGTTTTGTTTAGTAGCTACTGACGACTTCATTCATTAAATAAAATATAATAAAAATTCAGTATTTACGTCCATACTGTCAACGCCAAACAACTGACAGTACCGCCGCCGCTAGACGGTCAAAACTCAAAACATTGAGTAATTATATATCGAGGGAGCGATCGTTAGATATATTCTTAGAGCATGTACTTCTGGAAGTGGCATGCAAGCGTTGTTATTGTTTTGTGGTAAAATAGTCAATGTAGTAGATCAGTATTGATTTTTTCGGGCGCGTTGCGTTGTGACTGTCATGTTAAATATTCTGTTTTTAATCTGAATTTAATTATTTGATTAATATATTATTGTCACAACCTTCCCGAAGGTGTTGTGTAACAAATTGTCAGACAGCGGACAATACAGAATGTATTAAATATTTAAGTTCTCGTAGGGTTGTTTGTCCTCTTTTTTCTTCAATATTCCTGAACTTGATAGAAACTGCAAATGACGAAAACTTTTAGGTTGCAAAGAACAACAGTTAACATTTTCGATATTTTTTCACATTTACGGTGACGTTGAGATTTTTGAAGTTTTATATATTTTAAAATTTTGAGTTTTTTTTATTCCAATCCTCTATTGATTAACGCCTGTCTGATTTTCGGTTACTGAAATACCCCACTTACCCTTGTGAGAAAACTGAATTATCGGAAAATGATAAAACCCGCTTCTATTTATTTTAGAAGACTTTATATATCAAAATTTACACTTGTTTCGAAGATACTGATTTCTCCGTAAAACAATAAAAAAATAATAATTCAATATTTTAGTATTCGTAAAATAACTAACCATGTACTACTTTACTTAAAGAAAGGAATCAGCCTGTTAATCCTGATGGCTTTATGATTTTAAGTTCTCGAAAAATAATAGCTCTTTTATGAATTTTTACAAAATGATTAAATGCTGTTTTTTCATTTGAGAAGAAGAGTACGTTTCCAAAATATTGAATTTAAGTACAAACAACAGACACCCCACCCGCCATCGAGTAATCAAAGATTTTATCAAATTAAAATGTACCCTATAGTACTCGCAGTTAGTGTAGCTTTCTATTAGTGAAAGAATTTTGAAAATCGGTTCACTACTTCCAGAGATTATTAAAATATTAGTATAGATTAATAAATAAAAACAGTTGATCAGCAATTTTTATATTTTCAAATTTGTTTATTGCAAATTTTTATACAGAAGGAGTACATATTCAACATCGAGCATATATAATTTACATATAAATTTTCGTTTTACTAAATTATTTATTTGATTACATTTTTACCATAAACTTAAGATAACGTATAGAATTTTGAAAATCGGCAATATTGAATAGCTCGAGAACATTCATCAAAACATTCTTTATTCGTTCAGCCGGCATAATACTCGAGCGTTTATACATCGCTTTGTTCAAATATCTCCAGTATTTAATCGGCATTCAGCCCCCAGGGGAAATATCTGCGATTTTCCGTGAAGGGAAGCCTTAATGCGATTATGATGAAGTCAATTCCTCCAAAAGTTTATCATCAACCATCTTACATCTGCCACGAAGATTCCGTTTATACCACGACAGGGAGATTAGCAAGGCATTTAGTTAGGTAGTGTTGCTGTTCTAATGATACTCATGTAGCTTGAGGGTAAATTGACATTTTCATTAAGATTTGAAATAATAATTTGAAATAATTAGCACAATCTATTGCTGTTAACTTCAATTTATAGTTGTCTGGAAACTTAGATTTGTACTTGTTACATAGTTCAAACAAAGGGGATTTACTAGGATTTCGGATTTCTCCACTTATTTCTTTATCGCGAGCTCCAGAATTCTAGACTAAGAGATCTCGGGAGTTGTCCATTATTAAAGTAATATGTAGGTAAATTTAAAAAAATACAAAATAAATCTTCGCTTATTATGCAATAATCATCAACATTTATTAATTTTTCAGTATTGTGAGTAGTTTGTTTTGTATTAAGTGTATAGCAAGTAATCGGTCGGGGCTATTGCAATTCCAGGCCAATTGTGCTATTTGGCTATAACTTTCGTTCTGTAGGGTTTACTAATATAATAATAACGAATCATTTAGGAAAAGAATCAGTATTTTCTGTACCGAGAACTAAGAACGAGAGATAAGAAAACCCAAACATTGTTGTACCCTGATGAAGCAGTAGTAATAATTGAAAGCGAACACGATATGCAAATACCACAGCATCAATTTAACACAACAGCGAAAATGTTTAATATGAATATATTAGCGACAAAAACGAAATGCAGGACTCTATCTAGAACACCACACAGATGTAACTACAAGTAGGTAATAAAATTATATAAAACAGAAAATGAAGTTCAAGTATTTCGTCATAGAAATACTTAGGTATGAAGATATTGAAATGGTGGTCGGAGGATAAGCAATGAAGCAGCAAGATCAGTCGCATGTTTTAACACTATCTTATCCAGAATCTACAAAACAGCATCCAGCCCATACTACTCGAAAAAACGAAACAACAGAAATTGCAAAATATCTGGCAGGATACTTATGATCCGAGGAAGGAATTCATATCAATGTGTAAAGTCGATAGTATCAACGACTGCATACTACAAAGAAGAAAGAGATGGGATAAACACATAAGCAATATGACCGGTGACAGAATAGTAAAGATTACGGAGTACTAACCACCAATCGGAGCTACGGGAAACCCCATAAGCCATAGAGTGACAACTTCACAATAGATTGAAACCAGACAAGGAGACGACGAAAAACAAGGCAATTTGCTGCTGTATTTTTGCCAATATTTCGATTAGAAGAGCTATTTGATTAATACAAATAACCGGATCTTATCGCCGTAATACGATATTTTATATTATATTTCGGGATTGGACAACCCTAGCGTTGCAATCTGACAACTGACAGCTCTATCGTAAAGTCTGACATTTTTGAGGTTATACGTGCTCAGAACGTTTTGACATACGAGGCTATGTGTTGTTTACAGTAACTTTAAGGATTCATATCGGCCAAAAAATGGAATTAAATCGTGAACATTTTCGTGCGGTTATTTTTTACAACTTTGGACGTGGATTAAGTCAGCAAGAGTGCATGGATGAACTTAATTTAATTTTTGGCGATGAAACTCCATCATGGACCACTGTTTATCGATGGTATGGTGAATTCAATCGAGGTCGTAGTTCACTCCAAGACGAATTTCGTGAAGGTCGTCCAAAAACAGTGTTGTTCCGGAAACCATTGATGCTGTGTGCGAACTGATATTGCAAGATCGTCATGTGACCTATCGTGAGATTGAGTCAACCTTACACATTAGTGGGACCAGCATACATTCAATATTGCATAAACATTTGAATGTCAAAACAATTTGTTCGCGTTGGATCCCACACAATTTGTCAATCGTTAAAAAAAAGGCTCGTGTCGATTGGTCGAAAGAAAAGCTCAAAAAATACGATCGCGGTGCTTCAAAACACGTTTATGACATAGTGACAGGTGATGAATCGTGGATTTACGCGTATGAGCCCGAAAGTAAACAGCAGTCGACTGTATGGGTGTTTCAAGTTGAGCCGAATCCAACAAAAGTTGTTCGCGCACGAAGCACTTCCAAGCAAATGATCGCCTGTTTTTTCGAAAAAACTGGACATGTCGCAACCGTACCACTAGAACAATGCAGAACAGTCAATTCTGAGTTGTACACAACCATTTGTTTGCCAGTTGTCTTCCAAGAAATCAGGAAAACCAACCCCCGAAGACGGATCACTCTTCACCACGACAGTGCGAGCTCTCACACATCGGCTCAAACAACTGCATTTTTGACCACTCAGAACATCGATTTGAGTCATCCGCCGTATAGTACTGACTTGTCACCAAATGACTTCTTTTTATTCCCGTACGTAGTAAAAAACAAACTGAGAGGTCAACGTTTTTCGACACCTGAAGAAGCGGTTGCTGCGTTTAGAATGCATGTTTTGGAGATACCTCAATCAGAGTGGAAAAAGTGCTTCGAGAATTGGTTCAAACGCCTGCAAAAGTGTATAGATCTTCATGGGGAATATTTTGACAAACAATAAAGCGATTTTCGATGATTAATATTTGTTTTTGTTCTCTAATCCCGAAATATAAAAGGCAGCCCTCGTATGTACTGTTAAAACCTACTATCGCAAATATTAAAAAATCTAATACATATAATATAGTTGCAGTATGTCTCTGTAAAATAATCGTTTGTGGAAGTCCCTATTTTGAAACATGAGCAGCAAACGGAAAGTTAGTTAGTTTGTTCTCTATGATTGACTTGAATTGTCTTTTTGTAACCAATGTTTTTTCGTTACATAATGACTGTAAACATGTATGTATTCAAATTAGAGCACAAACAACACAAACTGTTTGGTGCTATCCCCCAAAAAAAATACTATATAAATTAATCAATTGAATTCCCTCTGCCCAGAAATTTTAATGTCTTATCAGAAATCATAAACAAGATAACCCAACTTCTATCCACAATATATAATTCAAAAGTTTGCCAAATCAATTATGCCCATAAAGATATAATGGTGGTTTTGCATAATCTTTTTTAATGAAATAATTTATGCCTAAAAATATTCTGTGTAATTCATAATTTCTTTGTCACATATCTTGACATTCAAATTTAGAAATTTATGTAACAAAGTTAAGTTTAATGTTTACGGATGTTTGTTTATCTTTTTACATTTGCCGAAGAATAGGTTGCTTTATAGAGAATATTACAGTTTATAATTTATTTTGAACAAAGAACTGAGTTTAAATGAATCGAAATGAAGACAGTTACAAACACCCTGTAGGTTGAAGATTATTTCATTACATACCTTCTTAATATATCTTAATTTTAGAGATTTATGTTGGAAATTATATAACATTTACTTTGACGTTACACTTTTTTGAAAAACGGCATTTTTTGCCTTATAGAAATATATAGGAATTTACCTCGGAATAATATCTTAATACAATATATGTAATTTAAAATATTCAAATTGATTGACCCGGTTTAGAGAAATCAGTAAACATTCATTGAACTGCAGTCCTACAATTACTTATTTTCCGATTTTCTCAAAGACAATAAATCTTAAGTTATAGATAATTATATGGTCCCTTCCCGTAATATAAAGCAAATTAATTTATCAAAATAGATTAAGAAGTTTTTGAGTAATCCTCCTTTTTGGAAATCGGTTACCAAACTCGTTCCCAAATATAGCAACAGAAACTTGCATTACGCTAATATAAAATTTTAAAATGTAGACTGCTAATATCTCTATGCCTCCCCATAATGAACAATTTTTGCAATTATGCCTCCGTTAAAATTTATGTACAGGATAAATAATCTAGGCATGGATTCTGTTCTGAGTCACCAATATTTTCATGCCATATATAGAAAAAACTTTCATGAATTCTTCAATAACCAAAGAACATATATTTTCTTTATGGACGACTTTTGAACAGGAACCATGAGATATTTAGATTGGAAGAAGCGAGATGTAAGACCGACATCTAGGATTTTCGAGAGAATTAGCACACAGAGGTTCCGAATCTGGAGCCGTTCCGTGTAATTCCTGTTCTCTCTTAAGTCCTAGGACAGAATGCCACGATAAAATTTTCAGGTTACTTCACCTGTCAGAGATATTTAATACTATTTATGTTTTTTTGGGCAATAACACCACAATAGAAATTAAACGACGTATATTGCAGGAATACCATCTACATCAATAAATATCAAACCATTGACAACGAAGTCAGAATAGACTTTGAAACGTTTGGTATTCCTGCAATATACGTCATTTTATTTCTATTGTGGGTGTTATTGCCCAAAAAAACATAAAAGTAATCAAGAATATGCCACAAACAACATATAGAAGACCATATTGAATACTCTCTTCGAGGTGTCATTCCTTTGTACGCAAGACAATATATATATATATATATATATATATATATATATATATATATATATATAATATATTGTTTCTGTTAGGGAACCTTCATCAGTTGAAGACGCGATGTTGATCTTACACATCACGTCTTCAAATTTAACGTAATGTATCAAATACAAAAAGAAGTGTTCGAGAGGACATTCAGTTGTGGGAAGTGCAACTGATGAAGGTTCCCTAACCAGAAACAATATACATTATATATATATATATATATATATTGTCTTGCGTACAAAGGAATTTAGATTGGTTCTAAAGTTTTAGTAATATTTTTTGCCCCAATATGCACTTTAGGGTTGCAACAGACCTGAAAAAAAGCTTACTTCTTCAGATATTACACTCATTCGGTACCATAGTTCTCCCTCAGTGCACTGTATCTATACTATTATAAAATTGTAAGTTTGTTTGTTCGGGTGTCACTACTGAACTGATTTTGCTGAATCTTTTTTGTTGCAGAGCCTATAGTTTGACTTAAAATTTGGTATACATTTTATCTTTCTACATTGACAACAACGGCAGATAAAGGGAAGAAACTACTACAATGTTGGGTAACATATAATATAGTAGTGGTTCCACTGCACCTACTAAATATTAGATCTTGCATTAGCTTAGTTTTTAATCAAAATTTGGAATATGCCAATGTAAAATGTAACTTGTTAAATATAAAATCGTTGTTTCTAATATTAGCTGCTCATCTTTTAGTCCATTCACATAAACATATTTCTGCGATTTTTAGAATATTCCATAGCCTCCCTTAATATAATTATTTAATATTTTCAAAATGGTTTGGAAGTTTTTTAAGTTTTACTATACGTTAAAGAAAACGTTGAATCAAATACTATATTTCGAGACCTGTGAATATTCGAAATTTTTTCAGAATTGCAGCATACGAATAATCTCGAAAAGATAGTATCATAATTTCTTTGATAGGTTTTAGACTCTCTCTGAGCTAGATTTTCCTGAAACTACTAGATGCCGACATTTATTTCGACCAAAAAAATAAATTCAGTTATAGGTACTAAATACGTAAAGAATTATTCAAAATTTGAATTAGTTGAATGGAGCGCACCGGTTGAACTTGACTAGAAACAATATATTGTCTTGTGTTCAATGTATTGAAAAATCTCGAACAGATTGGATCTTAATGTCTTGCTCTGTGAAAAACTAGATTTTTCAAAGTTGGAAAAATATTCTGACTTTTTTTGTAAATAATTATGTTCTATTATGTTTCAGGTAAAAGTTAAAATAGGGTATGAAACAGCAATTTCAGATTTTTTCTGAGCGCAGTGTAGTTTCGTAACTAAGTCCGGGACACACTAATAAAATTTACGGTCCGACCGAGAACTACGTCAATTAAGGGCATAACCCATTTGGACTATGAAAGTAATATTTGAAACGTTAGTATATATCAGCAAACCAAACATAATAGGTAGAATTCTTATATACAATGCTGAAAATTTCGTTAAAAAATTATGGAAAACTAACATAATACACGGTGACCTTCTGGCTAACATAAGTGTGGATTAAATTATAAGGGGTTTGAAAAACACATATTTATAGAAGATAACGCCGTTCGAATGAAAATCGTATGGTTCCTTTTTGCAAAATATATATTTTTTAATTTACTTATCTCTCTCTCTCTCTCTCTATATATATATATATATATATATATATATACATATATATATATATATATATATATATATATATATATATATATTTATTGTTATATGTTATCACTAAATTATTATATTACATGAATAGATAGCCATTATTTCTAGACAAATCTACAACAATTTTTAGAGAAATGGCCTCAAAAACAGCAGGAGCTAATTGTTACTAAAATTTTGAATTAGAAAATTAATGAAACAGAAATATTTCTAATAACGGCAATAAAGGCGAATTAAGCTTAATTACTAAGGTCGTATGCTGAGAGTCAAGAAAATACAGATTTATAGAGAGATGAAAATGTTAAGTAGCTTTCTTAGGTATAATGTTGGTAAAAATTCATTACCAACTTATTGTGAGAACCATATGGGCGAAAAGGTAAGCATTCTATAAAGTATATATAAGGAGGGTATTTTGCGAGATTAACAGCATGTACTCCTAGATAAAAGAAAAAAGGTCCGTGACTTGGGCA
Source organism: Octodonta nipae (assembly GCA_034190945.1). NCBI lineage: Eukaryota > Metazoa > Arthropoda > Insecta > Coleoptera > Chrysomelidae > Octodonta > Octodonta nipae. The sequence goes on along the minus strand of CM067219.1, from coordinate 113,317,589 downwards.
GGTAAGGAAGAGTTTTGAATGCAGTAATAGAAAAAAGGAACTTCGTTCTCACCGAAGGAATAAATATTTAGGTAAAGGCAGATGGTGGTTAGGGTTTTTGATTAAATTTCCATCTCTAGGTTTCCGAAGAAGATTTATCACAACATGTGATGAAGAACGAAGACGTTTTTACTCAGAAGGTGGGACAACAGGACTCAAAAATGTGACAATGAGCGTCAATAGGTTACTGTGTATAATTCCTCGAGTTGCAGAAACTTAAGCTAACATTGAAATCCTTTTTAAACTTACAAATAATATGTATATCCCGAATAGGGTGATGATTGTCTTATTGATAACCTATTGTCATTTAAAACTTATGGAAATCTGTAAACAGCCTACCAGCTTGTGATATAGGTAAGAATAAAGTCGAGGCTAACTTATGCAATAGTACCGAAAATTCTATACTTTTTAATGAAAAAGATGATCTTTACGTTATTCAAAAGTGCCTTTATCTTTATTTATTTTACACGGTTATGTTAATCATTTATGTTGGGATGGTTTAATTCCTCCCGTAAGTCACAAAAGGGCCAAGTAAACTGAAATTGGTTGCAAAAAATTACCATGTAGAAATTTTTGAAGAAAATGTCTGTAGAGGCTTGTTGGAATAAGCAGACAAACTGATAGACCCAAAAATTTATGGCAGTTTTAGAACACAAACATTGGTGCCTGAGGTTTCAGCATTGAAAGCGATTGACGACATACTGACCAAATTCTTTTCTTCAAAAAAAGTTGATGAGACAGATTCTGAAATTTATAGATGCCAAAGAAAACTTAGAAAAGCTTTTGAAGGTACAGGTGCATAAAAATTTTGAAAATCCACGTAGTTGTGAATCATTTAGCAGACTTTATTCCAAATGGATTAGGTTGTTGGTCTGAACAAGCAGGGGAATCTAATCCTAGAAAATGTTTGAATTGGTGGCATAAATATAAAATAAATATGATAAATGACGAATATTATTTAAGAAGACTGGAAAAACACTGGTTGAATCTTCTTCGTATAGCATCATCTGATATTATTTTATTTTCAAACATAACTGTGATGTTTTGTTCATAATAATGTTTATTATAATGTACGATATTACAGTTATTGTGTTGAATTATCTCATCATATAATAGAATAATTTGGTGATAACATAGAGAAAATAATATATGTCGAAATAAATTAAATAAAATAATTTGGTCAAGTGCGAGCTGGACTCGCATACTTAGGGTTCCGTACCACCTTCAAGATTCGAATATTCCAGTTTCAAACAAGCAGGGAATGAGTGCATTTTTTTATATTTACCCTAATATCTTTTAAAGGAAGCGTTTTAAATTTATAAAAATATACACTTTGATTTTCCACACATAGACTTTTTATTTTTATCTGCTTTAGGATTCCCTTGATTTTTATCACAATAGATATGTATTTAATTTCCAATTTGGCCCCCAAAAAGTAACATTAGAGTTTATTTTACTAATAAACTTTCAGACATGTCTTTTGTAATCTACTGTCTGAGTTTTGAGGCTCTGTAGATTGGGAGAAAAAGGGCAAATAGGTCAAAGTTTAAATTTATTAATTATTAAATCTGTATTTAAGTTATTTAAAATATATAAATAATATATTTTTAAAATTTAAATAGTGTATTT